>JACWFO010000108.1:0-321858 GCA_019775505.1 Leucosporidium yakuticum
GCTATAATGCATCTGGAAGCCTACAGAAGCAATGATACTTGACGATCCTTCGCCGAGGTCGTCTCGGATCCGGGGCCTAGGCCCGCCGGATCGCCGGATCGGATCGCAGATCGTCTGATTCCAGGAATTTAGGCGGATTGGCGGCGATCCGTCGCCGACCCCGACCCTCGTTGGCTTTCACTAGAGCCGGCGCTCGAAACTGGAGGCTGGCTGCCCCTCCAGCTCAGAAACGGGCGGTACTCGGGCGGTCGTTCTGGCTGCTGAGGAGGAGGATGCTGGAATCTGCTGTAGTGGATCTCAAAGCTTGAAACACTCAGATTGAACCTGTAGGATGCTCTCAAGTTCAACCCACTTGGTCTCATGTACTACAGCAGCCGTTTCAAAAGCCAACTTTGGGGATTTTTGAGAATCCCAACCCCGACACCGGCACCGGTACCGCCCCGGCAGGTACCTGCGGGGTAGGCGGGGTACCTGCGGGCGGTGTCTAGGTACCTGCCGCAGGTACCGCCCAATCATGCTCTACCCCTCATCGACAAGACGACCGAGGAAAGCTACCTGATTTACTACCCGGCTACAACGGACGCGACGGCTACTACTACTACTGCTACCACTACAACTACCACCCTTGACAACACCGCGCCAGAACTCCCCGCCAAGACAACAACTGAGATGATCGACCTAACAGCCAACGACGACCTTCCTGCCCTCCAAGAAGTCACCGAATTGGCAGAAGAGCAAAATGGACACCTCTCGGACGTTGCCACCTCCCCTCAGATCAGGGATCTCTCGTCCCCCTCGCCAGTTTGTTGTTCATGGACGGTCACCGAGCTGCAGTTGACCCTTTGCGCCACCACCACCCCTTCCAAACGCTCCACACCAAACCCTTATTGATCTCGCACCCCCAATGGTCCTCCTCCCTCCCGACAACCCTTCACTCGCAATTTCTCACCCCTACCCTCCTCCCATTGTCCACTTCACCCTGCCTCGCTCGACTTGTGCACCTCAACTCCCTCGGTGTCTTCGCCTTTCGCTTCTTCCTCGACCACCCTTGCCTCATCCTTGGTCTTGACTTCTTGATCACTCCGCAAGAGAACTCATGTGGATTACAGCAACTTATACAGAGAGCTGGAGGAAACTGAGGGTCAGGAGTGGGAGCAAAAGAGGTTGCCGACAAGAGCGAGGGTTGCCACCCCCATCCCTGAGGGTCTGGAAGCATTAGTAGAGGCGGAGTTGAAGAGTAGGAGTGAGAGGGAGGGAGGGGAGCAAGGAACAAGGGTGTTGGAGGTGGAGGAAGGCGTGCTAGGCGAGGAGGAAGGGGGGAGGGAGTGAGAGGGTGAGACTCAATGAAGAGCACCCTCTACTCCTTCCTGTAGCCTACTAAGGGAGAGGGGAGGAGAAAGCGAACTCTAGACTTGCCTTTGAGCGAATCGAATCACTGAGAAACAAAGAGAGCTCAGAGCAGAGGAAGAGGTCGAAGGGAGAGAGCAGTGTGAGGTGCCGTTCTCGAAGGGGAGGTGCGCCACTAAGGTGCAGGAGTCGCAGGCGAAGCTGAGGCTGATGTATAGGGTTTGTATTGACTGAGGAAAAGCCTTCTACTCAAGCCCGCGAGCCTCCACGTCCTCCTCCGAGCACCGTTGCCAAAATTGGAAGAGGTCCACGCCGATCGTCCGATCCAGACGGAGTTCTGTGGGCGATCAAGGTTAGTACACCATCCCCCCACATTATGGCGTGCTCGCGAGTCCTGTGGGAAGGCATCAGGCAGTCTAGGAGAGGTAGGAGGGAGCTCGGCGTTCAAGAGAGCTTCGCCGAGCTTCCATGAGGAGCAGAGCAAACTTGGCAGAGGGCTACGGAGCTGTAGCCTCAGTCAAACGAAAAAAGAGAGAAAGAAGAAAGAATAGGATTGCAGTCAAAAGAGAGAAGTATGAGAGAAGGAAGGGAGAAGGTAGGCGCCGAGCGCCGACCCCCTGACAGGGAGCTGGGGGGGAGCGCCAAGGAAGGCTGAAGGGAGGAATGAGGGAGGTGGAAGAGAGGAAGAAGGGTGGAGGAAAAGGGGGAGAAGGGCTAGCCGAGGGATGTAGACAAGTAGGGACTTTTGGGGTGGAGATTCAAGGGTTCTCGTAGATGCCTCTTAAAGGCCACTTCGCTCTTTCTCTCTTGATCTTCACGCACCTGCAAGCACGAGAATTCACCCATATTCTTAGTGTTGCTAATCTTCTTGCAAGCTCTTGGTCGTCAGCTCTTCCCTACATCCTCCTCTGCCTTCTTTCCTCCGACTCGGCTTCCGCCCCCCTTCATCTCCCCTTTCCTCCTTCCCCCTTCTCCCTATCCCCCTCCTCGTCGAAAAGTCGAAGAGGTTTCTGCTCATCCCCTACACATCTACTCCACTCCCAACCCTCCTTTCCCCCTTCTTTCCCTCGAACTTCTCGCCCGCCTACTCCCCTCTCTCTCTCTCGCTCGCGTTACTCACCACTTAGTTAGCCTCACCTCTCTATCTTTAGTCTTAAACTCCTCAATTAGCTCTTCCTCCTAGTACTCCCCTTTAACCCTCTACTTCCCTCTACATCACGCAACGAGCCAATGTATCATTGCTGAAGCCCTCACTCTCCCTCTGACAGCTATTCCCTGCCTTGGCTGGCAGCACCAGTCTTGCCACTTCTCCCAGCAGCACTGAGCACCGCAAGGGCAAAGCAAGAGGGATGGGAAGCGAAGGCTGCTCGCCGCTGAGCAGCCTGAGCAGCCTCCCGCTGAAAGGAAGCCTCAAAGGCTGGCTGGTGAACTGGAAGTGGTGGGACCAGCATGCTCGACCAACCCTGTAGAAAAAGAGTTTCCTACCACTTGAGCCGGGGCTTGTAGAGTTGTGGCAGGTGCAGCAAGCACCATGAGGCTGAGATGTCACCTCCCTGCCCCCGAACCACTGCCCTACATGCCGAGCGGGTCCTAGGGGTCCTGTAGGGTGAAAGGGGCAAAAAAAGAAAGTTACAGAAGGCAGCAGAAGCAAAAAGAATGCCCCGAGAGAGGATCGAACTCTCGACCGCGGGATTACTTGCCGAAACGGCAATCATATGTAGAATATGAGACCCAAATCCTAACCAACTAGACCATCGGGGCATTTGTTGAGGACGCTGTGTGATTGGGACAACCTGGCGCTGCCAGCCAGTCTTTACAGCTCGTCAAACGGACCAAACGGTGCTGAGCTAGCTTCGGCAATGCTTCCCATCTCACCTGCAGGTCAGCCATACTTTGCTACAGCAATATCATGTACAGTGAAGCTTGGCACTCCCCTTAGTGGAATTGAGACCACCCTAGGCTCCTTCCTTGCACCCACCAGTGTCATCCGACCAATTTGGCAAAGCCTCAACTCCAGGCTGCACAGGAATGTGTAGTACATCATGAGAATATGAGCATGTCAGCAAACTATGCTTGTCAGAGCTGCCCATGGATGTCTGACAGTGAGGAACTCATTTGCTGGAACAAAAAATTGGCATGGCTCTGCCTTGAAGCAAAAGCGAGCAAAAAAAAAGAAAAAGAAGTGCCTTTGGCACACAATTGTCCCCTCTCGCGGGATCGAACCGCGGGCCTCAAGATGAGACATTTTTACCATTACAGTCTCGTCCCTGCGCTTGCACCCTACAAAAATTTTGATGTCCAACAACCTACAGAATCCCTCCCAAGCCGCCCAGCAACCTGCTGGCGGCCCTCCCAACCCCCTCGGCGCCGCCGCCTCCCAAGACGACGCCACCCCCTCGCAATGGACCGACGATGAGATCACCTCCCGTCGCGCTACTGCTAAGAAGACCAAAGCGGCTGCCAAGGCGCAGAAGATAGTTGATGGACCCACCCCCGGCTCCAAAGTACAACTCTGCTACACGGCAGAAGGAGAGGTCCGCCCTCCCGCCACCCTCGCCCAAGACACGGTCGACTTCGACCCCCCCCTGCTCAATATCAGGGAGGATACCCTCCTAGTCACTCTCCCCTCTTCACACATCAACAACACCACCAAGGGGCCCGTCCCCCACCGCGCCCAAGCTCTCATCGCCACTCATTAGGGCGAGGGCGCTCTCTGCAAGGATCGCTCCCTTCACTCGCTCTCCTCACACTCGCTCAACTTCACGTCCTCTAGTTGAGTCCCTTTCCGCTCTCTCATCTTCTGATCTCGCATGCTGATTAGGCGGGTCGGCCGCGCCTGTTTAAAACTTGCCGCGGCGCCGCCGACTCGGTGAAGGTCTCCCTCCACAGCCCTCAACCTCCACCTTCCCTCTCAACCTTCTCCCAACTCAATCGACCATCGACCCCATTGCCCTCGCCGTCAACACCTCTCCCATCGCCGTCAACCCCCCTCCATCGCCATCGCCGAACCTTCGCTCTCTCCGACCTTCACTCAACTTCCCCATTCGACTTCGCACCTTCTCCGGCCCCACTCTTGCCTTCAACTCCGCTTCGCATCAACGTTCTCTCCTCGTCAAGGTTCACCACCTCGGTCTCGGCTCGGATGGGCTATAGTGCGCTGCAGACGGAGGACTCGGTTGTTGAACGTAGAATCTACTCTCTCACTCCTTAGCAATCTTCCCTCGCCTCTCACGTCCCTCCGCTCTACTAGGACTCCCTTCATCTCCCCCCTTCTCGGAATCTTAGACTCGATACCCTGTTCTCGGACTCGTCCCTCCCGAGAGCACTCGCCGACTCAACTTCGCCTACTCTCAACCTCGCCAAATAAGCAGGAAACCAGCGCGAGTCATTCCAGACGACCGCGGGTCCCTGCACTCTCTTCCCTGCCATCTTCACGGCGACCATCCCCGACGAGCTCACCAGCCCGGTCATCGGCATTGCTATTGTCCAACAACTGACGAAGCTACCCACCAACACTCGTGACGGAACCTCGACGTACGAGGTCCTCTTTGTTTCGCCTGCCGCCGCCTCCGCCGCCCTCCTTCGCCCTTTCCTCCTCAACGGAAAGCCCACAACCATCCTATCCCACTACAACAAACCCACCACCATTATCAAGCTCACCGCTACCCTTCCCCTCTCAGCCTCCCCCGCCGCCGCGCGCAACACCGTCGTCCGAGCCTTTGCCGAAACGCACGACGGCACCTCAGCCTCTCCCCAAGTCCTCGCCATCCACAAGACTCTTTGCTCAGCGTCCTCCGCAGGCATCAAGGACTCTCGGATGATGTACTGGAACAGTCAGGTCACCATCTACGTCGACTACCCCGTCCCCGCCTCGCTAGCCCCCGAGCAGTTTGGTGAGCATCTCTCCTCCCATCTCCCCCCCTTCACGCTCCTTGGAGCCTCCACCGTTGCCCTTTGCCATTGCTACGGCAAGAAGAAGTGGTGTGGTGTGTGCCAGTACTGCGCTGGCCACACCTACGCCGACTGCCCCTCTCGCGCCTGCCGCTCCTGCGGCGTTACCGGTCACATTGCCACCAACTGCCCTAGTGCAGTTGTCGCTTCTAGCCTCCCACAGCTCCCCGTTGAGGCGCCTGCTGCCGCTCACCTCCCTCCCATCAATGAGGAGCACGCCGCCGCACCCCTCGCTGAGCAGCCAACCCCTCGCCCTCCTGCCGCCCACCATGAGGCGCCGGCGACCCCGCTTGCTCACGCACAGCTCCCGACCAACACCAACAACACTAACAACACCCCTAACGCCAAGCGCGGCCATGTCTCTGAGCCCGAATCCAGCAGCGACGAGGATGACCGACTCACCAACCTCACTGCCGCTCTCGTCCCTCACTCCTCGCCCACCCCTGCCTCGGACCGCCCCTCTAAGCATCCCGCCACGACTACTAACACCCCCACCTCGTACGCCGCCACTGCCACGGCTGCCGGTCCCTCCGACTCAGCTCATCTTCGCCCCCTCGGCGAGCACCGTGTCCCCGGACCCCATCCCTCCTTCCGCCACCACCAACACCTCGACTGGCACTGCTGCCCCCCCTAACCGTTCCTAATGATACAGATCAACATCATTAGCATCAATACGCGCTCGCTCAACAACCCCCGCTCCCTTCGCCTCTTTCTTGCGCTCACTCGCTCCTAGCAACGCCTCTCCACCGCCTTCCTCCTCCAAGACCACCAACTCTCTCCCAACTTGCTAACCACCCTCAAATCAACCCTCAACGGCAAGGCCTACTACGCCTCCGAAGTCGCCATCCTCCTCCCTCCCTACCTCGTCTCCCCCTCCACCTCAACCTCCGCCTCCCCCGACGGTCGCCTGCTCACGATCTCCACCTCTACTCCCAATGGCTTTGCTCTCACGATCAGCTCCATCTACACGCCCCCAAATCCTCAACAACGACTTGCCTTCTTCTCAAACCTACAGCTCCCCCCAGTCGACCCCTCCCACCTCCTCATACTCGGCGGCGACTTCAACGACTGCCCTCACCCTCTACTCGACCGCTTCCGCCAGCGACCTCACCCCCACCACTGGAGCGCCCTCTCAACTTGACTCCCCCTCCCCATGACCGACTCCTTTCGCCACATCCACCCCGACTCCCTCTCTCTCTCCCGCCCCAACCCCATCGCCGAGCACCGAGGCTCCGGCTCGCGCATTGATCTCCTCCTCCTCTCCACCTCCCACCTCCACCACCTCACCAGCGCCGACATCTTCCCTCTCTCCCCCCTCTCTGACCACCGCCCAATCGCCATCTCCCTCTCCCTTCCNNNCCCCCCCCCCCCCCCCCCCCCCTCCTCCCTCCCGCGAACGAACGCCGCTGTCTGGCGCTTCAACACCTCCCACCTCCTTGAACCAGCCTTCCTCACTGACACTGAAGCCTTCCTCTCTAACCACATCCTCCCCCTCCGCTCCCAACTACCCTCCCCACTCGACTGGTGGAACGCCGCCCTCCCCGCCATCGCCTGCGAACTCCAACTCTGAAGCCGTCGCTCTGCTAGGGACTCCCTCACCACCTCCCGACGCCACGCAGCAATCATGAACCACATCAAATCCCTCGACTTGCCCTCCTCCCACGATCTCAACTTCTGGTCGGCCTCGAAGGCAGCGCTCAGCGCCTCCGCCGAGCAGGCTGCTCTCGGCCTTCGCATCCGCGCCCACCTCGCCGAGTACGGGAGACTTGGACGCCTCCACCGCCCTCCACACCATCACCAAGAAACGTCTCAACGCCACTTCCATCCCCTCAGTCCTCCTCCCCACAGGAGAAAGGACGACCGACTTACCTTCCGTGCTCAACGCTACTCACTCCTTCTTCTCCTCTCTCTTTACCCCCTCCCACACCTCCCCATCTCCCTACCAAGCAAAGCTTCAAGATGCTTTCCTCAACCACCTTACCATCCCCTTCCACCAGCAAGACCCCCGACTCCTTCGCTCGCTCCCTTCTTCCACCGCCTCCTCACTCGAACAGCCTTTCACCAAGGCCAAAATCCTTGCTTCCATCGCACGCCAGCGGCCCAACGCCAGCCCTGGTGCTTCCGGCATACCCTACGAGTACTACAAGACCTTTGCCGTCGAGGCTCGCAGGACCGCTCACCGATGTCTTCAATGACTCCTGGTCTCGCGCCTCTCTCCCTTCCTCCTCATCTCGCACTCTCATTCGACTTCTGTACAAGAACAAGACCACCAACACCGATCCCTCTAATCTCGCCCACTACCGCCCCGTCGCCCTCAAAGAGGCGGCGCACAAGATCATGACTTCTGCCGTCGTCGCTCGCCTCTCCCCGCTCCTCCCCACCATCATTCCTCCCTCCCAAGCAGGTTTCATCCCAACTCGACGTTCCGCCGACACTGCGCTACACCTACACTTCCTACTCGACTTCTTCCGCTCCAACCCGCACCTATGAGGCCTACTCGTCTCGCTTGACCAAGAGAAGGCCTACAACCGCTTCAACCACAACTGAATCCTGTAGGTCTTCACCAAGATGGGATTCAGACCGCGTTTCCTCTCCCTCATCAGCACAATCATCAACGATGGATGCTCTCACGCCGTTGTTATCGTCAACGGCTTCCTCACCAATGCCATCCGCCTCCTCCGGGGAGTTGGGCAGGGCAACGGGCTCTCCTGCCCCATCTTCAGCATCACCTTCCAACCCTTCATCGATGCCCTCCTCCTCCGCCGCATCAGCACGCTCCCCTCCACCCCCCTCCTCCTCCCCCAAGCCAACATCCTTGCCTCCCTCGCCTTCGCCGACAACATTATCACCCTCCTTTGCGACGATCTCTCACCCCTTTGCCTCGAGGACATCCTCTATGAGTGGGAACAGGCGGCAGGAGGGTGTGTTTTGCCCTCCAAGTTGCTCCAACTCGGTTTGAACCTCGTCGATGATGACCCTCTCTTCCTCCCCTCAACGCCTCGCCAGCGCCCAACCGACGTCTGGAAGTGGGTGGGATACTTCTTCTCCTTCTCAACCAACACCGACCCCCTCTTCTCCGCCCTCCTCCCCTCCCTCAAGTCCCAACTTGGCTTTGCCTCAGACTCCTCTCAGTCAACACCATCAACACCACCGCCCGCTTCCGCTTTTGGACCAACTTCCTCGACCCTTCCTCCCCTCCCCTCTGGTCCCCCCTTGCCGAACACTCCTACATCTCCCACTTCCCCTCCCCTACTGCCTACCCTCTCCTGCACCTCTCCCGCCCTTGCCTACCAACCCCCACCACCTTCTTCAAGCGCTCCTTTGTCCCCCTTCAGCTACACCCCCCTCCCATTGCCAACAATGTCCTCCTACCCCAACTTCTTGTCAGCGGGAGGCTGCTCGGCGGCGAGCAGCCGTCGCTTCCCATTTCTCGCTTCGCTCTCTCCTTCGCTTCTCCTCCTCCTTGCCTTTCCTTTCCTCCCTTCAGCTTTCCTACTTCCCTTTCCTTTCCACTTTCTAGTAGCTTCCATCCCTTTGTCTCCCCCCCTTTGTTCCCCGCGCCTCGGCCTTCACAGCGGGAGGACATTTGGGCGGAGCTCAGCTTGGTAGCTCTCTTCTTTAGACTTTACTTGACATCAACTTTGCTTCACACCTTCTTCTACATTGGCCAGCGAGAGGTTCCCTTACTACAGGTGATCCCTCTCGTAGCCCAGCGCTCCCAGGACCTTCGGACTTGGATCGCACGCCGTACTCGCTGCACTCTCAGCGCATTGTATCTGCAGCTATCATCCTAGCGCCTTGTATTGGCTGCTTTAGCGCTTTTGAGCTGCTAGAATCCCTCAGCGCGTTCTCGCTGCTTTGTGTTGTTGCTGCTCAGAGCGCACTTCTCGACCGCCAGCAACGGCTTGCTGGGACTTCTCTCCCTTCCTCCCACCTACCCCAACTTCCTACATACCCCACCATCCTCTCGCTCCTACTTCCCCCTTCGCTCAATTAGCTCCCTCTCTCTCTTATACTCTACAACCCTCTCCTACCCCCCCTCGATCGTCCCTTCCCCCTCCCGCCTCCTCACCCTATCCCCCTTCACCCGCCCTCCTGGCCACGGCCCCCACACCGCCCGCCTTGAGCTCACCTCCAGCACTTTCCTCAACCCCCACCACCACCAACGCTTCCACCACCTCCTCACCTTCACCAACGCTCCCACCGCTCTCCCTCCACCCTGGCCTGAACCGCCAGACTTCAAGACCTTCACCCTCCTCCCGCCGCCCTCCTTCACCACCGCTCCACCACTCATCACCACCTTCTCCTCAAACCCCGACTCCCCCTTCCCCTCCCCTCCCTCCCCCCCTCCTCTTCTGGTCATCTCTCTGGTCCTCACCCACCCCCGTCCGCTCCGCTCAGCAGCTGAGCAATCACCGAGCGGCTCCTCCACCACATCGATCCAATAACGACCACCACCCCATCCTGCAAAACCTGCAACAACCCTCATGACTCGCTCGAGCACCACTACTTCAGCTGCCCGCTCGCCAACGCCACCTGGAGACTCCTGCAACCTCTCTTCTCCGCCCAGCTCGGCTCGCCCATCCCCGACTCGGCCTTCACGCACTACGAGATCCTCCTCGGCTTCCCCTCCCTCTCCTCCTCCCCTGCCGCCGCCGCCCATGCCACCATTCGGGCCACCCGCGCCATCACCATCGAGGAGATTGAACTCGCTTGGATCCACCTTTGCCAGCACCCTACATCTCAAGCTCGTAGCCCCTCCACCATTGCTGCTTGCGTCCACACTCGCTCCTCCACCTTCGCCTAGAGCCCTCGTCGGCTCCGCCTCTCACCTCCCTCCCTCCTCTCGCTGTCAACTGAGCAGCTTCCCAAACTCGGTCAGGTTTTAGTGGTTTACGGACAATCATGTTTAGTTCCACTTTTTGAGGTTACGCCCCTTTTGAGTAGCTACAAGTCAGCATTAGTGCTCTTCCCTGCAATCGCCATACTTGGCTTCAACAAAAAAAATTGCTGCAAGGCTGAGACCTTGCTTGGTCATTGGTCGGTCAGGAGGGAGTAGGAGGAAGGATAGCCAAAGCTGCAGGAGAGTTGACTTCAGTCTTTTTGCTCTGCCAGGGAGGCTGGGAAGGAAGGAAGGGATAGGAGGCTTGGAGCTGGGACTTGGGCGCAACGACAGACTTGCAGCTTTCCTCATCAGACGCTTACTTGAGGCTGCAGGTTTGTCTCACTTTTGCTTTGCTGTATCATTGTAGTGGATCAGACACTTACTCGAGGCTGCAGCACATCTACACCCATTTGTCCTGTCTACAGCACTCACCGCATCTTAGTGAGGCTTCGAGCTTTACAGAAGCTCTCTCAAACACTGAGCTCCCTCCTACCTCTCCTAGACTGCCTGCTGCCTTCCCACAGGACTTGCAAGCACACCGTACTGTGGGGGGATGGCGTACAAACCTCGATCACCCGTCCAATTGGAGGTGGACTTTTGGCAACAGTGCTCGGAGGAGGACGTGGAGGTGTGCAGTCTTGAGTAGAAGGATTTTCCTCAGTCAATACATACCCTTTACAGTAGGCTCAGCTTTGCCTGCAACTCCTGCACTTTAGTGCCGCATCTACCTTTCAAGGCAGCACCTCCCACCCTCTCTCCCTTTGACCTCTTCCTCTGCTTGTAGCTTCATCCTCTCTCTGTGACTCAATTTGCTCAAAACCAAGTCTAGAGTTTGCTTTCTCCTCTCCTCCCCTCTATGGTGGTACCAGCAGAACCGGTGTAGTCGAGTAGGGAGGAAGAGAGCGGCGGACGCTCGGGGACGTGCGAAGGCGAGGGAGAGAGCGAAGGGAAGGGATGTAGTGGACTAGGTGGTAGAGAGGTCGACGAGGGTAGTATTAGAGTGTAATGAAGTAGCTTTAGACAGCTGTAGGGAGCTGTTGGGCGTTCATTCATTTGTTCAGTCTTGAGGGCGTTCGTTCGGCATCGGCTGAGGGGGAGGGAGGGCGAAGGGAAGGGGAAGGGGCTGCTGAGAACCAGCAGGATCTCTCTCTCGAGCTACTGCTGCTGCTAAGGGACTGCTGCAAGCTTGAACTGGGTGATGGATGGATAAATGGCAAGAGGGAAAGGCTCACAAAGGGCTACAGCGAGCGCCAAGGCCCCTGCTTGGCTCAGCTACTCATCAAGCTACACAGTCCTCTCCCCCCTACCCCATCACAGACAACTTCTCCACATCCCTACCCATTTGCCCTCCTCCATTACTCAACTGCAAGCCCCTTTGACCTCCGCCCGGCGCCGAGCTTCGCTACTCCAACTCCTCCCAAGGCGGCCACAGACTCCACCTCCTGCACAACACCTCTCAAAAGGTGCAGGAAGGAGTAGAGGGTGCTCTTCATGGAGTCCCACCCTCTCAACACCAACACCCTGCACTAAGCAACAAGACTGCCCATCAGGAGCTGTTCTGCAAGCATGCAAGAATATGAGACCCACTCCTAACCAGCTAGACCATCGGGGCATTTGTTGAGGACGCTGTGTGATTGGGACAACCTGGGGCTGCCAGCCAGTCTTTACAGCTCGTCAAACGGACCAAACGGTGCTGAGCTAGCTTCGGCGATGCTTCCCATCTCACCTGCAGGTCAGCCATACTTTGCTACAGCAATATCATGTACAGTGAAGCTTGGCACTCCCCTTAGTGGAATTGAGACCACCCTGGGCTCCTTCCTTGCACCCACCGGCGTCGTCCGACCACTTTGCCGAAGCCTCAACTCCAGGCTGCACACGAATGTGTAGTACATCATGAGAATATGAGCATGTCAGCAAACTATTGTTGTCAGAGCTGCCAATGGATGTCTGACAGTGAGGAAATCATTTGCCGGAAACAAAAATGCGATGGCTCTGCATGAAGCCAAAGCAAGCAAAAAAAAAAGAAAAAGAAGTGCCTTGGGCACATAGACCTCCCCTCTCGCGGGATCGAACCGCGGGCCTCAAGATGAGACGTTGTTACCATTACAGTCTTGCGCTCTTCCAGCTGAGCTAAGAAGGGATCGGGCGTGATCGAGAGCACCAAGCTGCTCTACCGTATCTGTCAATTTGCCTCTCAACGCTAGCCCTCCCTCCCGATCGCTACTCGCTCACAGAAGCTCTCCCAGCAGACCTCGAAGCATCTCCAAACCAACTCGCCCCACCTAGCATCCTCTCAACCGAGATCTGACCCCTGCCCCGAGACGAGGCATCCCGCGAGGACCGCGTGCACTCGCTTCTCATGCTCCTGCGCTTCACTCGCACTTCTCATCTCACTCTCAGCAACACAACCTACAGACTCACAACCACTCGCAACATGTCACTCTTCCCTCCCATCAAGGTACGCCCTCCTCCAGAGCTGAACAGCTCGAGTCGACTCGAATGCGCGTCTCTCCCCCACCTCTGACACCTCTTCTACGACCACAGCCCTACAAGACCGAGATGCTCTCCGTCTCGGAGATTCATACCATCAGCATCAAGCAGTACGGAACTGCTCAAGGCGCTCCTGTCCTCTTCGTCCACGGTGGACCGGTAGGTTTCCTCGCTCCACGAGATGTAGGCTTCGAGGACTGACCCGACGCATGTATAGGGAGGAGGAACCGACGACCGTGATGCTCAGCGCTTCGACCCGGAAGCCTACAGGATCGTCCTGTTCGACCAGCGTGGTTCGGGCGACTCGACTCCCGCTTCCTGCCTCACCGACAACACTACTGCTCACCTGATCGAAGATATGGAGAAGATTAGGGAGCACCTGCAGATCGGGGATAGCTGGCATGTCTTTGGAGGTAGCTGGGGTGAGTAACTTGAGGACCTCGGCGAGGATGAGGAGCTGATTGCTAGTTCGCAGGCTCGACTCTCTCTTTGGCGTACGCTCAGGCTCACCCCAAGGCTGTCAAAAGTCTCACCCTTCGTGGAATCTTCACTGTGAGTGCTCGCCCTTCCCTTTCGCGCGACAACTCACTGACTTGGCCCCTCCCTCCCTCTCGCAGCTCCGAAAGGAGGAGCTCGACTTCTTCTACCAGGGTCCCGGAACCTCCTTCCTCTTCCCCGATTGTCAGTTCTGTATTCTCTGCTCGACGCCGCCCGCTCACCCAGCCTCTGCCCGCAGACTGGGACGAATTTCTTGCGCCAATTCCCGAGGCCGAGCGAGGAGACATGGTCGCGGCTTACTAGTGAGCTTTTGAACCTCCGAGATCGTGTGCCCTTCCACCCTCATGCTCACGACCTACCTCCGACAGCAAACGGCTCACTGGCGACGACGAGAAGGTTCGCGCCGAGGCCGGCCGAGCATGGGTGTGTCGTCTTCCTCGCGATGCAAGCTTATCCTCGCTAATCTCGAATCACAAAACAGTCAACCTGGGAGATGGCCACCTCTCGCCTGATTGTGGACCCCAACTACATCAAGAAGGCCGACGCGCCAGGCTTCGCCGACGCCTTTGCTCGCATCGTTCGTCCCTTTCGCATTCCGCCAAGGTCTCGGCGGTAGCTGACAGACACTCACCGCATCGCAGGAGTCGCACTACTTTGTTAACGAGGGCTTCATGCCTCAAGGCGAGCTGCTGAAGAAGGAGAACATCGACAAGATTCGTCATGTGAGTCGAAAGAGTTGACGCCGAGCGCCGTTCATGCCCACTGACCGAGCTCGTCGACTATCAGATCCCCACCGTCATTGTACAAGGTCGCTACGACGTCGTCTGCCCCAGTACGTTTCGTTGCCGCCCTGTCTTCGCCGACCGAGCTGACCTCTTCCTTCGCCCGACAGTGACCACCGCTTGGCAGCTGCACAAGGCGTTCCCCGAGGCCGAGTTTGTGCGTAGAACTCCTTCTCACACCTCTGCTACTGAGACTGATATCCCTCTCTCGACCGCAGATCGTCATCCCCGACGCTGGACACTCGGCCATCGAGGCGGGCACCGAGGCGGCGCTCGTCAAGGCGACCAACAGCTTCGCCAAGCTCAAGTAGTAGAGAGAAGCTCATGTAACAATCCGTCACATCCTGTAGGCTTTGAAGCTTTGAGAGAGGTGCGAAGGTCAGAGATTCTCGCTCGTTCGCCGGAATCTTCGCTACCCTCTACGCCGAACTGCTTGCGAACGGCTTGGTCTTTGCTGCCCTCGCTGTATCTGTACTATTTTCACTGCGCTCTAGATCCTGGCGATGAATGCCTGCAGAGCGGGAGTAAGGGTCAGCGAGTGCACTCGATCCGAGCGCGAGGATAACGGCGCACCTTCTCGACGCCAGCGACGGCCTCCTTGAACTTGCCGGCCTCGGCTTGGCAGTTGAGCGGGGTGTCCTTGTTGCCGCTATCGATTAGGAAAGCGAAAGATCAGCTCCACCTCCCTACAGACTGAGCAGCAAGGGTCAAGCTCACGTGAAGCACTCGACGAGGGCCTTCCTCTGACTCTCGACCGACTTCCATGCCTCCGAATCCAACTCCTTCTCACTCTCCTCCCTCAATCCCAAGGTCCTCTTCTCGAGGTCCTCCAAATCCTTCATCAAGCTAGCGGAATGACTGATGCCCTGCGTCTCTGCGTCGCCCTTCTCCCTATCGAGGTTCTCCTTCTCGAGGGCCCTTTCAATCTCTTCCCGCACGGTAGCCTCCTGCTCGCGTAGCCTCGAGAGCTCGGAAGCGATGCGAGATTGGATGTGGGAATCGAGCGTTTCTTGACGCGAGGAAGGGACGGAGGAGGAAGGGAGCGAGGATGATGAGAGGTGGTTGATGAGTCCTTCCGAGAACTGTGTTGTGTAATCGAGTACAGAAATGCGAGTTATGTAGGACGTCAGCGAGATGAGCGAGGCGAGCCGGAAAGAGACGGGTGGTGTGGTGAGGCAAGGAGGGGGACTGACCTGTACTGGAGCAGCGCGCTCAGCAAAGAAGGCCGTCTCTCCCTCTGAGACTTCGACGTCAGGCTTTGATCCTTGAGCTCCCATGATGATTCGGTACAGAAACGGAGACGAGAAGCGAACGGAGAACGGGGACGCAGACGAGCGACGGCGGAGGGAGAGCAAGGACCAGCGCAGACAGGTCTGTCTGCTACCACTTCGCACCTCGTTTTGAGATTTCACTACAGAAGATGAATTCGCTCACTCGCCAACTCGGGCGTATCGCTCTCACTGGCACTAGGACAGCACCTTGCCTCACCGCTCCTCGCCCTTCCCTCCTCAACCCTTCTCGCCTCAGCATCCCTTCCACTTCGGCCCTTTCCGCTCGATGCTACGCTACAGAATCATCTCACCTCGGTAACCTCTCTCCTGCACCAGGCTCAGCTCACAAGGTCAGCTCTCCTACCAGCTTCCTCGATTTCTCTCAAGAAACGCGCAAACTGACCCTCCTCATCTCGGGCTTCAACAGCGGAAACGTATCGGCCGAGGAATTGGATCTGGTAGGGGTGGAACGTCCGGTAGGGGTCACAAGGGTCAGGGTGCTCGCTCGGGCAACGGCAAGCCCGCGCTGCACTTTGCGGGAGGTCAGACTCCCATCACTCGCGCTTACCCCAAGCGAGGATTCAAGAACCCGTGAGTTGTACCTTTGCATCGTATTCCTACGACTTTGTCTCTGCTCCGTCCCGAGCTGCCGAAGTGCCGCAAGCTCACGCTTTCGCTTCTCCCCCTTTCTCCTTCGCACGCGACAGCCTCAACCAGCAAATGACTCCCCTCAACCTCGACCGCCTGCAACACTGGATCGACCGAGGTCTCATCGACCCTTCGCAGCCCATCACCATGAAGGAGTTGTTTGAGACTCGTTGCGTGCACGGCATTAGGGACGGAGTCAAGCTGCTCGGCGATGTGAGTTGCCTACTTTCGGCTTTGTCGCTTGACCTTTGGGCTATTCAAGACTTCGAAACTGATCTTTGTTGACGGTGCAACAGGGCGCCGGGAACTTCACTACTCCCAACGTCCAGATCGAGGTCTCCAAGGCTTCGCAGTCGGCCATCAAGGCTATCGAGCGCCTCGGAGGCAGCTTGGTCGAGCGCTACGAGAACCGATTGACTCTTGTGCGTTTCTCCAACTCTTTCTCATCGCCTCTCTTCCTCTTCTTTCGGTCCCACTCCCCGCTCCACAACCTGCTCACCGAGCTGACCGACCCCCTTCGCATCCCACAGCGCGCTCTCATCAACCCCGACTCTTTCCACCGCCGCAACCTCGACATCCCCGGCAAGGCCGACCCCGTCTCTCGAAGGGATTTGCTCTACTACTCCGACAGTAGGCAGCATCGCGGATATCTTGGTCTGCAAGCGGCCAAGAAGGCGGATGAGGAGGTTCGGGAGGAGGCGCTCAAGGCCGTCGCTGAGCAGGAGGCTGGCGAGTCGAAGGCATAGGGACGGCAATGAACGATGTAGATTACGCAGTTGGCTACAGTGGGGGAGTGCGAGAGCGCGAAGGCGAGCTCAAACGAACATCTCGGGGTCGCCTGCGAACGGGAGAGCGAGATCAGCCATCAGCGCTCGATGGAGCGAGATGCAGCACTCACGGGAAGTAAAGATCTTGTATACGAACTCTGAAACCGCTTTGCCGATCGTGCGGTCGGTCCTCGCACCGCTGGTGAGATGTCCTTTCTGCTCGGCGCAAAAGAAACGGCGTCAGCTCTCGCTCTCCACCTCACTCGTCAAATGAAAACTCACCCCCACCCCCGCCAACATCTCCTTCCTATCCCTTTCACTCCCACACGCCTCCCACGCCTCGTACAAATCCCTAATGGTGGGATACTCCCTCACAATGCCCTTGGCCGACGCCTCAGTCACGCCGCGCAAACTAGCGAGCATGAGTATGTAGGTATCCTCGAGAGTCTTTCCCGAGACGATCTTGTCGTCCGAGGTGCCGAGGAGGGCGACGTGCATCTGCTTGTGGCGTCTGTGAGAAGGGGGAGGGATGTCAGCCGAGCCGAGGAGAGGCGAGGCGAAAGGAGAGGAAAAGGCGCACTGGTAGGGCTTCTGAGAAACGTCGTAGCTGATTTGCTCGAGCCAATCGATGGCTTCGTCGACCTTGTCCACGGCGATGAGCTTGAGACGATGGGTGACTTGAGCTCTGCGAGGGGGAGGAGGGGGTCAGCTCGCTCTCGCCCAGAACTGGCGAGCGAGCGAACGCAAGACTCACTTGAGCAACTCATACTCCAACGTCTCCTTGCTCGGCTGTCTCGCTCCAATCCCGACGACCTTCTTCGACTTGGCCTTGGGCTGCGCCATGTCGAGGTTCGTCCTCGCCTCCTCGCGGTAGACTGCCTGCTCAGCATTCGTCATCTCGCGACAAAGCGTCTTGAGTCCGAAGTGCATGAGGAAGAGGTGAACGTGCGCGGGGATCGAGGAGAGGACGGAGGAGATGTGTCGAGAGAGGGTTGAGTTGGCGACGTGAGTTGAGAGCTCGTAGGCAGTCCTGCAAGTGATTAAGCGAGGGTCAGCTACTGTTAGAGAGCGAAAGAGAAGGCGGAGACGCGACGCACATGAAGACCAATCTCGTATCCTCCTCCACAACAATCTCATTCCCCTCGCCGAGCGGGACAAACTCTCGCAACCCATCATCCCACTTCTTATCGCACCACCGCGTCCATCGAATCGCTCCCTCACATCCAATATCCTGTCTCGGCATCTCGGGCGCCTCGACCTCGCATCCCACCTCTCCCAGCCTCTCCTTCAACCCCTTGGCGACGTCCAACCAGCTGCTCGCCTTCTTCTGCTTAGCCTTCAAGCGCCTCTTCCTCTCCGCCGCAGTCTCATACAACGCCTCCCCATCCGCATCACTATCCGTCTCGCCCGCCGAATCCTCAGAACGAAAGGCCGTGCCCGAAATATGAACCGTGAGCTCGCCGACGGTCGAACGCTTGTCCTTGTGCTTAAGGTTGTTGGCCTTGATGCGAGCGGCCTTGGCGGCTGCTTCGGCCTTCTTGGCTTCCTCTTTGGCGGCTTTGGCGGCTTGCTGCTCGCGCTTCTTGGCGGCTTTGTCCTCCTCGGTGAGTTTGGTCGTCTGCGAAAGGGGGCGAGGGAAAGAGGGAAGGGCGTCAGCAACGGTCTTGCTACAAAATAGAGACGACATCATCATCCACCTTCTTCTTGGGTCGAGGCTCGGCCTCCTCCGCCTCGTCGTCCAGGTCTGGCAGTCCAAGCAACGCCGAAGCCGACCCCGAATTGGCGAGGGGTCGCTTCTTCCTGACCACCTGCGGTCCCTTCCTCGCCATTTTGTCATACTCATCCTCGCTTCCACTCCCATCCCACTCGGGCAGCTGAGCAGCCTTCTTCTTGCCTTGAGCTTTGGAGCTGGCAGTGTCGAGGCGAGGTTCGCGCTCGGGAGGGGCGGCTTGAGTATCATCGAGGTGGGAATGGGATTTGGAGGGGATGCGACGGGCTGCGGAAGGGGCGGCTGGAGGAGGACGAGGTTGAGGAAGGGGAGGAGCGACTCGAGGAGCCTGCGAAGGGGGAGCAGAGGTCAGCTGGATCGCCTGAGGCCGGCTCGGCGCAAGAAAGACGTACAGCCGGAGCACCAGCAACGCCCACGCTCGCGCTTCTACGACTGAAGGGCGGAGGCAGATCGTCGGGATCGGAGGAAGGGAACGTCGCGCTTCTAAGAGAGGGAGGAGGGACGCGTCCGGCGAGGTGTCAGCTTTCTTTCTGAAGCGGTACAGAGAAGCGAGCACTCACCTCATGGGAGGAGCCACCTTCACAGGCGGCACGTAACCCAACACCTGCATGTCATCATCATCATCGTCGTCCGAGCCGTCGCTGAGCTCAATGACCTGACTCTTGCCCTTCTGCAAGCTCTTGCTGCCTCCTACTGCCCCAAAATCCGCGTCTACAACGCCAGGAATGTCGGCAAAGTCGTCCGAAAGAGCTGGAGAGGCTTCTGCAAAGCCAGCAGCAGAGGTGGAAGCGAACGCGCTGGCGTTGGAAGCGGCGGCGGAAGTTGGACGTTGAAAGGATGTACTTCGACTGATGGGGAGGATCTCGACGTCCGAAGAGGACATTCTGAGGTGCTCGCTGGTCGAGAGACAAAGACGAGGCGAGCGCAAGGATGAGGAAGGAGGCCAAGGGGGAGTGGCGCGAAAGAGACGCGTCTCGTGCGGCGAAGAGTTGTAGGAGACTCGCCCCGGAGCAGTACGGTTCACGCTCCAGTAGTGAGAGCTTGCTGTGACCTCTCTCCTGCACCGATAAAGCTTCTCAAGCTCTCTCGGCGAAGCCTTCTCGGCGCTCCTTTGCTCAATTCGGCCGCTCCAATACAGCCCACTACTCCTCTGACGCCTCGATCGCCGTCTCCTTTAACTTCGGCGGTCCCTTCACCCTCTGAGTCCCATCCTTGATCCTCTGCATCCTCTGATGAGCCCTCGTTCGGCGATGAGCATCCCATTGGTGCTCGTCGACCAGCAGTGGGCGGGTAGCGTCGGTGGTGCAGGCTTCGCAGGTGAGCTTGGGACCGGTGGAGCTATGGATGAGGTAGGAGGGTCAGCTGTGGGTAGAGGTGAGAGCGTAGAAGAGGCAAAGGACGAACCGCTCGGAGGGAGGGGCAAGCTGGGCGGCGGCGAGTGGTGAAAGGGAGGAAGGGTCGGGGAGAGGGTCGCTTCGAAGGAAGGCTGTCGAGATGTAGAGGATCAGCGAAGCCCGCCGAGAGCAAGGATGCACAGGGGATGGACTCACTTCGTAGGAGTTCAACCGCGGGCGCTCGGACGTTCTCCTGCCAATGTTCGAGATCTGTAGGCGGGAAAGAGAGTCGAGTCGGGACTTGTTCAAAGACAATTGACTTCCGTTGACGCTCACCGGTAGCGTCCAACAGCACGACCGTCACGTCCTTCTCCTCGAGTTTCCTGACCGCTGGCAGCAACTTCTGCTGAATCCACTTGACTTGGCGCTTGGCGTACTGTCGAGTAGAGATCTTCATCCGCTCCAAACCGGCCTTGAAGAGCGGATCGCTGGCAGCATCGTGCTCCTTGTCGTCCGAAGCGCCAAAGCGAGAGGCGAGGTAGGGCTCGAATTCCTTGTAGCCTGTGCAAGAGGGAGGTGAGCAATGGCGCGTCGGGCAGGCAAGGATGAGGCTCACCGATGGTCTGAAAGATCCCACGCGAGTAGTCGGTCTCTCCCGCCTCGGCGTTCGCCAGCGCCCACAGCTCCTTGATCTCGGCGAGCAGGCCCAGCTGTTCAGTAGGGAGGGCGATGAGCACGAGTCTTCATCAACGGTCAATTGATGGAATAGCTCACCTCCAGCATCTTGTCCACACGAGAGTCGAGGCGAGGATGCAGCGCCTTGTTGTCGGCGTAGAGCCAGAAGATGAGCGAGCGGAATCTGTCAAGCGCCGAGCGACGAGTCAGCTAAGCTCAGAGAGTTCGAAGCAGAGCAACATCAGCACACCTTGAGCCCTCATCCTTCTTCTCCTCTTGCTGATTCCTAACATCCTCCCATCTCCGCCCCTCCCACACAATCTCCAGCGCTCTTCGCACCTTCCTCACGTCCCTCCAATGCCACCGACTAGCGCTCGCAGGGTCGACGTGCGTTAGGATGGCATAGACAGCAGGAGTAAGCGTCTCAGGAGTTCGGTAGGAAGGCGGTAGGAGGTCGACAGGGAACTTGGGAGGGAATTCGTCGGGGGTGGAGGTTTGAGGAAGGGAGGGGAGGGCGAAGAAGAGGTCGAGTAGCTCGGCGGGGAGGGAGAGGATGACTTCTCGAAGGGAAGGAGGGAAGTGTGCGAAGTCCTCGGCGGTTTTAAGAGCTGGAGGAGGCTCAGCAGCGTCGGTCGGCGGTGGAGTGGAAGGGCGAGGGGGAGGGGGAGCATCGGCGACGAGTTGGTTAGGGAAGATGAGGTTTTGGAGGTAGTACGCTGTGCCTCCTACAGCGATGGAGATCGTTCCCTCCTTCTCAAGCTCTGTAATCTGTCCAGCAAGAGCCAAGTCAGCTTCTCGGACGAGAGAAGGGGGTCGGAGGCGAGCTCACCTTTGCGAGCGCATCGCTCTGAAACTCTCCCACCCTGTACTCCTCGCCGGGGCTTAAGAAGCCCATCAAGTGATGCGGTACACCATTCATCTCCTCTGCCGTCGCCTTGTTGGTGATGACATCCAATCCGCGGTAGACTTGCATCGAGTCTGTATTGAGCACCTCGCCGCGCTGGATGCCGTTTATGGGCTCACCATCGGCGAGTGCTCGAGCTAATTCTACTCCGAGTAAGCTCTTGCCAACGCCCGTAGTCCCCACGACGGCGACGAGAGGCGGTTTTGGTGAGGAGGTCGAGCTCATGCGAAGAGAGAGCAGCGAAGGAGGATGATGGGAAGCTCGTACAGCACGAGAGGCTGTACCGAGATATGTTTGAGCTGCTCGAGCTTGCAGAATGGTCGGAAGCGAAACGAGAAGCGAACGAGTCGGAGTTCAAGAGACGAGGATGGTCTCCAACCTTCTTCAAGTTACTCCTCCCCTTTCGCTGGTCGCTCCACTCAACAGCAGCAGCAACATGTCAGCACCTCCACCACCAAGAGAAGATCTTCCAGTTACGCTCGGCTCTCACTGCGCCTACCGCTCTTGCAACGACCTCGACTTCCTTCCCATCCGCTGCACTCACTGCAACCTCGTCTTCTGCCGCCACCACTCTTCACCACCAGCTCATTCCTGCACCAAAGATCCCAACAATCGCATCGTCACAGACGGAGCTCGCTTCGCCGACAAGTTCAACGACCTCTTGCCCGATCCGAATCGGCTGGTGGGGGAACGAGCAGCGACCGACAAGGCTAGGGAGGACAAGAGCGAGGCGGCGAGGAAGGTGCTGGAGAAGAACTTTGGCAAGGAAGCTGTGGCCAAGCTGGGAGCGAGGTCGGCGAGCGGGACCGCTGCTGGGAGTGCGCCGAAGAAGGCCAAGGTCAGCCCGGTGATTGCTCTCATGAAGCTTAAGCAGAGGGCAAAGCCGGTGGATGCCAAGACGAAGGATGTATCAATGGACGATCGACTGTAC
The DNA here is from genome assembly GCA_019775505.1 of Leucosporidium yakuticum. Lineage (NCBI taxonomy): Eukaryota > Fungi > Basidiomycota > Microbotryomycetes > Leucosporidiales > Leucosporidiaceae > Leucosporidium > Leucosporidium yakuticum. The sequence goes on from JACWFO010000108.1 coordinate 22,213, forward strand.
TTGACGGTGGAGCTGTTAGAAGGAGAGGACAGGGTCAAGAAGGCCGAGAAGGAGCTCTTCCTGGCAAAGGTGAGTAGTGAGGCGTATTACGAGTGTCGGACCTTTGCTGATCCGCTTCCCTGCTAGACTACTACAGCAGGTCGAGCACTGGACCAATTCGCTACCGTCTTTGGGCTCACCAACTCGAACAATACCTCGACCGACCAGAGCAAGGTGAGCTCGGCTTTCGCTTTGGGGACGCTTAGCTCGGCTCATTTACGGCTGACATTTTGCAACTACAGCTCCTCATCCTTGCTACTGTAGCGGAACCGCCTGAAAGGATAGCTACGTCCGACAAGCTCAGCTCGGCGATCGCCAACGGAGGTTCGGTGCTGCTTTTACGAGGGTCGGGGTTGGCTTGAGGAGAGGCAAGGGCGTTGGCGCTCATTCGAGATTTACCTGTTGTTGTTGAACTGTATTACAGCGCCTTGTGCTGCTCTCTGGCGAAGAAGAGAGGTGAGAGCCGCTCATCTAGGAGGGCCAGGTGGGGTCCGAAGAGAGGGGGAGCCTTTCAAGAGTCAGCGATCAAGGATTTTCCCGTCTCCCAACTTGCTGCAGGCCTTCAACTTTCGACTCCCCTCGACCGAGCCTGGCAGACGTACGAAGGCCAACAGCCAGCGGTTCGCGCGCCGTCGCTGCCCGCCACGGCATTGCCAGATCGAACCGCGCCCCCCGCCTTTTCTCCCCTATTTCCGCGCCCTTTCCCTCTCTCCCTCCTACTTCTACCTGCTCTTCGCACTTTCACAACTACTCGACTTCAAGGTCTCTACCGCTCTACCGCCCTACAAGACCTCACAACTCGACCTTCGTACAGCAACAAGCTACCCTCGGTCGACAACTCGCTTCCCGTCCGTCTCCAAACCTCGCCGCCGTTCTACACGACACCAACAGAAAGAAAGATGTCTGAGCAATCCAACCTCGCTGCTGTTCTGCACGGAGCCAAGGACTTGCGCCTCGTAAGCCAGTGCTCTCCATCGCCGTCGTCGTCGTTCGCTCACCGCGCTCCCCCTCGCAGACCAAGCGTCCCATCTCTGCTCCCGCTCCTGGAGAAGCACAAGTCGCAATCAAGGCCACTGGACTCTGCGGTTCCGACCTTCACTACTACATCCACGGCCGCAATGGAGAATACGTCCTCAAGTGAGTGGACGCCGCCCTTTCGACTCGGCTCTCGAACGAGCTGCATGGGGCACTTCAGCCAACGGCAGAGCAGCTGATCCTTCTTCGACTACAGGACTCCCATGTGCCTCGGTCACGAGTCTGCTGGAATCATCGTGAGTCGCGCAAAACGAGTTCTTGGGTGCTCCGCGGGGGCGCTGACCCACCTCCTTCCCCTTCAGACGGCCATTGGAGAGGGCGTAACGGACTACAAAGTTGGCGAGCGTGTTGCTATTGAGGCTGGTGTCTACTGTGGTGCATGCCGTCTGTGCAAGACTGGTCGCTACAACCTGTGCACCAAGAGTGAGCTTCCTCCGACCTCCCGATCCCTTTGATCGCTCGCTGACCTTTTCTCCTCGAACAGTGCGCTTCAACTCTTCCGCCAAGGTCTTCCCTCATCAAGACGGCTCCCTCCAATCCCTCCTCAACCACCCCGTCACCCACCTTCACAAGCTCCCCGATTCCTGCTCCTACGAAGCCGCGGCGCTCGTTGAGCCTCTCTCGGTCGTCCTCCACGCCGCTCGTCGCGCCCACATCGCTGCTGGTCAAACCGTCCTCGTCCTTGGCGCTGGAGCCGTCGGACTGCTCGCTCTCGCCGTCGCAAAGGCCCACGGAGCAACTCACACCGTCGTCGTCGACATGTGAGCTCCTTTGTCCCCCCTTACCCTCGAGCTTTCGCTGATCTAACTCTTCGCACAGCAACGAGGAGCGTGTCAAGTTTGCCGTCGACGAGGGATTCGCCACATCGGGCTACGTTCTTCCTCGCACTCCCCGTCCCGAGACCTCGGCGGCGGGACTCGAGGCGGCTAAGGCCACCGCTGGTGACATCCTGACGGGCTACGGACCCGTCGATTCGGATGGATTCGACGTCGTGATGGAGTGCACTGGTGTTGAGACTTGCATGCAGGCTGCTATTCACGTGAGTCTTATACGAGGGGAAAGGCCGAACCGTTCGCTGATCGCTCTCGGTTCACAGACGGCTCGCCCCGGAGGAAAGGTCGTATTCATCGGCATGGGCACTCCCAATGCTACTCTGTACGTTCTATACCCTCGCCGACCTTCAAACACGTCTAACTAACCTCCCTCCCCTCCCTACAGCCCCATCTCGGCCGCCGCCTTCCGCGAGGTCGACCTTCTCGGAGTCTTCCGCTACGCGTGAGTTCCCTACATTACGCTAAGCTCCTTCTACCACATACTGACATCTCTTCCCTCCCAGCAACACCTACCCCGACGCCCTCGCTCTCTTTGGCTCCGGTCGCCTCCCCGGCGTCGAGAAGCTCGTTACGACTCGCTTCCCTCTCGAGAAGGTCAATGAGGCATTTGAGGCGCTTCTTGCTGGCAAGGACAAGGATGGAAACATGATCATGAAGTTGATGGTGGGCGATTATTAGCTTTACGAGGCAATTCAGTGTCATTTAGTGCCGTACGCCGCCGCCGAGCGCCGAGAGTATCTCATTCGCCCCTCGCTCTCTCACTGGTGCCAGAATCTCGCAAGCAGAGGTTTGCAACAAGAAGAAAACTCGTTGCAGTTCCTTAACTACCCCCTCACTAAGTCATCTCTACATCCCTGACCTCTGCTGCTCGGCGAGAAAGAAACCGTCAGCGATCGCGCGCCTCCTCCACTCTCACAGCAGCAGAACAACTCACCCGATCTCCGCGTCTGGAAATAATACGGTACTGCTCCGGCGATGCAGAAGACTGTTCGAGTCGTGGAGCAGGGGAGGAAGGAAGGTAAGGGTCAGCTCATCACGGAACACGGAACCGACCGACCGAGGGAGGAAGGAGGACCTACCGAACGCAGCCAATGATTCCCAAGGTTTGGAGAAGCAGCTCAAGACGATGAGGAAGAGTGCTGTTGAGGCGAAGAGGATGGGGGTGGGGAGCCAGGTGCGGTACGGCCTAGGCGAGGGGGAGGGAGTCAGTTCGGCGGGAGAGCAGAGGGAAGGAAGCTGAGCTCACCGCTTCAATGCTGGTTCCCGCACACGGAGGACGAGAAGACCGACTACGACGGCGAGGTTCCAGGTCCAGGCGCAGACCTGTCGGGGTTAAAGGAGGAGAAGGGGAAAGGAAGGAGTCAGCTCGCTCGCTCGTCCTTCGTTGACGCGCCACGTACACCGTAGAAGAGTGTCAGACTGTAATAGGCAGACCGATGTCAGCTTCCTGATCTTATGTAGCGCAGAAAAGAGCAAAAAAGGACTCACTGAGCGAAATCGCCGAAGAAGATGAAGACCGCCGAGAGAGCCGAGGAGAGGAGGATGCCATTGACGGGCGTGGATTGGCGCTCATTATACCTCGCAAACAGTTTAGGTAAGAATCCCTGCTCTCCGGCAGCTACGATGAGACGGCTGTTGAAGGAAACGAAAGCCAGGGTCAGCTCCTCCTGCGCCTCGGCTCGGCGTCCGAAAGCTTCGAACGCACCTCGAAGTATACAGCGACCCGTTCAGCGCTCCAATACAGCTGATGCTAACGATGAGCGCAAAGATGACACCTCCCGTTGGGCCGGCGATGGCTCGACCGAAATCGAGGCCAATAGTCGAGGAAGCGGTGGCTGTGGCGAAGGGGAGGACGAGGAAGTAGGAGACGTTGGCGCAGAGGAAGAGGACGAGAACGAGGGCGAGGGAGGAGTTGATGATGATTCTGGGTGGGGGAGAGGGTTAGCGCCGGGGGGGAGAAGGGAAGGGAGCAGGAGGAAGGGCGAGAGAAACGAGAGAAACGACGCACGGGAGAGTACCGGGAGCACAGTCTTTCGCTACATAGTTGCACTGATCCCATCCGTCGAAAGTCTGTGGTCGGCAATCACGAGGAAGAGAATCAGCTCCCTCGCTCTTCTTCTACCCCCCTTCTCACTCGCCCCGACTCACCCATAGCGCCGAGAACAAGGCCAACGCGTAACCCGCCGCCTTGTCTGATGAACCCTCAAAGCTGAAGCTTGATGCTCCTCGACCAAGACCGAGGAAGACGAGTCCTCCGACGAAGACGAGGAGGAGGGCGAAGACCTGTCGAGGTCGAGAGAAGTGTCAGCTTGATGTTGAATGTAGCTTGGCTAGCCAAAGATGGAAAGTGGTGATGCTGGAACGATGAAGCTCACCTTGAAGACGGTGAGCACGAGCTGAGCTCGAGTTCCCGCTTTCGAGCTCCAGGCCTGCATGACCGAGATGAAGAAGAGGGCGAGGATGCCAACGAGCTTGATGGCGATAGTAGGTACGCCGCTATGAGTAGAGCGAGCAAGGAAGGAGAAGCCGACGGAAGTCAGTGTGCGCTCAAGTCGAGCAGCATGGAGCGAGCGACTCACCGAGCAGCCACGTTGGGGTCGGCGCTGAAGGCCGTGTGATACAATAGCCGGCAGAGATACTCGCCGAAGATGATGGAGATGATAGCCTGTGGTTTTGATGGAGAGCAGAGTCGTGGTCAGCTTTGAACGGTGAAGGGGAAGAGCGCCGAAGCGAGAACTCACCTGCGAGCCCGGTTTTAGCGCAGTGACGGCGGTGAAGCTGAAGCAGTAGGCTGGTAAAGGTCCAAAAGCAGCGTCTAGGTACTAGAAGAGGACAAGGGATCAGCGAGCTGCCCTCAATTGACCAGCAGAGGCTCCCTCGGCCAACGACTCACGGCCTGCGCTCCTCCATTCAACGGCAATGCGCTCCCCAGCTCTGCAAACGAGCTCGCTCCCGCCCAACTCAGCAACCCAGCTCCCACCCAAGCGAGCAACGCACTCCCCACCGCCCCCGTTTCCCTCGCCACGACTCCGGGCGAGGAGAAGATGCCCGATCCTATCTGCATTCCGACGATGAGGGCGATGCCTGCCGTGACGCTAATCTTCTCATCCACTCCGCCGCCACTTCTCCTCCCCCCTGGTGTTCCCCAAGCGGTGGGAACTTCGGCGGAAGAAGCGAGGAGGAGGTTCGATGAGAAGTCAAAGGAGAGGGAACCGGCTCGGGAGCGAGAGTGGGCTTTCTCGTCGTCCAGGAGGCCGTGCGCATCGTCTAAGGGTAGGTCGTCCTCGTCTTCATAGTCGTCTCGAACGGGTGGAGGTGGAAACGGCGCGACGGAGGAGATGGAGTCGCGGTTCGAGTGGGGGTGAGAGGCTGCTGTTGCTGCTGTTGAAGTGGATGCGAGGGGGGTGGTAGTCGAGTCTTCCATGATTACGAGAGCTGTAGGGGTATAGAAAGGTGAGCTGTGATAGCGGTGAGCCGAATCGCTGGGGCGCACCTGGAGCTGGATCGAGTGAGCGTGGAATGGCTCGAGTAGCAAGCAGGATAGAAGCCTACAGGCGCTTCTAGTGACTAGGCAGACCCTTGTCCAGCCTTACAATCGATTCCTGTAACGTATCAAGTCGAAGAGCCAAACTCGAGTGAAGCGACAGAGGGAGAGCCGTCAACGCGTGCTGAGCCGCGTCCTTAACCGAGCTATTGTACCTCATCAAGAGCTGGTTGGAGGCAGTAACAGATTACAGAAGCTAATAGACTACATTCTAATGCTCTACAAAATCCAAAACCCGAGCAAAGCTTCATGTCTCGGCCTTGCTTGGGGCACTTGGGTTCGACGCCGAATGCTCGACGACTCTTTCGCTCTTCCCCTTCGTCTCTCTCGTCTCGTCTCGTCTGGTTTTCAACTTTGAGCCGAGCTGGATTCTGTAGGCTAACAGCTCAGGAGTATGAGCGACAAGCCTCTCCCCTTCCCAGGCGACACCTCCCCTTCCAATCCATCACCTCTTCCCTTCTCCGACCACCACCAACAGCAGCAGCAACAGCAACGTCACCATCGTCCCTCGCAGGACTTCTTCTCAACTACAACTCAACCACTCAGAGACGACTCGGATTATCATCCTACAGATCCTACTACTCCCGTCGCCCCTCGTCCGCGCACTACCTCCAACTCGAGCAACTCAGTCCTCCACCGCCCAAGACCCAAGCCCGCTCGTCCCAATTCCTTCTTTGGTGTCGACCAGCAGGGAGACGACGACCAAGAGGAGGACCTGCAAGGCATCTCCCATCGTCCCTCCGTCGATTGGAACGGTACAGAACGCGGTTCACTCGACTGGAATCGAGGCGGAGGAGCAGCAGCAGCAATAGGGCGCAGGGAGGTCATTGACGACAGTGATGGCGAGGGTCCCATCGGAGGGGGAGCTCGCGGGAGGGCTTCCTCCTTCTTTGGCGTGCGAGCGAGCTCACCAGGAGTAGAGTCGTCGTACGGCGAGTTGGCGGGGCGCGAGGACCTTGGAGACGACGCGGACGCGGCGCAGGCGCAGGGGGCAGCTCAACCTTACCACCATGGCAGGGGAGCGTCGAGGTCGAGCTTTTATGGACTACAGGCGCCAGGCGGTGCTCATAGCGGCAACCACTCGCCCGGTGATTACTTGGGCTCCCACACCCCTACCTCGGCGGCCGGCTCTCAGCGCAACCTCCCTCTCCGCAACGAGTCGGGCTCAGGATCCTTCTCCTCCAATTCCCACGACGCTCCTCGTCCCCCTCATCCCAACTCGCAACCCCAACAACCTCGCTACGTCTCGGCCCCTTACGCCGCCAGTCGCGCCGCCTCCCTCTACGGCATCTCCTCCTCACACGGCCACGGTGACCCTCTCCCTGCACCTCTACTCGATCAATCCCATCTTCGACCCGGCGCCCTCGCCTCCCTCCTCTCGCACGAAAAGACGTTGGACCTCTACCGCGCCAACGCTCGCAAGACCAACGATCCCGACATTCAATTCGAATTCTGTACCTTTGTTATGGAGGTAGTGAGTGAGGTGGAGGCTGCGAGGGAGGCGGAAGCGTTGGCGAGTGGCGTGGCGAGAGGGACGACCGAGCAGGATTTGGCGGCTAAGCATAAGGAGCAGGCCTTAATCTCGGAGAGCGTGGCTTTGTTGAACAAGCTGGCGCAGAGGGGGCATGTCAAGAGTCAGTACTTCCTCGCCGATTGCTATACGCAGGGTGTAGGGACTGCCAAGGTGAGTTGCTGGCTTTGTTTCGCCCGCCTTCCCCTCGCCGAGCTGACCTTGTCCTTTCCTTTCTACTCTCCCCTCCCTCTCTTCCACTCCACCCCCTTCTCCGCCCTCTCTCTTCCTCTTCCACCTCCTCCACAGGGCAAGCGCGACTACGACAAGGCCTTCCCCCTCTTCATGCTCGCCAGCAAGCACGGTCACTCGGACGCCTGCTACCGCGCCGCCCAGTGCTGCGAGAACGCCTGGGGCTGCAAGCGCGACCAAAGCAAGGCCGTCCAACTCCTCCGGTACGTCTCTTCTCCTCCCTCTCCCGCTCGCCTTTATCGAGCTCACCTCCCTCCCCTCTCCCTCACCACAGCCGTGCCGCCGTCCTCAACCACCCTTCCGCCATGCACCGTCTCGGTCTCGCCGAAATCAACGGCGAGTTGGGCCTCTCGAAGCGCCCGAGGGAAGGTGTCAAATGGCTCAAACGCGCCGCCGAGCTCGCCGATCAGGTCGACCCGCCTCAGCCGCAGAGTCTCCATGAGTTGGCCGTGCTGCATGAGAAGGGGATTGAGAATGTCGTATTCCAGGTGAGTAACTCGACTTTTGAACCTCGTCTCCCTTCTCGTTCTTCGGCTCGGCGTTCTCGTCGCTCTGCCCTTCCCCGTCCCTCGGCGCCCTCGACTAAATCGACCGAGTCGTTAACTCTTCCTCCCGCTTTCAATAGGACGAGGAGTACGCCGCTGAGCTTCTCGCTCGCGCTTCCGAGCTGCAATACGCCCCGAGCGCCTACAAGCTCGGCGAGTGCTACGAGTACGGCAAGATGGGCTGCCCCCAGGACTCGGCGCTCAGTATCCACTACTACAGTGCGTTTCGTGCTTCTCCTCCGTGAGGTCCGAGGACTTCTGCTGACCTTGAATCCGCCCTCCCTCCTCTCTCCCTTCTCCTCCTCGCCTCCCTCCTTCACCGACACTTCTCCGACTCGCCTCGCCTCCAAAAGACATCGCCGCTCAGCAGAACCACCGAGAAGCCTGCTTCGCCCTCACCGCCTGGTATCTCGTCGGATCGCCCGGCGTGCTTCCTCAATCCGACACCGAGGCTTACCTCTGGGCGAGGAAAGCCGCCGACATGGATTTGGCCAAGGCCGAGTATGCCGTCGGATACTTCACCGAGGTGAGTGAGATCGGAGAGTGTCGCGAGGAAAAGAGCCGAAGCTGATCTCGTCTCTCGCTCGCAGACCGGCATTGGAACGCACAAGGACGCTCGCGAGGCTCTCGAATGGTTCAAGAAGGCCGCCAACCACGGCGACAAGCGCGCGATGGACCGTCTTCGCATGGCTGGTCAACCTCACTCGCAACCCTTCGCTCGGCAACCTCCTGCCCCTTCCCAACCTCCTCCTACTCCCTACAAGCCTCCACCGACGACCAAGATCACGAGGAAGGAGAAGAAGGCCGCCATCGCTAGTGCGAAAGAGAGTGGGAAGAGCGTGGATCGAGGACGACCGACAAATGGAGTGCAGGCGCTGCAGCAGAATGGGAGCTCGAGGCCAGGACCTCCGCCGATGGTCAGGCAGAGGAGCGCCTCCCAGCCCGACCTCTACGCTCAAGCCCACGCTCAACAGCAGCAGCAACAGCAATGGGGCGCTCAGCAGATCCAGTACCAGCAGCAACCTCAGCAGCACTCGGATTTCGCTCCCCTCTCCTACGACGACAGCCCCTACGCCGCCGCTACCATGCCCTCCTCCTCTCAGCACTACGGTCGTCCTGCCCCTCAAGAGCGTCAACTCTCGAACGGTCCCCCTCAACCCGGTCAAGTGAGGATGCCGCAGAGGCAGCAGGCCAGCGCCTCGCCCGTGTTGGGTTCGGAGGAGTTTGAGAAGAGGAAGGGCGAGAGGGATAAGGTCTTGCAGAGGAGGAAGGGACCGGGGGAGGACAAGGATTGCGTGATCATGTAGATAGTTTGGGGGGTGAAGGACGATTTAGCATATAGAGCAGCGTTTTTTGTTTCATCTCTTTTTCTCTCTCTCAGTCGATAGCAAGCAGCAGCAGCATTCAAAAAGCATGAATGGACATTTTGCACTTTGGCAGCATACGAAATGGACTATGTTTGATGCAGCTTGGTCGTTCGGTGGGCGAGAGGCGAGGATTCAAAGCGAGCGAGGTCTTGAGAGCGAACGCCGAGGTCCGAGGTTGAGCTTCGACCACGTTCTTTCGCTTCCTCTTCTCGCCGCTTCACTACTCTCGCTCACCTACAGAAACACTTCTGTGATGTCTGACGCTCCCGCTTCGCATCTCCCCGACCGTGGAAGCTGCCTTTGTGGCCAAACGGCCATCGAAGTGCGAGAGACTTGCTCGCCTCACATCGTATGCCACTGCAGGTGAGTTGTATCGCTATGTAACGTCTTCTACGACTTTGAGCTGACTCTTTATCCCTTTCTGCTCCTCGACAGCGATTGCCACACCCTCTCCGCGCTCCTCATCTCGTACGTCGCCTGCCCCATCTCGGCCGTGACCATCACTTCCCTCTGCTTGCGCTACTATGATACCGTCGCCGCTTCTGGAAACATCCTCCACCGCCAATTTTGCGGAGGGTGCGGCGCCAACATTGCTCATACGAGCGACAGGCTCGGCGAAAAGAGTGAGTTCCGACTCGGCGCTCGGCTTTGGCTTGAGAGGGAGAGCTGACGCCCTTCTATTGCAGTCGTCGTCGATACTGCTAGGCTTCCTCGCTTCAAGGAGGTGCCCATCGACATGGAGTTCTTCGTCAAGGACAAGTGGTTAGTCTCGATGGCCTTCGCCGAGCAGCTCGGAGATCGTCCTTTGGTTCAGGGAGGGCTATTGAGTTCTGACTTGTGCCTTCTCCCTTTTCAGGCAAGGATTGAAGCCCATCGAGGGGGCCAAGCAGTTCGAGATGATGCACGAGTGAGCTTGAGGAGCGAGCGAACGTGACGAAGAGGCGAGAGGGGATAGCCAGCTTTGCACTCAAACCCTCAGATCGTCGGCCTTCGAAAGGTAGATTAGGATAAATAACACCAACTGCGAGGCTGAGAGTCGAAGAACACTCTGCAGCCCGCCTCAGCTCGACGGCGCCCTGCTCGGCGAACTCGGCGCTCCCCTTCGCGTCGCGGACGAGATGGTTCGCGCTCTCCTCCTCTACAATCTCCCGTCCAGATATGCGCTTTAAGTCATTATACACTTCTATTCTATCGATTTCCCGCTATGGCGTTCAGAAAGCAAGCTATCACACCTCGACCTGCGACCGCCCAGCGCCGAGCATCTCACTGCGCCGTCGACGAAAGGTCAGTTTGTCGCCAGCTCGTCGAAAAGAAGCATCGGTACGCACAAACTCGACCTTCCTTCCCCTCCAGCTGTCCCTCACCTCCACGACATCCTTGGCGAACCTCGTCTTGCAGCCTTCGCAGCCCCGGGACTTCTTTCCTCCCGGCCACCTCCCTTTCCTCGCGTCGATCTCCTCCCTCAAAAGCTCGTGCGGGACAGTTTCCGGTGCGAGCTGCTTCATGCAAGCAAGCAGGCATTCGTCGCGGATCGCCTCGTAGGAATCAAAGGCGTTGCGAGGATGCCAGCTACTGCTATAACAGTTGCACGGCTTCCTCTCCGACACGCTGGCGAGGGCGACACGAGCAGCTTCGATGTGGGCGAGGCGGTAGTGTTGCTGATGGTGGAGAGAAGAGACCGGAAGGAAGAGATCAGCGAAACGAGCGGCACAAGAGGAGAGCTCGGCGATCAACGCACCAGACGGCGCTTCGCGTTGAGTGAGAGCTCGTCGTAACCAGTGCAGTCCTCGAGTTTGCGGTTAAGGGTGCTGGCGGCGACAATCTCCATGATCGACTCCATCGCTCCTTCCTCAGCGACGGCGTAGACGATGAGAGGCGAGCTGAAGCGAAGGTTCCTGCGAAGAATTGAGAGTTAGCAAGAGTTCAGAGAGGAGAGAGCAGCTGGAGACTTACATAAGTACTTCACGAAGTGCTGTGGCAACCTTGGCAATCTCATACTTGTCTGAAAGACGCGCGAGAGCCTTGAGCGAGGTCGCAGAGCAGTCGTTGAAGCCACCCGTTTCGAGCGTTTGAACGAGCAGTTGGATCTCTTGCGCCGTCTCCGAGACCTTGCACTCCATCTTTCCACCCTCGGCCGAGCCAATCTCGCGCAGATCCTTGAAGACGGTCGAGTGGGAGGCGAGCAGCACAGGGTCGACAGCGAGTCGCTCGGCGTCGCTCGTGAGGAGGTAAAAGTGGGATTCGGGCTCGGCAGCGTCAAGCGAGACGGTTTGTAGTCCACTAGCGATCGTGTCGAGCGGGTCGGACATGGTTGACGAGACGAGGTGAAAGTGGGAGGAGGGAGAGAGGCGATTCGCTCTCGGCTTCGCTTCTCCTGGTCCTCGCTGAGAGCGTCGATGGGGCTCAAATTTGGGGGAACAGGTTTCTGTATGAACATTTTTAGTTAGAGACCTTTGGTGCACGCCTATAGCTCTCCTGGCGTCCACCAGCGGGCGAGAGACCCAAATCCTAACCTACCAGACGCCGCTCAGGAAACACTTTCGCATGTAGCTCGTTCGGCTTGTCATGCTAGATGCAGCTTTAGAAGGGTTTCACTAGAGAGGAGTCTCAGGCTGCAGAATGAGCAGAGCGCTTTCGCTCTCTACAGAGCTCCTTCGGGGGCGGCCCCGCCGAGCGCGCTTCGAAGGGTGGAGATGCTTTGAGCTGGGTAAATGGCTTCCAGGCATGTCACCGAGGATTTATGAGATTCACGGTACCTTGTCCAAAGACCAGCATGGGGAGCAGAGGAGCAATGAGAGTCCCTCAGTCCGCCGAGCTCTCCTCTCGGCGCCTTCCCCGTCTTCTGCCTCTCGACTACATCGGACGCGGCTAGAGGGGCTCGTCCGTCGCCAGGCTGTCTCTCGAGCAGCCCATCCGCCGTCTCTCTTCCTCGCTGTTAGAACCGAAGCCGAACACAGAAACGTCGGATTCGATTTCGGGAGGTTGTGTCTACGACTACGCTTAAGCGGAGGCGGCCTCGGTGTTCTGGAGCTCAAGAGCAGCCTGTAGAGTGAAAGGTTAGCCTTAGTCGACGAGATAAAGAGTAGTTAAACATTCCTTAAGCTTGTTGGGGTCAGCGCCGACGACGGATCCTACCTTGTCCCCACCCTTAAAAAACAAAAAGGACGGCATTGCCTGATCCGGGACACACAGGGATGCAGAGAAGGGATCAGCTAAGCTGCAGGACTACATAAGCTCGAGCGGAGGCTCACCTTGATTCCGCACTCGGCGGAGATCTCCTGCGGACGGCGAGACGACAGCGGGTCAGCACGAAGCTACAGCGGCATGATTCAGGTGACAAAAACGCACCTCCTGAGCGTCGACGTCGACCTTGTAGAAGTTGAGGTTGGTGAACTGAGCCTCGAGCTTCTCGAAGACGGGGCCGATGACCTTGCTTTCAGTCGGCCGATGGAGGGTCAGCGATCAGGCTCTCTTTTTGAAATGCAAGAAAGCATCTCGGAGGGTGGAGAGGTGAGCTCAACGGGACTTACCAAGGTCCGCACCCTATCGAACGAGCGGAGAGAGAGGGTCAGCGCCGTTCGGTTGCTTCGAGTTGCCTCGAGGGTCAATGAAGATCGATATACTCACAGGTAGCCCAGAAGTCAATGACGGCGACAGAGTCGGAGTTGATGATCTCCTTGAACTGCTCGAAGGACTCGATAGACTTGACCATCTGGGAGGCGAAGAGGCAAGGAAGGAAGGTCAGCACACGACTCCCAGACTTCAAAGGACTGCACCGAGGTAGATCCAGGCAATCGCAACCGCCTGCCCGAGCAGATCTACCACAATCGCGTCCCATCGGCGTAGAGAACCAGCGGGGCCGGAAGCACGCAAGGCTTCCTCGAGTCGTCGACGCGATTCCTGACAAGATGCAGAGCAGGGCAGCTCACGTTTGAAGAGGTTGTGTTGAAGAAGTTGAGAGGCGAAGAGAGAAGACGAGGAGTGTTGGAGAGGAAGGAGAGAGGCAACTCGAGCGAAACGGCCGCCCTTGGGAGCCCTTTAGGCCTTTAGTAAGGCAAGCGCTGAGCTCATATTCCTCGGTTCGGGCCACGGTACCGGCGTCAGAGAGTGCTCGGTCAGCAGCCTGCAGTCTTGCTGGTACATTCCAGCTCGCCACACACGGATCCACCTCCTCTTTCCCCTTCGCCGAGCACCGAGCGACGGCGTTTGCCACTCGAGCAGGCGTGTTGCTTCAAGGAGGTACACAGGGCAGCCAAGCCACTCCTAAGAATCCTTGAACTGCTCAAAAGGCTGCAGCTCGCTCTTCAAACCCGAGCGCCGAGCTCTGAACCTCCCAGCTCGGCTCGGGCGATTCGAAATTGACAATGAGAGAGCTTCGCCGACTGAGAAGGGTACAGGATTACAGTGTCAAAACATTACGAGATTTGAACCTATAGCAGAGCCATTATCGACCGCTTCCTCCCGCCCCCAGCGCCGAACTATCTCCGTCGTCCTCAAGCTCCCTCCGCCGAGCCGAGCCCGTCCTCAGCACATTCAAGCAATCGGCACCTCTCTTCCCTTCTCCTTCCCCCCGCGAGACCTCCTCGGCACCTCAATCCTCAACACTCCATCCCCCATCGTCGCATCAATCTCATCCTCGGCGAGACCGCGAGGAACGACCAAGCTCAAGCTGAAGCGGCCGAAGCGCCTTTCGGAGACGGTGAGAGGTAGGGTATGATCCTTGTACTCGGGAGCAGCCGCGAGATTCCCTTCGACCGAGACGTGAGCGCTTTGCAAGTAGAGGTCAGCTCTGGCAGCGCCGAGCGGGAAGAGAAATCGCACACTTGTGCAGGTGTACTAGAACTTTCGGCTTCGAAAGACCGGGGAGTTCGATGTACCAGATCATAATCTTCGGCAGGACGACCCTGCACGCGATTTGAAGGTCAGCCTGCCGCTCAATCGACCCGAGAGATGAAGCGACTCAAGCTCACAAATCCATTTGAGGCGCCAGATTCGTCAACGAGAAGGTCTGGCCGATCCTGGAGTGGTGGATAAAAGCGTTGAGAGGGTGGACCATGTTGAGGTCGAGCGAGGGGCAGAGACGTGAAGCGGGAAGAGGGAAAGAGATGCCGCTCGATGTAAGGAGCTCGAGCAGCTCGGAGCTCGGCGCTAGCTCTTCGCGGTTCTGCTGGCTCTCAGGTAGCTTCAAAACAGGTGCGAAGGCGGGTATGCGTTCTAATGCATCTCTTCACGCCCTCCTGCTGCTGATTAAACCGACAGGGGTGTCACGCCCAAGTCGCGCGAGCTCTCGCTTTCGCTCTCTTCTCCCCCCCCCCCCCCTCACCTCGCTCTTTTCACCAACACCAAGAAAGCGAAACTCAAGACGGGTCCCCTACAGAGCAAACTACAGATGGCATCACGCTCTCTACCACCTTTCCTCGCCGTCCCGCTCTCTTCCTACCCCGCTTTCGCTGAGATCGACCACGCTCTGACGACGAGGGAGCAGCAGCGACACCAGTGCGCTGCCAAGGTGCAAGCGGGTGTAGCTGGCGAGCGCAAGAGGCTCACTACGAGCAGGCGGACGGTCGAATCTAGCTTGGGAAGCGCGGGAGGCGATTACGCTCGGTTCTCGATGAGCAACGGGCTGTTGGACGACAATGTGAAGAAGAACAGGTGAGTACTCGCTGCTCTGTAGCTCGACTGAAGCTCACCAGCCCTCCCTGCAGGTATGGCGACATCATCGCGTTCGACAAGACGAGGATCCTGCTCCCGCCGGCTACAGGACAAGCTGCAGGCGAATATGTCAACGCTTCACTCGTGCAAGAGCCTAATCTTGGCCTTCCCGAGGACCAGTACCCTCGGCGGTGGTGGTTAGCTTCGCAGGTGCGCTTCGCTGCTCCTTCGCCGTCTCTTTCCAAAGACGTAGCTGACTTTGGCTGCTCGTTGCCGCAGGCCCCCATCGCTTCTACACTACACGCCTTCCTCTCCCTCCTCCTCTCCCCGCCTACCTCGGCAACTCACGCCGTGGGAAACAACGCCGAGCTTCCCCTCATCAACCTCCTCGTTCAGCTCACTCCTCTCGTCGAGCAAGGACGACAAAAGTGCCACCCTTACTTCCCCAAAGAGGTTGGAGAGACGTGGAGCCTACCTAGTGCCGAGGTGGAGGGCGAGACCGTGTGGGTGAGGCTGGATGAGAAGGTCGCAGGCGATGGGATTCGGACGAGCAAGCTCACGGTCGGGAAGGGCGGGGATGAGCGGGGTCGAAAGGTCGTACACGTCGAGTACCGGGGATGGGGAGATCATGGTGAGTCTTCCCAACCCGCTTCCGAGGTCCAGCGCTGACCCTTCGTCTTCGCAAAGGCATCCCCTCGGACGTCACCCATCTCGTCAACTTTACCAAGTCCATGCTCGCCCTTAACGCCTCACTCTCCGACTCCCCATCCAACCCCTCTCCCATCCTCGTCGGCTGCTCCGCGGGTGTCGGCCGTACCGGAACCTTCATGACCATCGCCTCGCTCCTCCCGCTCATCTCGGGTCCTCTCCCACCACTCTCACCTCTCCCTCCCACGCCCGCAGACCACCCTCTTGGTCCTTACCCTACGGAGAAGATTGAGAGTCATGGAGTCACGCCGAGGGATTTCGTCGGCTTGACGATTGACGGGTTGAGGGAGCAGCGCTGCACGATGGTTCAGACGCAGAAGCAGGTCATATTCTGCTTTGAGGCATTGAAGGAAGCTTGGAAGCAGGCGCACGAGGCTTAGTTGATACAGCGCAATTGCAGCTTGACCCCCTCAAACTGTTTGAGTGCCCGAGCGAACGACTTCGCCGAGAGAAGGCAACGATCCGTGAGAATTGATGTCATTACGTGTGAAGGAGTCGTATGTAATCATAAGTCTATAGCTTGTCTACCCAACATTATCCTCTTCCAACTAAGCCTCAAACGTGAACCGCGGGCGCCGCCTCAGCAACCGCCTCCTTGCTCGCGACCGGCGCGTCGACAAAGTCCTCCGGCTCCTTCTCGTCCACCGCGAGCTGCTTCATCTCCTCCACCGGCACGGGCTCCTCGATCGGTACAGTCGCTGCCTCCTTCTCGCCCACCACCGCGGCTCCATTCGCTCCCTTGAGCGAGCCCGCCGGCGAAAGCTCGACCGCCGTCTTCTCGGCGTCCTCTTGACCTGGCACGGTGGCTCCACGGATGACGACCTCGGAGAGTCCACAGCGGTCTTCGCCGTACTTGCGCCAGCGCTCGAGGTTGGCCGCTTTCCGCTCCATGCAAAGCTGGTGAAGAGCCATGAAGTAGGTCGAGTGATCCTGCGAGCGCGCGCCGAGAAGGGTCGTCAGCTTTGGCTCGAGGGAGAAGGAAGCTGGAAACGTACATATTGGAAATCAATATCTCCACCAAACTGCTTCTGCAGCTGAGACGGAGGGATGAGGGAGGTAGCGTCGGGTTTCTCGAGGAAGCGAATCTTCTCCTTCGTCCGAGGATCAACGAATGGGCCAACGAGCTTGTAAAACGCCCAGAAGAAGCCGGGGATGTCGACGCAGACGGCTCGTCCTAGTCGCTCGCAGTAGTAGGTTTGAAGGATGTCGAGGCTGTGGGGACAAGACGAGTGAGCGAAGCCGAACCGAGGCCGGGCGGAGGGACTTACACCTTCTTGGCCTGACCGAGCGAAGTAGGGGGCGCCTTGACCTTGAGGCTGGCGCCAAAGTCGATGCATAGGCAGAGCATCTCTGTTGGAGGGTTGGTAGCGGGGCAAAGGTCGATCGTGCGCTGTAAAGGAGAGCGAGAGTCGGTGAAGAGCTCCGAGGTTCGGTCGAAGCTCCAGCGCTCACCTCGAGACACCAGATGACAAAGTCGATTTGACGGGGACCGGTTTCCGTGTTCTGCTTGTAGGGATGCATATATAAAACCGGCCTGCACTCCTTATCGTAGCCAAAGATGAGCTCCTTGCCCGTCTCTCCTTCGGGCGAGATGTGCTCGGGACCCATCTCCTCGACCTTGGCCTCTCGGCGCCAGACCAAGGTGATCTCTGCCCTCTTTACAGCCGCGGCATAGTCCCACTTGACGGCGCGGAAGCAACGTTCGAAGGCCTGTCGTCGGAGATGCAGCCGCGCCTAAGTCAGCTCTTTGCACTACAACGAGAGCGCTTGACACTGCAGCCGAGCTTGCAGAGCAGCAGCAAGAACCAACAGCTCACCTCGGAAGACCAGTAACACTTCTCAACCTCAGTCAAAGGCTTAAGTTGCTCGACTACGTCCTTGGGAGCCGCTCCCCATCCAAGCCATCCACGTCCCGAAGCGCCCTCGCGTTTGCGCCAGATGGTCTTGAGAGCTTCGATGGTGGAAGGAAGTTTGAACTCTGGCGCGTTGAAGGTGTCGATGAGCTTGGCGAGCATGGCATCCTGCTCGGAAGTGCGGGCGCGTGCAGGCGCTGGCGTTGCTGATGGTTCGGGATGGGCCAGAGGAAGGCTGAAGGGCGTGCCAGCCTCTGGTAGCGTGAGAGTCGACTCGAATGACATGGTACAGAGCGCTGAGAGCCGAAGTGCGAAGAGCGAAGATAGCGCGAGAGGCAAGAAAGGCCGAAGCGAAACGCGAGCCTTTCATCGTCACGAAGCTTACGCTCTGCCCATTACCTCGCTACCGATGAGCACCTCATCATCACCCGGAGGGTCAAGATCTACCTCGCCCGAGAATGTACAGAACGATAAGGCTGCTGCCGACCGTCTAGCTCAGCTTGAAGCCCTGCTCTCTGCCTCGATGGGCTACGGCTACGACGAGGATGCGCCGATGGAGGATGCAGCAGCAGTGGTAGACGAGTCGATACATGAGGAACGCATTGCAGAGGACGAGGAGCCTGTAGCAGCTCAGGATGAGCCTGCACCAGCCGAGCAAGTCGGTAGGTCTTGCTTTTGCGCTGCGAAGGTCCTCGACAGCAGCTGATGGACATTTCCCGTCGTGCAGCTTTCCGGTTATTCAGTACACAGAAGGCACCTCAGACCGTGGTGATCAAGGAAGCAGAAGACGACTGGCCTACAGTGCCGGACCGGCGGATTCGGTGCGTCTGATCTCTCCCTTCGCAAGCGAGTTTGGAAGCTGATTGTCGGCTTGCTGGGGGGGGGGGGGGGGGGGGGGGGGGGGNNGCCCCCCCCCCCCCCCCCAGAGACGTCGCTGACGAAGACAAGGCCGCTGTGAAGGAGCGAGGAAGCGCGATCGCATCTGTAGCCATTGACGGCGCTTCCATTCTCGCCGAGGCCCTCTCGCAACCTGTTCGTCGATTGCTGCTCTTCATGGCCGAGGACTACATCGCTGACCTATCTTATTCTATAGCTCTCTCGTCATCACCACCGCGTCACTGCTCGAGCCTTCACCCATCCCGCCCCTCCCGCTCCTCGTCCACCCCTCCCCTCCCTCGCTTACCTCAACGCCGACCTCCCCCCGACTGCAACTCTCCCTTCCAACTCTGCCGACATCACCAAACCTGTGATAACCTCATCCGAGGCTCGACCGCCACAAAAGAAGCGTCGTCGCCCTGCTCAACCCAAGCGACAAGAACTTCGGCGACCCCTCGCCTCGCTCCAGGACGTTCCCTTGCTCGCCCTACCCCTTCTCCAAGTTGAGAAGGAAGCTAAGGCAGTGGTCCAGGTCGCCGCCCCCGTCAAGCAGGTCGTCAAGGAGAAGCTCAAGGGTAACAAGCGACTCTCGAAGGAGAGGAGGGAGCTGTTGCGGAAGAAGCTCGGCAAGAATTCCAAGAAGAACAAGAGGAAGAAGGCCAAGGCTAAGCTCAAGGCGCAAGCAGCTTCCGCGTAGTTGTGCTGTAGTGCATGGATCATCACCTGGACACCTGGATGAGCGAGAAAGGATCCGAGAGAACCGCGAGCTCGGCGTTCAGTTCTCGTTCGCCGCTGGCGCCAGCAAGAAGCAGTGGGAGTCGTATGTATTCCACTAGCGCAAACCTCTCCTGCTACCGAGCACAAGCACAAGCACAAGCGCGTCCTTCCTTCCTCTCCCGACCTAACTACTCCTCTCCTCCCCTCGCCTTGCCTCCTCCGCCCTCACTCTGCCTCTCATACAACCCCGCCAGCTGCTCACTGCTCGTCGCTTGCTCGATCCCTTTGTCGTCCCTGACCTTGACGAAGCGAGGAAAGCGGAGGGAGACGCCTCGTTCGCCGAGGAGGGATTGCGCGGCGGGGTAGACGGGCGAGAGGGTGAAGCTGTGGGGTTGGAGGTGGTCAGCATGGGGAGCGGGAGAAGCGAGATGGAGGAGAGTTTGACTTACTCGGCGCCGCGGATCTCCCACACCTCTTGAGGGACGAACCAGACTGACGGCTTGAGGTCTACGACCGAGCGGAGGGAGTGAGGTCAGCCTTCTCCTCATCAACGGTCTCGAAGAAAGGCTCACTGCCCGCCTCAATCTCCGACGGTCTGATCTTGGTCGTGTTCTCACCGTCAAGAGCGTAGCGGACGTTGATCTCTGCGAAGGCGAGCTCGATCAGCGTGGCCTCGGGGAGAAGGGAGCAGCGAGAAAGCTCACCCTTGTACTTCTCGTCCGTGAAACCCGACATGCACTTGCAAACGGCTTGGATAAGACCCGTGTCCTGGTCGTAGCAGCCTGTGCGCGCGAGGAGAGGCCAAGTCAGCCCGGCGCCGACGGGGGAGAACACGCGTGCAGCTCACCGAGCAAGATAGGACTCCACCACGAGGCTTTGCGTCCATTTCCATGCCAGGCCCCGATGGGGATGAGGTCTAGCGAGTCTCCAAGGTCCCTAGAAGATGACGAAGGAAGAGTCAGCGAGGACTCGAGCTCGGAGCGAAAGACGACTCGCTCGAGGTAATCCTTCTTGACCTTCAACCAGCTGTCTGCCCTCTTGTCGGGTGCATACGTTGCAGGAAGAACCTTGCGACGACCCTTGCGCTTCATGCTCGGCTTGCTCGGGGACGTGCTGGTGGTGGAAGGGCTGCCGCTCGAATCGGAGCCTTCCTCCTCGTCCGAGGCGACCTCGACTTCGGCTTCATCGAGGAGCTGTGTATCGAAGGGAGTCAGAGGGAGAGCTTCTTCAAATAAGCTGAGTGAACATACCTTGACCATGATACCTTCGGCCTTCATCTGCGAGCGAGCGAGCGAGGAAGGGTCAGCATTCCTCGGCGTCGAGCAAGCATCAGACTTGCCGACTCACCTTCAGCGTCTCCTCGAAGAACTCCTTGACCTTCTCGGGATCGTTATCGGTGCACGAAGGCACCAGATCGTAGCGAGCGAGACGGACGTCGGAAGGCTTGAGGGGCGCGAATCGCTCGTGAAGCAGCTCGCGACGACGGCGGAAGGGGAGGCCGAGGAGGCTCTGTAGGGAATCCACGAAAGTCAGTATCGCCGAGTAGCTCCTTCAAACCACGAACAACTCACCTCTCCGTTGAGGTACATCAGGTCGAAAGCATAGATTCCCACGCGGACTTTGATGTCGCCCATCTCGACGTCTTTGCGAGAGCGGTAGGAGAGCTCCTGGAAAGTCTTGAGAGCGCCTGTGGCTGGGTCGATGGCGACAATCTCACAGTCGAGGATGAAGTCGGTGAGAGGTTCGGCGGAGGTTGACTCGCGATGAACGAGCGCCTGTCGAGGGGGGAGATGGCGACGAGTCAGCGCCGAGCGGGAGAGGGAGGTAGAAACGAAGCGGGAGAGGAGCAAAAGTAACTCACCGACAGCGTGTAAGCGATATCTGGGTACTTGTCGGTCATGTCCAACAAATGCCTGCTGAACACGCGCACCCACAGCCGTTTGCCCTCCGTCCCAGGCAGCGGATCATACCAACATCCTTGACCGCTCTCCTCTGCTCCCTCAGGTGCCGTGGTAGAGACGTGGATCTGTCCGCGCTGACCGTCGAGTTTGGCTTCGGCGACGAAGGGACGTTGGCCGAGGCGAGTGTAGATCTCGGTGAGAGCGCGAGTTGGCGAGCCGAGCATGGGTTCGAGGGGAGTTCCTGTAGGAGGGAGTCGTCAGAGACGCGAGTCGAGGAGACGGAGACGAGGGTTCGCGGCGCACCGACGGCGAGGGGAACGCGAGTTTCGAGATCAATGAAGGCGTCGGCGAGCTGCACGAGGAGGACGTCAGCCGGAGCGAAGCACGAACGAAGCAGAGAGAGAGACTCACCAAGGCGTCCACGAGATGACCGTAATGAGGATGTCGCGCCCAGACCTTGCGCACCAGCTGCTCGGCTTTCTCCATCTTCTGCTCGACCCTCCTCTCTTCCTCCTCTTTGACCTTGATCTTGCCCTTCCTCGCCGCACTCAACTCCTTCAAGACCCTCGCCCTCTCCGCCTTCGTCACCCACCACTCATCCTCGGGTTCCTCTCCCTCGCCGACCCCTCCCTTTCTCGACAGGCAGGTCGCCCTCGCCAACGCGGTCAAAAGCGAGAGCCTCACTGCTCCGATGCGAAGGTTGGCGACGATGGTGCGAGTGATGAAGCGCACTTCCTCTCCCTTGGCGGCGACGAGGAGCTGCTTGACGGTGGCCGTCTTACGATCTTGCGAGCCCGAACCTTTGAGGCGAGTGAGGGAGAGGAGGGTGGAGAAGACTTTGTGGCAGACGAGAGGGGTGGGCTGGACGAGTAGGCGAACTGTTTTCTTGGCTTCGAAGGCAATGTCTCCTGTGGACGGGAGCAAAGTCAGCTCGACCTTCCCGCGAGGAGAGAAGGGACTCACCAGCATCGCCGAGCTTGTTTGAAAGCGCCTTGACTGCCGCCGGGGTCAATCCCGAGACATCGCGAATCGCCTTGCCAAGTACCTGACTTCCAATCCCGAGCTCGAGGTCCTTCTCGTGTGCAGGACCGAGTCGATTCGTCGTGAGGTAGATGATGGCCTCGAGCGAAGCGGGGTCCAGCTCGATGGCGGTGCGGAGGAGGTTGGTGAGGACACGAGAGATAATGAGACGGGACTTGGTCGCCGATACGATGACGAAGGCTTCAGTCAAGAAGCTGTAGGGCATCCTCCCGCCGGGCCAGAGGGAGGTGTCGACGTCGGTCGAGGGGTTGAACTCGTAGAGGCTCGTGTCGAGAGGTTTGACGGCGACGAGCTTGGAGGTGGAGGGTACGGGAGTAGATTTGGCTTCCTTCTTGATGCTGGTAGCGAAGAAGGAGCCGCCCGAGGGCTTGGAAGGGGAGGCGGAAGGACGGCGTTTCGTCGAGGGCTTCTGCTCGGGATCGGGCTTGAGTTTGGGAGAAGGCTGTGATTTGGGCGCAAAGAAAGAGGCGAGCGATTTCTTGGGAGTAGGCTTGGGTGGTGGATCGTCCACGATGATGAGGTCGTCGTCCGAGTCGTCCTCGCTCCCCAGCTTGGGCGTCGGCTTCTGCTCGTCCTGCTGCTGTACCATTTTGCCGTTGCCCTTTTCCAGCTTCATATCCCTGCTCTTGCTGCTCCCGCTGTCCCGCTTACGCTCCTTACGCTCTTTGAGGACCAATCCCTCACTTTCTGCCAACTCCCTCGCCAGTCGCGCATCAGCCGCCTCTTGGGCCGCCTTGGTGGAAGCTGTTTGAGTCGGTATAGAAGACTGCTGCTTGCTCTTCTTGCTCGGTGTTGCTCCTTGCTGCTCCTCGGGCTGACTTCGCTTCATCGAGAACGAGACGATCTTGTGGGGAGAGTTGAAGCCAGTGACGCCGCGTTTGGCGCGACTTGTCGACTCTCTGCTTTCGACTACATTCGTCGCTTCTCACGTCTTAGCTCGCTACAGAAGTTCTTATCATCAAATCATGGCTCCTACCACCCCACCAGCAGCGCCTACCAACCTCGACGAGCTCCAAGTGCTCCTCGCCAACGATTCCAAGGTTCAAGTACGTGCGCTCTCGAGGCGTCGGAGAATAAAGCTACAGCAGCTGACAGTCTATCCATGCACGCTCAGGTCGCCGGAGTCGATATTGATGGCATCCTGCGAGGTGAGCAGCTTGGGGACCTCAGTTCCGCGCTTCCAGCTAACCGCTCCTGCTCGCTAACAGGCAAGATCATGACCAAGGACAAGTTCCTCTCGGCCGTGAAAGGCCAAGGATTTGGATTCTGTAGCGTCACCTTTGGCTGGGACATGCACGATGCTGCTTGTGAGCTGGCCATCTCTCCGGCGGCGGCTCCACTCGCGTCGGCTCACGCTCGTATCTCTTCCATACACCAGACTCGAAGGAGCTCAAGATCAGCAACCTTGGAAACGGCTACAGGGACATTACCGCTCGCATTGACCTCAACACCTATCGCCGAACCTTCACCACCCCCTCGCTTCCCTTCTTCCTCCTCACCTTCATCGAACCGGACAACGGCGAGACGCTTTCGGCATGCCCTCGTGGAACTCTACAGAGGGTGATCAAGGATCTAACCGACGAAGGACTCGAGGCATACGCTGGAGCAGAGGTACGTCGGCCAGAGTTCGGTCGCTTCTCCCTTCACTCACTACCTCGCTTCCCTCTACAGTACGAGTACTTCCAGTTCAAGGTACGTGAAGCAAGGCTCATCTCAGAAAGGCTCAGATCTGACCTTGCTCTTACGCAGGAAACGCCCGACTCAGTCGCCGCCAAGAAGTACCGCGACCTTCAACCTCTCACCTCGGGCGCTCATGGCTACTCGCTCCTCCGACCCGAGCTCAACTCGGAGTACTTCCACGCCCTCTACGACAATGCTGCATCCTTCGGCATCCCTATCGAAGGTGAGTTCACCTCTCCGTAGCTGCTTAAAGCTTGCGCTGATTCTCCTTCTCGCTCTCAGGCCACCACACCGAGACGGGACCGGGCGTCTACGAATCAGCACTCGCCTACCAGCCCGTTCTTCGCATGGCCGACAACGCCGAGCTCTTCAAATGGGTAGCCAAGACGACAGGCTACCAATTTGGCGTCATGCCGACTTTCATGGCCAAGCCCTACGCCGACCAGCCCGGCTGCAGCGGTCACGTACATATCAGTTTGAGGGACAAGTCGGGAGAGAACGTCTTTGCCGTCAAGGAGAGTGAGGTGGAGAATGGAAGGGAGGGAGCCGCTGCGGAGGATACCAAGAGGATTTCGGAGATCGCAGAATGGTTCCTCGCTGGTGTACTGAAAGGGTTGCCTGACATTGTGAGTGTTCTGAGACTCTTTGACTTCATCTCCAATCGCCCCCTCGTCTTCACGCTGCCGTCGAGCGCGTGTTGACCTCCCCTTTCCCTTCCTTCTTCGCAGATGCCTTGCCTCGTTCCGACCGTCAACGGCTACAAGCGTCTAGTCGAATCTTACTGGGCTCCCGTCAACGTTTCCTACGCCTACGAGAACCGTGTAGCCAGCGTTCGCATCATCTCTCCTCCTCTCGCCGACCGAGCGGCCACCCGCCTCGAAGTTCGCGTGCCCGGCGCCGATGTGAGTTATTTACTGTCTTTGCTCTTCCGTTCTTCTCCTTGTAGCACTCTACGACCGCGCTGGGACTGAATTCGCTAACCTTCCTCGCCCTGCAGATGAACCCCTACTTGACCTTCTCGGCCGTCATCGCCTGCGGTCTCTACGGCATCAAGAACAAGCTACCCCTCACTCAACCTCCCCTTCGCACCAAGGGAGATAACCTCCCGAAGCTGCAACGACTGCCCAAGACGCTGCAGGAGGCGACGGCGAGGATGGGACACGAGGCTAGTTTGGCGAGGAAGGTCCTCGGCGATGATTTTGTGGATCATTATGTTGGGACGAGGGTGAGTTGAAGTGTTTCCTTTCGAGTTGCCCTGCTGAATGGGGGGCTGACACCTCGCTGCGCCGTTCTGCAGGAGCACGAGTGGGAGCTCTTCGCCGCCGCCGTGACCGACTGGGAGGTGCAGCGTTACCTCGAGCTCGCCTAGTTGATGTAGAGCCAGATATTCATCATGAACAGAAGTATGTACACAGCGCTTCGAGCTCGATGCTCCCTCGCAGAACGTGCTGCCTACCGACCGAGAGCTGACCGAGTGAGCTGCGAAAGGTGATGGCGATGGATGAGGACGATTCGAGTCGGTCTGAGGGTGAGTAGCTCTCGGGAAGGCTTTTGAGGGTTATGAAGATCGCTCCGCCTCTCCAAAGTTGCGAAACGACCCTCTGCAGCTCGTCAAGCGAGGCCAGGGGAAGAAGCTCGGCGCTCGGTGGAGCTTTGGAGAGACTTGCAGGCCTCGGTCAAGCCAGCACGCGGTGTGGGAACGTTACGAGGATAGAAAGCTTGCCCTTGGCCTTCACTGCACACTCTGCTTCACCTACAAAAGGCTTCAGCTCGATTGAACAGGTCTGGTGACCGCGGCCGGACTTCGCAGGGGGCTCTCGCGGCTTTCTCCGAGGGGGAGGGTCAAGGGAAACCTCACAGACGACCCTGTAGTGCAGTACAGAGGTTGGGGAGGGCTTATGAAGACTTCAAACGGCCCCAGACGAGCTCTCGTCGCCCAAAATTCGGGGCAAAGGGGAGCGAGGAGTCTTGTCGATTCGAAGTGAGATGGGATCTTGAGAGGGCGAGCCCAATCGCTTGTCTTCCTTCTACAAACCACTTCTTTGTACGCTCTCTCTCGCATCTTAACAGCAAAAGCTCGACTCGCTGTACCGCATTACACCTCAACTAACTCGCTTGTCCTTTCAACTCGCTGCTCCGCATCCTCTCCTCGTCGTCGGCCAACTTACCCCAGCTTAAATCATGTCTACCATCTCCCGTGTTCACGCTCGCCAGGTAGGTTCACTAGAGCTCAACCGACCTTCACATGGCTGCTTGCACGACTGGCGAGCGCTGTAGGACAACCGGCGGAGCTCGTCGCTGACGCTTCATCTCTAGGTCTGGGACTCGCGTGGAAACCCCACCGTCGAGGGTGAGTTAGGGTGCTGCAGTCTACTACATAGAATCAAGCTGACTCTCTTCCCCTACAGTCGACGTCACCACCGACAAGGGTGCGCTTCCAGCTCGCGCGAGGAAAGGATCGATGATGTGTTGGCGGAAGCTGATGGTGCTTCGTCTCGTTCTGCAGGACTCTTCCGCGCCATCGTTCCCTCGGGAGCTTCCACCGGTGTTCACGAGGCTGTTGAGCTCCGTGACGGTGACAAGACCAAGTACGGAGGAAAGGGTGAGCTGCCGTCGCCATCGTCGTCGACTCCGAATCTCCTCTGACCCTCGGTGTTCGCCCTTTGTCCCGCTACAGGTGTCCACAAGGCCGTCGCCAACGTCAACGACATCATCGCCCCCGCTCTCATCAAGTCGGGACTCGACCTCGCTGACCAGGAGGCCATTGACGACTTCCTTATCAAGCTCGATGGTACCCCCAACAAGGGCAAGCTCGGCGCCAACGCCATCCTCGGTGTCTCCATCGCCGTCGCCAAGGCTGCTGCCGCCCAGAAGGTGCGCCTTAACCAGCCTACAGCCCGTTCAATCGCCGTTTTCGCAAGCTGACCCTTTCGCTCGGATGCGTCACGTTCTTTTCCTCTCAAATTCACAGGGTGTCCCTCTTTACCAGCACTTCGCTGACCTCGCCGGCGTCAAGGCTCCCTTCGTTCTCCCTACTCCCGCTTTCAACGTTATCAACGGTGGATCCCACGCCGGAAACGCTCTCGCTTTCCAGGAGTTCATGATCCTCCCCACCGGAGCCAAGGACTTCGAGGAGGCCATGCAGATGGGAACCGAGACCTACCACGGTGCGTTTCAGAGTACATGAG
Organism: Leucosporidium yakuticum; assembly: GCA_019775505.1. Classification (NCBI taxonomy): domain Eukaryota; kingdom Fungi; phylum Basidiomycota; class Microbotryomycetes; order Leucosporidiales; family Leucosporidiaceae; genus Leucosporidium; species Leucosporidium yakuticum. The sequence continues at coordinate 48,954 of JACWFO010000108.1, forward strand.
ATGCCCTCGCGCTTGAGCTGACCGCGAATGACCCCCTACAGCTCTCAAGAACGTCATCAAGGCCAAGTACGGTCAGGATGGTGAGTTTCGAGCCCTTCGCTGCAGCTTTACATGTCGTTCTTGAGCTGACCCGATTCTTCACTACAGCCACCAACGTCGGAGATGAGGGAGGATTCGCCCCCAACGTTCAGGGAGCCGAGGAGTCGCTCGAGCTCCTCACCGAGGCCATCAAGAAGGCTGGCTACTCTGGCAAGGTCCAGATCGGTCTCGATGTCGCTTCCTCCGAGTTCTACAAGGACGGCAAGTACGACCTTGAGTGAGTTGCAGTTCCACCGCCATATCGACCGCGCCGAGCCAAAGCTGACTTTCGCTCTTCGGCGCTGCAGCTTCAAGAACCCCAACTCGGACCCCTCCAAGTGGCTCACCGGAAAGGAGCTCGCTGCCGTCTACGCCTCGTACACCGAGAAGTACGACATCGTCTCGATCGAGGACCCCTTCGACCAGGACGACTGGGAGGCGTGGACCCACCTTACCGCCACCTCGCCCATCCAGGTGAGTCACCACGCCACTTCTTTGACTCGTTCTGACGCTGACTCGACTTGCTATAGATCGTCGGAGATGACCTTACCGTCACCAACCCCCTCCGCATCAAGACGTGAGCTTTGGTCGACGAGAACGATTCCTCGCCGAGCTAAACTGACATTCGTCCTCGATCTCGCAGCGCCATTGAGAAGAAGGCTTGCAACGGTCTCCTCCTCAAGGTCAACCAGATCGGTACCATCACTGAGTCGATCAAGGCGTAAGCTTCTTGATCTTTCCAAAGGTTCTGCGAGCTCGGCGCTGACCCTTTCGCTCGCTCTTCCACAGTGCCCAGCTCTCGCAGTCCGATGGATGGGGAGTCATGGTTTCCCACCGCTCGGGAGAGACCGAGGAGTGAGTCATGCATCTCTTTGCCCTGCCCTCGCTTTGCCCTCCCCTCGCCGCCGCCTCCCGTCTCTCTACGCCGCCGCTCTTCGAGAACAGCCCAACTAACCCTCTTCTCGTTTCCAGCACCACCATCGCCGACCTCGTCGTCGCCCTCGGTGTCGGAGAGATCAAGACTGGAGCTCCCTGCCGTTCGGAGCGCGTTGCCAAGTACAACGCTCTCCTCCGCATCGACGACGAGATCAAGTCGGCTGGTGGAACCACCATCTACGCAGGAAAGCAGGTGAGCTTTCCTCTCCTATCTATCTCCCATCAGAGATGCTCGCTAACGGTCGAACCGCCATGCAGGGTCTCTCGGTCGGCCCCACCCCCGCCCCTCTCTCCGTCAAGGCCTAAAGCGCTACTGAGTAGTGTTACCTTCGACTTTTGCAAGCAGTTGTCATTTTGTGTGATTTGATGGATGTCGAGCGAGGTCCAAAGTCGAGAGATGTTCGCCTGCTCTCCTTCGCAGGCTTCGGGACTTCGCTCTCTCGCCTCGAACTCGAATCGACCCTTCAACTCGTTCGAGGCGTTATTACAGAGGGCTCAGCAGTTCTCGAGTCGCAAGCGCGGTGACTGGCGTCCACGTCGGCCATGACGGTGAGGTGCCGCTGATTGCGCCGATGGAGTACACTCGAGGTGAGGCTGCCCTCGAGATGGCGAGTTGACCTGACCATCCTCTTGCGCTTCCATCACGTCTCACTCGTTGCTCAACATGGCGCTCACCACTACCATCGTCAGCTTCACCACCGCCCTCGCCCTCGACGACCTCCCCTCCTCCAAGCTCGGCATCGAGGAGCACGAGCTCGAAGTCGCTTGCCCCACATCCCCGGCGGAGAGCGATTGCGACTCTGATGACTCGTCGCTCATGTCCTACAGCTCGGAGAGCAGCTCCATCATCATCCTACCGCCTGAGTTGGTCCGACAAATCCTCGCCGAAGTCGCGAGCGCTCGGTGGGAGACTTTTGTCGTCGAGGGGCAATTCGAGGAGATTGAGACGCAGTGCAGGGTGAGAGCAATCGTTGATGAAGAAGAGGGAGAAGCTCAAGCTGATCTCCAACCTTGTACAGAGCTGCACCTACCGCTCACTGGCCAAAGTCTGCCGAGACTGGCAAGCCATCGCCCGAGAGCTCTTTCACCGAGATATCGTTCTCGACAAGAAGGAGCCAGCCGAGGAGCTCGTCGCAACGTTGAGGAACAACCCTCTGATGGCGAGTGAGGTGCGCAAGGTTGATGCGAGCCTCAGAGGGAGGAACAATGAGATGCCTCCCCTCGTCTCGGTCGACTCGTCCTCCGTCGTTGTGGAGGCTGAGGAGCGCGAGAGGGAAGCGAGGAGTGAACGGTGAGCTTTCAATCTTCATCAGCGCATTCAAGCCCTTATTTGCTGGCCCGCTGGGTCGGAGGAGAGCGCCGTCGCTGACCTCCTTCCCTACGCAGAGAGCGGGAACTCGTGCTTCAAGCTCTTCAACACTGTCCTTTGATCACTCATCTCGACGCCGATTTTGGATACCACCACAAGCTCAATCGTCCCGGAATCCTCCCCTCGAGCATTCACTCTCTAACCCTTCGCAACACCGAGTCCAAGGACACCTTCGCTCTCCTCGCCGGTCTTCCCTGCCTCACTGAGTTGACCTTGAGGCTCGTGCTGTGAGTTCATTCTATGCTAGCTTTCGAATCTACGTGAAGAGCACTGACCGACCCCTGTACCTTCGCAGCGACTGGTACGTCGACGAGGCCGAACCCCTTCCCCTCGCAACGAACCAACTCTCTCGCTTCGAGCTCTCCATCGTTGGCTGGGGAGAGACTTCCACGAGCTCCATCAACCGTCTCCTGGCCGGTTCGCACGACTCGCTCAAGTCCCTCGTCCTTCGCAACAAGGCCGCCGTCTCGGTCGGCGGTTTCCTCCCGGTCGCTAGAGACCTCATCGCCCAATGGGGACCTCAGCTCGAGTCGCTCGCAATCAAGGATATCCCAAACAATGGCAGGCGAGCCAAGAGTGAGCTCCATCCCAAAAAACGAGCCTCGCAGGCTCGCCAGCTGACATCGCCGAACTCGTTCGCAGACGAAAAACCTCTTTCCTGGTTCCCTTCCAAGCCGGTTCCCCTCTCCAACCTACTCCGACTTCATCTCACTGGTCTCGACTATGATTCCAACCTCTTCAAATCCCTCAAAGCCCCTCGTCTGGCCTCGCTCACCATCGAGGACTACGACACGACCTCGGGTGAGCCGCTGCTCAAGGCGCTGAGGGAGAAAGAACTGTTTGACGGTCTGAGGGAGTTGAGAGTATCAGAGTCTACTTCAGGATGGAAGGAGGAGAGGGAGGACATCGAGCAATGGTGCGCCGAAAAGAGTTGTCGGCTTGAGGCGAGCTGGAAGCTGAGGAGATTGGAGAGGCGGTGGTGGTAGAGCTTAAAGTGAACGGTGTAGATAGACTGAGTCTTGGTCAAGCTAACTGGCCCTGTTGACTGTTTCTTTGCGAGAGATTGAAGCGCCGAAGCGAGAAAGGGGGCCAGACTTGGTCGACGAGCTGTAGCTTATGAAGGGCAACAGTGGACGATTCTGCTTTCCAGCTCCCCTGATCTCCTGCACGTGAACTCACTGCAGAGCAAGCACGAAGCTCACGCAAGACTCGAGAGTCGCGCCTTGAGCTCTTTGACCTCTTGCCACCACCTCGTTTCTTCACCTCCGCCAGCGCAGAGGGAGTATACTACACCAGCAAAGCGCTCGCTTGCGCTCTCATTCGCCTACAGCACCCGCCGCCAGCTTCGCGACAGCGTCCAGCAGCGATGAACACGGCCGCCAATTTGCGCGCGCGAGGCTACAACGACGAGGACGAAGGCAATCGTGCTTTCGTCGACTCGCTCTTCAGCCTCGAGCGTCGTATGCGTCACCCGCTCGAAACGATGGGCGAAGGAAGCTCGGACGAGGAGCTCTCAGAGGACGAGCAAGGGCCGTACTTGCTGCCCATGGACGAGGCTAGGAAGCGCCACTTCGCCAACAAGAAGCAGGAGCAGCAACCTACAGCGCCTCAGAAGGCTACGACGAGCCAGCAGGGAGCTGCCGCTACCGCTTCGCAGAGGACGCAAGGGATCGCTCCGGCTCCGGCTCCAGCTCCCATGGAGGGCGTGCAAGAGCTCGGAGGAGCGCAGAAGGGCATCTCCAAGGCTCCCAACCCGACCAAGAAGACGACCAACGGCTCTGTCGCTCGCGTAGCTCCCGTCAAGAAGGTCAGCAGTCGCGCTCCCCCACTTCCTCCTTCTCCTTCTCCGCCTCCCGTCGCCGCTACCCCTCGCCTCGAGCCTCTCCCTCGCACTCTTCACGTACCCAAACCCCCTCCCTTCCCTCGCACTCTCCATTCGACCAGCGCCGCCCTCCCCGCCGGCAACACTCGTACCTCGGTCGGGCGCTCCTCGCGGCCTAGCAAGCGTCCTGCATCGTCCATCGAGGATAGCGACTCGGACGACGTGGAGATCATTGAGCAGGTCTCTTCACCTCCGAAGAAGATCCCCGCGCCACATCCTTCGACCTCGAAGAAGGCATCGCCGAAGAAGTCCGCCGCTCCGTCACCCAAAAAGAAGCGCGGCAAGGTACCCACCGTCAAGGAGGCTTGGACGAAGGACGATAAGATGGGAGCCAAGGCCATCCAGGAGAAGTGGCAGACGCTCGCCAACTACATCGACCACCTGAACGAGGTCGCCGACGAAAACCCTCCCAAATCCAAGATCTTGTCCAAGTTCCGCATCCTCATCGTTCACCCCGACATCACCAACGGCGAGTCCTCACCCAACCGGGTCGACGCGTATCTCGTTCGTCGTATTGGCCAGCTGATGGAGCTCGGCGCCCGCCTAGTCAAGCCTCAGGAGTTCGTCGCTCGCTCGCCCTCTTCCTCCTTCACCGACGGCGACGCCAACGAATGGACTACCCACGTCATCGTCCCCGAGATCCACCCCGGTCTTCGCATTCGCTTCGAAAAGGTCCTCGGCTGCCTTGGCCCCGATCCTCAAGGCATCACGGTCGAGCAGCTCGGCGATGCGGTCCATGTCGTTCGCGAGAAATGGGCGTGGGATTACGAGGCGGCCGTCAAGTTCAAGACGGATCTCCCTGACGAGGCCGACTATTACCTTCCCGACGACCCTCGTCACAAGCCGACCGCTTCGACTTCGCCGAGGAAGAAGAACAAGGGCAAGACGGCCAAGGGCAAGGGCAAGGGCAAGGCGAAGGCGGGAGAATACGATACGAGCGATTCGAGTGGTGCGGAGGATGGCGAGGATAAGGAGGCTGAGAGGGCTAGCATCTCGTGAGTTCTCTCCTCGGTACCCGTCCTCCTCGTTCTCGCGCTGACTTCTCGTCCTCTCGCTTCGCTCTCAACAAACAGTCCTTTCGGCACTCAAGACTACCCGCTCGGCGAGAAGCCTCCTCCTCGACGACTGCTCGAACGCTTGGCCGGCGAGGACAAGGCCAAGAAGCAGCGCGCAGACGGTTCGGCATCGAGCGACCACCTCGCCGTCGAGCCCATGGCGGGTCTTCACAAGGAGTTCGCGTACATCAAGAAACACGGTGCTGATCAAGTGAGTGCATTTGGATGTCTCTTCGCCGCTCGTGACCGAGCATTACTGACCTCGCCTTCTCGTTTTGCTCTCTCTCCGCGTGCAGGTCGACCGCGAGCTCAAGTTTGCCGACCAAGAGCATGATCGCTTGAACTCTGAAGCACGCGGCGAGCTCCATCCCCTGGACGGCGAGGACACTACGATCCTCGACGAGCGCTCGGACGACAACGAGACCGAGGAGGAAGAAGAGGAGGAGGAGCGCAAGCGCTACGCTTCGAAGAGGGTGCTGCCTGATGGATGGCGCGAGTTCGTCACGAACAAGGGAAAGAAGAAGTTCCGCCCGCCTCCGAAGGGGTACGCCTGCGACCGAGGCTCTTCAACCGATCCCTCCAAGCCTGGACCCAACGAGTCGATAGCTCGAGTACTCGACCAACTCAGCATCATCAACAAGGGCGACGAATGGCGCGAGAGGGGCTATAGCAAGGGTGAGCGCCGTTTCCTCTGCTATCGCGACGACGACGCAGCTGACCCGACGCCTTCGCATGCAGCAGCAGCCGCTCTTCGCAATTGTCCCTACCCAGTCACGACTCACTCTGAAGCGAGGGAGTTGTATGGCATCGGCGAACGAATCGCTTCCAAGATCGTCGAGGTCATCCAGACTGGCGAGCCCGACTCCCCTTCCTCGACCCGTCGCCCTTCGCTGATCCCCTCTCCAACCACAGGTACCCATCGCCGCCTCTCGATGAGCACCAACTACGAGAAGATCATCTCCGTTTTCTCCAACATCTATGGCGTGGGCCGTAATCTCGCCGAAATCTTCTACGACAAGGGAGCCCGAACTCTTGACGACCTCAAGGCCAAGCCCGAGCTCTACAACGTCAGGGAGCCGCAGATGCTCGGATTGAAGTACTACGATGATCTTCTCCAGCGTATTCCGCGAGATGAAGTCACCCGACTCTTCGAGTACGGTTAGTCGGCCCTTCGACGTCCCCCTCCCTCGTCACCGTCTCGCCCTTTACCTGCGTTGTCTCCCCGCCCCTTTTTACCCTCCTAACTCACGACTCGCTCTGACCGCCGCCGCCCGTCTCAAGAGCCGATACTAATCCGCTTTCCTCTATATAAAGCTCGCGCCGCCGCCGCGAAGATCGACCCCAAGCTCGAAGTTCACTGCATGGGCTCGTACCGTCGCGGCGCTACGTCCTGTGGAGACATCGACCTTCTCGTGACTCGCGATCCCAGCGACGGAAAGGATCACACTGGTGAGCTGTCTCTTCGCCGAACCCTTTCGATCTCCTCTGACCCGCTCTTCCTCGTCCTCGAAGGCATGATCGCTCAGCTCTGGGACATGCTCAAGGAGGAAAAGATCATCGCTCACGAACTCACCTCGTCCGACGACTGGAATGCCCTCGACGCCAAGTACAATGCTCTCTGCTCGCTGCCTCAGCCGGGCTCCCTCATGCGCAGGCTCGACATCCTCGGCGTCCCCTTCGATGAGCTGCCCGCCTGCCTCATCTACTTCACTGGAGACGACCACTTCAACCGCTCGATGCGTCTCAAGGTGCGTTCGACCGACCGACTGCGCGCGAAGAGATGTTGCGACCAGCAGGGAGCTGACCTCTCTCCGCTTCGGCTCACCGAACGCAGGCTCGTCATCTCGGTTACCGTCTCAACCAGCGTGGTCTTTACAAGGATGTGAGTCCCCGATCAATCCTCTACCTCCGCCTCGGCTGACCCCGTCTTCGCCGAGCAGGTCACTCGTGGGAGGGATGGCACCAAGCTCACCGAGGGCAGCAAGGTACTCTGCAAGACGGAGAAGGACATTTTTAAGCTCCTCTCTGTTCCCTGGAGGTGAGGCCTTCGTTTGTGCTCGCCCTTTGAGCCGCTCACTGACCCTCGGTCAACGTTCGCAGGCCGCCCGAGCAGCGCCGTTGCTCCTAATGGAGTCGATCTACCGTTTGAGAGGCTTCGCGTCTGAATTGTTTCGATCAGTGCCCCTGCTTGCTTGTACCCTAATTCCGCTTTTTAATCCCCCTCTTCGTTGCTCGCTTGTTCTCTTTAGCTTCCCCTTGCGTTCTCGCCTTGCAAATCAGATACGGAGTGCTCAGTCGAACGGGATGAGGTGAGCTTGCAAGGGTAGAGGCTGACTCCCAGAGCGAGAGTGCTCTGCACCCGAGTCGAAAGCCTATCGCTTGTTCGCCAGCTCGCGGCGAGCTCGAACTTCAACCAGGCGATCTCTCGCCGCGCCGGAATTCGCCTGCTGACCGAATGAGCTCCGTTACAACTTGCTCTTGAGTTGCTTCACAATGTGAGCCTTCCTTCTGTACTCGAGATTGCGAAGCTCCACCCTTCGAATCTTGCCGCTAATAGTGGATGGGAGCGACTCGACGAACTCGAACTGTTGGCGACGAAAGGAAGGTCAGCAGAGGAAGCGAGCAAAGTTCAAGGGATAATATACCTCGCGTGGGACCTTGTACGGAGCGGTGTACGATTTGAAGAAGGTCTGCGAGAGAAGGGAGGTTAGAGCGCCCTCGAGATGAGCGCCGAGCGAGACTCAAACTGACCTGAAGCTCGAGAATCAGTTCATCAAGCTGCTCCTTACTCGCGCCGGCGTACTTGACTCGATACTCCTCGCTGAGCTTGACGAAAGCCTTTACGATTTCTCCTCGTGCAGCGTCAGGCGATCCGACGGCGGCCGATTCGAGCACGGCGGGGTGGGCCTATGGCGGCGAGCGTAGAGAGGTTGGGAAGTGAGATTAGGATGAGTGGTGGAAGAAGGGGAGGAAGAAGGGTATGAAAGGGAGGAGCAGGTCAGCTCGTGCAAGCGAAAAGGTCTCGCCGAGTGCGCCGAGCCTCGATCCCCTTCTCTACAGCGATACAGCCGTCCTGCGATCCTTCTGTAGCGCTTCATACGTACCTTCAGCGCGCTTTCTACCTCGAATGGCCCGACCCTGTAGCCCGACGTTGTGATGACCTGCAGGGGAGAAAAAGCAGCAAGTCAGCGCGCCGTTCATCAGCTCGCGGTTCGCTCGTCGGCCGCATTCGGGGAGGCTCGACAGTACTGAGATAAATGCGAATCCACTCACATCATCGTCGCGACCAACGAACCAAAAGTACCCGTCTCGGTCGCGAATCCCTCGGTCGCCGGTGCAATACCACGTCTTGCCGCCATGGGTCTTCTGGCGCTTGTCGACTTTGCCATTCTTGATGTAGCCTGTATATCCTAGAAAGTCAGCAGGAAGCGCGAGAACGAGCAACGGCGAGTCTCACCCTTGAAGATCCACCGAGAACCTCCGCCGACGTCGACTCGGACCGCCAACTCTCCTTCCTCCCCGTCAGGAAGCTCCTTGCCGTTGCTGTCGATGACAGCGACAATAACATGAGGCGCCAGCTTGCCCATGCTTCCTTCTCGGACCTGTCAAGGTGAGCTGTCAGCACTTCGACAAGGAAAAGCGAAGGAGAGCGAAATCCGAGAAAGAGGTAGGAGAGGGCCGTGGAGGTTGTCCGGGTCGACTCACCTCTTCGCCTTGGAAGTTGCCAACCATGATAACCGTCTCACTCTGCCCCCAAGCATCCTTGATGGTCAAATCCGTCGCCTTCCTCCATTCGGCGATGACGCTGGGGTTGAGAGGCTCGCCGGCGCTCACGCAGTGCTCGAGGGCCTTGAAGGGATGGGTCTTGATGTACTTGAGCGAAGCAGAGGTGACCAGCGTGCGATATATGGTAGGAGGAGCGCAAAGACTGGTGACGGGGAAGCGGTGGAGAGCTTCGAGCAATTGAGTAGGGTTGAAGTTGCCGGCGGGAGGAGGCTGAACGAAGAGGGTGCCGCCGAGATTGAAGTTGCCAAATGTAGAGTAAGCGGCTTTCGCCCATCCGAGGTCCGCCATGTTTAGGAAGACTGTTGGAGAAAGGTAGAGAAGTCAGCTTCGGCTTCCGCTCGGCTTCGGCGATGGACTCACGCTTCCCAGGACCGAGCTGGTACCAGGATCCCGTGAGAGTATGGCCGAGGGTATACTCAGATTCTAGGAGGACCATCTTCGGGTCTCCAGTTGTCCCTGAAGTAAAGTACAGAAGGGCGAGGTCGCTCGAGGAGTGCGCTGGTCCCTTCCACTTCTCTCCCTCGGCGACGGCGGAAACGGCGGCCTGGAAGTCCTTGCGTCCTCGACCGAGTCCAGAGTCATTGTCGACTCGAACTTGCCAGATCTTGGAGACGTTGACCTCCTTGGCGATCTCCTCGAATCGAGAGGTGGATTCGGCGTCGCCGACGAAAGCGACAGCACCGCAGGCGTTGGCGCGGAACTTGAGGTCTGCAAGGCGGATAAGGTCAGTATTAGGCTCTTGACGAGACGGCGACACCTCACCTTTGGCGACGAGCAAGGAGGTGCCGGGGACAGGAATCGCGCCGAGCCTCATAAGACCGAAAAGGACGATGTACCATCTGTAGGGGGTTCAGTCAGCTCCAATGTGATAGAGAATAGAGTTAAGCTCACTCGTTGACTCGGGGAAGCTGTACCATGACCTTGTCGCCCTTCTTGAGCCCGCTCTTCTCGAAAGCAATCGCTGCGCGGTTCGAGAGGTCTGTAAGTTCCCTGTAGGTCACAATCTTCTCCTTGCTGTGAAGGGAAGCTCAATTAGCTCTACTCAAACCATCACTGCTTTTCTACCTACCTAAAGTCAGGCGAAACCCAGTGTAACGCTTCTGCTTGAGGCTGCTTCGCGCTCCACGCGTCGAGCACATGCGAGGGAAAGCTGAAGTCGGAGGGGCAAGGAATACCGTTGCGATACTTGTCCTGTAGGGTGTTGTAGCTAAAGTCGAGTGCAGTCATGTCGAGCAGTGAGGGGTAGGAAGCCAAGAGACGAGCGCCGGGCCATCTCAGCTTCAAGCCGAAATGTGGGGCAACTGGAGGCAGACTATTCTGCCTCGCCTCGCGATTCGCTTCACGGCGTGATAGGGAGAGTAGTACATTTATGCGAATTTTAGTCTACGACCTATTTAAACACATCTACCGCCGCTCGCGGACGAGCACAACGAGTGCGAGGAATGAAGCTGCCGTGAAGGCGACGAAGAGCCCCGCCAGCAGCGAAATGTCGGGGAACCAGAAGGCCTGCAGAAGGGAGGAGGTCAATAACGAGCGTTACTCGATCTTGTAGGGCGACTCGCCTGAGCCTGGAACCCGAACATGCTGAGAATGGTGGCCGCCGGCACTTCAATGTCGACACCGTCTGCGAAGGCCGAGCGAGGGTTAGCAAGGTTCACGCTACGCTAGTACCTCCAAACTCACAGCGATGGTCCCTCAGCTGCAGGTAACGAACCTCGTTGACGAGGAAAGCCTCAAAGGCGGCGTGGAAGAACGAGGACGTCTCGAGCCATTGAAGGTAGGAGGGCAGCTTGTCGCGGTTGATGAGGAGACCGGCGAAGAGGAGGCTGTGGTTTCAAAGGAAAGAGTGTCAGTGCTATTCCCTAGCGAAGCGAGTATGAAGCCAACGCACTTGAAGAGCATGAGGAGGCTGCCGACGAGGTTGGCGACTCCAGTGTCGCGAATCACGACACTGAGGAAGAGGACCACGCTCGATGCGGTCAAGTTGAACATGACGAGAACGAGGATGAAGCTCCAGAACGACTCGACGGTAGGGACGAGGCCGACGGGAGCGTATACGATGGCGCCGAAGACGAAGGGAGGGATGACTCGGAGGGGCACAATGTCGAAGAGGACCTTGGCGGCGAAGTAGGTAGCGGGGCTGTAGTATCCGTTAGCGCGCTCGCGGGTAAAGAGCAGCCGCTCAGATGCGAAGGCGTTGAGGGTGGTGAGGCAGCTGAAGCCGAAGAGGGAGAGGACGAAGAAGCCGAAGCCCATGCGGTTTTGGAAGCCGGGGATGTCGTCGCTGTGAGAGGAGAGGAGTCAGTGGGGCGCTAAGAACGGGATGGAGCTCCAACCCAGCTCACGTCAGGCCGCGGAAGAGGAAGGCGCAGATGCCTGCGAAAGCGAGGAGAGGTCAGCTTCGGCGCCCCGATGAGCACACGCCATTCAACTCACAAGCGACGACCACAGCCACAGCGTAATGCGAAAGCATGAGCATGGGGTTACGGTAGAGGTTCTTGAACGAGCGACCACTGAGGATGGTAAACTGCTGCCACAGGCCTGCGCGCTTGTACGCTCTCAAGACGACCGCTTGCCCATCGGCGTGTCCGTTGGCCGTCGCATGAGAGGTGGCGGCACGAATCTCCTCCTTGGTCTCCTTGGCGACCTCGCTGCTGGCGTAGGCGTCCACCAGCTTGGCGAGCTTCGGCGACAGCTCGACCTGAGCAGGCGACGATCTTCCGGAGCCAAAGATGCGGTTCTTGAGCGAACCGTTACCGCTGATGGCCGAGTTGGGGACCGTCTCGAGCTCTGTATCGTCGTCGGTGGTCGAAGCGGTGTTGACGGCGAGACGGGAGGAGCGAACGCCTAGCTCGGGATCGTTAACGGCGATGGCGTCTTGCTCGCCATCGAGCTGAATCAAAGCAGCCTCGGCCTCGGTAGGGGTACCATCTGACTTCTCATCTTGCATGGTGAGGTCGACTGTGATGTTAAGAGAAAGGTCAGCGGACCTTCGACGACGAGCCCTCGCCTCGCCCTCGACTCACTGAGGTAATCGGCAATGTTGAAGCCAGGAGGGCAAGGCCATCCGATACCCTTGAAGTAGTCTTGGCATGCGTCGGCCTTGCCCGAGTAGATGAGCTTGCCGCTGGCGAGGAGGACGAGCTTGTCGAAAAGGGCGACGATGTTGGAGCGAGGTTGATGGATGGTGAAGACTACGGTGCGCTTGTAGGTACGAGCCAGCTGAACGAGTGATTCGACGACGTTGAAGGCGTTGTACGAGTCGAGTCCTGGTGCGAAGAAGGGGGTTAGCTCTCCACGTCCCGAGCTGCGAGAGACTCGACGAGAGGCTCGACTCACCAGAAGTAGGCTCATCGAGGAAGAGGATGGAAGGCGAGGTGACCAGCTCGCAAGCGATGGAAACGCGACGCTTCTCTCCTCCCGAGATGGACCTCTGCCCGCTCTCACCGATGCGACTATCCCTAATGCCGAGGATGCCGAGCTCATGCATCGTCTCGAGTGTCCTCATCTTCTTGTCCTCGAGCGACATATCCCTCGGAAGACGAAGAAGCGCCGAGTAGAGCACCGTCTCGTAGACGGTGAGCGTGCCCATAAGCGTGTCCTCCTGGTCGACGAAGCCGACGACTCGACGGTACTCCGAGTTGTCGACCTTCTTGCCATTGACGAGGATGTCGCCCGTGACGCTTCCAGTCTTAGACTTGCGAGCGAGGAGGTCGAGGAAAGTCGACTTGCCTGCGCCCGAAGCGCCAATGACGGCCATGATCTGTCCGGGCTCAACGGCGCCCGAGATGGAGTCGAGGACGAGACGGCCGTTGGGAAGAGTGTACGAGAGGTCGGAGAACTGAAGGGCGGTAGGGATGTGATCCTCGAGGAGTGACTTGCTCGTAGGGCCGTTTGCGCCGCTGCCGTTGGCGGGGAGCCGAATGCGACCGCCGAAGAACGAGTACTCGACGTCGGTGTTGGCGCGACCGAGGTACCAGAAGACTGTGAGAGGGTTACCATGAGCGGAAGCGAGCTAAGCGGAGGAGGAAAGCACTCACGGAAGAGCCCAACGAGGAGAACCGAGGCGGCGAGGGCGATGGTGACGATGACCCAAGTCTTGTTGTCCGGCTTGGGAGGGCGAACAAAGCCGGGGACCTCGCTGGACCTCATGCACTCCCCACTCTTGCAGTTGAGGGTGATGTAGCTGTCGCCGAAGATGTCGTTGATGAGCTGGTTCATCGCCGGCTCCTCGAACTTGCTGTCCTCGCCCGAGCGGGTGCTGAACTTGGTCGGTCCCTTGATTTCCTCGGTAAGGAAGTCAGAGATGTCTGTTAGAGAGGAGAAAGAGCGTCAACTCCTGCTCAGCATCGAAGCGAGGCGCCAGCTCCGAGCTCGTGAGTTCGAACTCACCGACACTGCCGTCTTCTCCGCAGAGCATCTTGCCCGGAATACAAGCGCAGCTCATATCCTGGCAAGTGTACTCGGTATAGTTGCTGTCGTAGCCAACATCGAGGCGCGAGGTGCAATTGGAGAGGCCACAGTAGAACGATTCGACCTTGCCGATCCAGAATTGGAAGCCACAGGTGGAGGCGGCGACATCGCAAGTGAAGGTGACTTGAGGAGGTCGATCAGGGAGCATGTCGAGGATCTTGCGGTCTGTTCGGCGGTCGAATCGGCGGCGAGGTCAGCTTTCGATCTCTATCTCGGCCGAAAGTAGGCAACACTCACTGGTAACGTCACACATCTGGAACATCTCCTTAACTCCAAACCCTTGCTGGTAGCATACAGCCGTCTCATCATCGCTGTCGCCATCGTCGTTGCCTCCCTTGAGCATCGAAGCGGGGTCGCGGAGCACGAGATCTGAGCAAGCTTGGTTCGTTTGGCATACTGCGAGCGGGAGAAGTCGTCAGCAATCATATACGAAGCTCTGCATTCTAGCCGAAGCCTCACCGTTGCAGTTGATGCCTCCCCAGCCCTCATCGCATTCGCACGTCTCACCCTTGCGAGGGAAGCGATCCTGGCCATCAGCGAGAGAGCCACATACTGTAGAGCAACGATATCAGCTCTGTAAACCTCGCTGCTCGCGTACAGCTACTCACGAGGCTTGGAGCAGTCCTCCCCACCGAACCCCGACGGACAGATGCATTGGCCGTTGTAGTCGTTGCATTTGCCTGTGGAGAGCTACAGGTTAGCCAGGGAGCGAGGTAGCATACTTTAGGATGCTCACCATTGTTGAGGCAAGTAAAAGCGGGCAGCACGCAGTTGAACTGAGGATCGCAAGGCGGGCAAGCGGGCGGACGGGGCGCGAGGCTGGCTGTAGGGTCGTAGAAGGTTACAGGCGCGAATCGAGGGTTTTTGGTAGCTTGATTGGAGGAGAAGGTAGCGTTGGGGAAGGGGGAGAGGGAGCGAGTGAGGAGTGAGGTGGCTTGGACGAGCGAGGTGGCGGAGGAGCTGACGAGGGAGAGGGCGAGTAAGGTCGCCCCGCTCGTAGTGAGCTTCATGATGGGGTGCAGAAGGAGCTTGAAGATCCTTCTGTACGCTGTTCGCAAGCTGAGGCTGAGAGACGAGTCGAGACGAGGTTGAGGAAGGAGTGGAAGCGACCGTGGGGCGCGCTGGCTCGACTTCGGCGACTGAGAGGGAGGAGCCGATTCGCAGTCTCTCGCTTCGAACCAGCGTTTGATCGTATATGTGCAAGCTGAATGGCAATCAATCGAACCACAACAGGCCATTCAATGGGGGTGAACCTATAAAACGAAAAGGGTGGGAACTGTACAAACTCCTTGCTACTCCTCCATCAAAGTCCGGAAACCGTCGTCGCCCTCCTCCTTCGCGGCGCCATGACAATCCCCGCATCCTCATCCTCATCATCCTCTCCAAAGATATCGACCCTTCTACTATTGGAAGGGGGCTCGAGCGAAACGGCGCGGATGCTGCCATCGCGAGGGGAAGTCGAGGAGGGGGAGTAGGAGGGGTAGGCCGAGTCGGTGGGGATGGCGAGCTTGTGCACCGAGCGAGTAGGCGAGTTGGTAGATGAGTGTTGGTGGACGAGAGGAGGAGGGTCGAGGGAAGGATCGGGGTCGATTCCCTTGGTCGCGAGGGCTTGATGCGCCGATTGACGAGGGGTCGAGTCCTCCAGCGTCGCAGTGAGGGGCTTCTTGAACTCGCCATCCACCTCGGCGAACAATGCTTCTCCTGCCTCCTCCTCGCCGAGACCAAAGTTGGCGAAAGCGGAATGCCATCCCGAGATGCCGTTGGCGACGTCGATGGGCGAAGCGACGAGGTCGTCCTCCAAGTCCTCGTCGTCCGACTCGTCCGATTCCGAGTACTCAAACTCGGTGAGGTCCATGAGCTCTTCGTCGTCGTCCTCCTCCTCATCCTCGGGCGCAGGATGGGCGAACGACCGCTGCGACTTGAGGTGCTCGGCGGCGGCTCCGGAGGAAGGCCTGATGACGCGGCCGAAGGAGTCGTACTTGTCGCCAGTCGTCTCGAATCGCTCCACCAAGGCGGCAGGGATGGTGACTCCCGAGGGCGTGCCGGGGGCTCCATCGTCGTCTCCCTCATCTGAAAGCGACGACTGACGCTGAGGGGTCCTTCCTCCTCCTCTCCTCTCGCCGCCTCCGAGCTTGGACAGCATCCTCGACAAAGTCCTCCTTCCCACGATCGACTCGGCTTCCGACGAAGGGGTGGATGTCCCTCTAATCGACGAATCCGAGCGCTCCGAGTTCTTCCTCGAGCCGAGCAGGTGGTGGCCAAAGCCTGCTCGACCATTAGTAGGTACAGAGGACGAGGAGACGCTCCTGGAGAGCTCGGGAAGGTAGATGAGATTGGGCGCGGGCGAGCCGGGCGATGGGGTGTACTGCGGGTCGACGACGACTTGAATGGCGCTGGCGGTAGGATTGGGCGTGGTGGGGGTCGACTCCCTCTTCCTGTTGCCCCATCCTCCTCGACCGATGGTGCCGGCTGGACTTGAGCTCCTCGAATGCGAGCCGTTGCCGCCGTGCTCGCTCGAGATGATGCGGCGAATGTCGACTCCAAACTCGAGCGACGACTTCTTGCGACTAGGGCCGCCGTTGACTTCGTCGGTAGGGAATCGAGAGAGGGTGACGTTGGTGGAATGGTGGTCGTGTTCTGCGCTTTGCGAGGTCGAGCTAGCCGATTTGGAGCGCGAGCGAGGAGTGGCGGCCGATCGACGATTGCTCTTGATGCGAGCGAAGGCGGGGAAGCGAACGAGGGCGGCGTTGAGGGCGCGACGAATGCCGGGGCGGTTGCGAATGGGTGGAAGCGAGTCTACGGCTCCGCGCTCGTGCGTGGCGTGCTCGATGTCCTCCTCGGTGACGATGACCGTGTCGGTTTGAGCGGGGTCGGTATCGCAAAGCCAGGAATCGGGAGAAGCCTCGAGGTTGCGAAGAACCCAAGGGTGTTTCTGTGAGACGAAAGAGGAGATGAGCGAACGAAGCAAAGACCGAGCTCGGCGAAAGCAAGCTCACCTTGACCTCCTCGAGACTGATCCGCTTCTCCGGGTTCTTCTCCAACAACCTCGCCAACAAATCGACGACCTCCCTACCCTCCTCTCCATCGCCCATCCCCTCCCACTGATTCATCGACGGCACTCCCGTCCACGCTCCCTCCTTGCCCATCCTCTCGGGGATCCGAACTCCCTCCCTCGCAATAACATTATACAGCTCGTACTCCGTCCTCGCCATGAACGGTGTATCGCCAAACAATAGACAGAATAAAGTAACTCCCAAAGCCCAGACGTCGATGCCTTTCCCGATGGGAGGGCGAGCGCGAGGGTGCGAAGGGTCGGTAGGAGGGAGAGGGAGGGAGATGACGGTGGAGGTGAGGGGGACGCCGTTGGGGCTGAGAGGGGTGGGAAGGTCGGAAGTGGAGGCGACGGCGGGGGAGCAGGAAGAAGCGTGAGCGCCGGAAGGGAAGTAGGTCGAATCCGAGTCGTTGGCAGGGGCTTGAGTCGGCGTAGGGGTGTACTCGACAGGGTGGCAGAGCTCGGGCGCGAAGAAGGCGGGACTGCCGGCAGTCTTGCGTAACGCCTTGTCGTCCTCGCCTGGTGGGCAATCGGTCGTATCGAGGGGAGAGGCTCGAAGGAGGGCTTCCGAGACGTGCGAGACTCCAAAGTCGGAGATCTTGACGACGCTGTGATCCTCGGTCCAGAGAAGGTTGGCGGGTTTGATGTCGCGGTGGATGATGCCTTGGTAGTGTACTATTTGAAAGGAAGAGTGAGTTACCGCTATCGCCGGGAGAGGAGAGCGGAGAGAGCTCACGGTACTCGAGACCGAGCACAACATCTCGGAAAGTCCGACGAGCCTCGTCGACAGTCATCGTTGGCCGCTTGTTCTCGTCCTGCCATACAATCTGACCTCCCGCCATAAACTCAAGCACTGCGCAGCGAGGAAAGGAAAGACATGAGCTACCCGTCCCCCAGAATCGCCTGCCAGCCCGTCGGCCTCGAACTCACCCATGAAGACCTTCTTGCTCTTGACGTCGTCGATGACCTCCTTGAGGCGAACGATATTGGGATGGTCCAACCGCTTCATGATGGCCACCTCGCGCTTGATCTTGTCGTCGGCGCCAATGCCCGCGCTCCCCTGCGAACTGGCCTTCTTCCCCTTGGCCGCGCGCAAGCTCTTGCCCCGGCCTGCTCCTTCCCTCGCCACGCTCTTGATGGCACAGTAACGCACATCTCCCGAATCAATCTCCTCCTCCCACCGCTCCGTGCGCGCCTGAGCTGACTTGCCCTTGCGCCGCGCCCTTGCTTCGGCGTCCTCGTCGGCCTCCGCATCGTCCTGCTCGTCCTCGTCGGACTCGCGCAAGGTAGGCTCAGCGCAGAGCCATACCTTGCCATGGGAACCTTGACCGATCGTCTTGAGACGAACGTACTGGTTGACCATGCGACGACCTTGCGAGTCGATGCTCGAGCTCAGGGTGAGGGTTGTTTTGGGCTCTGAGGGCGGCGAGTTGGCGCCTCCTCGGCCTGACGACTTGGACGAAGCGTGCGAAGGTTTCCGTACTGGTGCAGGCGGCGGCGATTGGGAGCGACGAGAGGCGAGCGAAGGGTTATGCGAGAGGTTGGCGCCGGGAAGGGGGGAAGGAGGGAAGGGAGGCGAAGGGGAAGGGAGAGGGATCTGTTGGTTGTTAGGCGAAGGAGGAGGTTTGTAGACCTTTGGCCTTGACGTGACGACGAATCCCGAGTTGCCCGCTGAAGTCGAGTAAGTCGAGGAAGGGGGCGACGAGGCAGCAGTGAGGCCGAACGACGAAGGCGCGGTGGCAGAACCTGGCGAGCTGGATCCATGGGGGGAAGCTGAACCCGAGGAAGGTGCTGATGCTAGCACTGCGAGCGAGTTTTGGCGCGAGGAGCGACTCAAGCCCCCGAGCGGATGCGAGTTGAAGTTTGGGGGCAACTGAGAGTCGGGAGGCGCCAGTAGAGGGGGAGGAGCGTAAGGGGAAGTCATGGGTACAGAAGGGCGATGGGACAGCGCCTGCTTCCCGTCCTGTAGTTGACTACTCGGTTGTTCCCCGTGGCAGCGAGAGGCGAAGAAGGGGTGAAGTTGGAGGGAGCGAGTGACGAACGCCTAGCGTCCAGGTGAGAGAGGGCAGTGCTTGCTCTCAAGTTGGCGGATTGCTGTAGTCGAGTGAGAGCTCAGGCCCAGCTGAAGGAGTACTCGTTGTAACAGGGAGCAACTCGAACGGGGGTTGCTGTCGACTAAGAGGCGAGGTGAGAGGTGAAGGGAGAGAGACAGGACGTCGCTCGCTCGCTTCGACTTCGACGGCTTGGCCTTAGCCACCAACGGCCGGCACGCGCTCATCTTCTCCACTAGTAGGCGAGCTCTCATCCTATCCTGCAGCCTTATCCAAGCCCATTTTCCTGTACACCTCTACATCCCTACATAAATTCCACTCGCCTTTCCAGGGTTCGCTCAGCAAGAGTGTCTCACTCGCCGACGTCGAGGCGCAGCGACCATGAACGCCGAACCTGCCTCTCTCAGCCGACCCCTCTTAGAGCACGTCGATCTTCCCTCCCCTCCCTATAATTCGCCTCTCGCCTTGTCGTCGTGTAGGCCTCTTGCCCGCCCTGCACCTCATCAAAAGCCGCCACTAACGGAATCGCCGAGCTCTCGGTCCCTCTCCTCTTCCTACCCAGCAAGCTGTAGCTTGATAAGCGAGCTGGCTTTTGCTCGGCGCTGCGAAACTCGAGCGGCCGGAAAGTCACTTCGTTCGCAACCCTGTTGCAACCTTCGGCTCGGTCGCTAGCAGAGGCATGGCAAGCAGCCCCACCTCCTTGGCTTTCTTCAGCCATGTTCGCTCCCATGGTTGCCGAACGATGGATGAAGCATCATCTCGTACAGGCCTGCATACATATGGACCTACACGCCCGTTCCCGGCCTTCTCCTGCTCCTCGCTTCCCGCTCTCTCGCTTTCGGCGCAAAGCAGGGTGAGCGCTCCTCCTTCGACCCTTCTGCACCATCTTTCCTCGCTCTTTCGACCGAGCGACCCTCCCTCCTCATCGCTCTCATCATCTGCCCACCCTCTCCCACTCCTGACGAACTGCAGAAGGGGGATGAACTGGGCAGCAAGCGCTCCTCGCAAGCCGAGCGCCGAGATTTGAAATCCTGCAAGCGAAGTTTGAAGAAGAGGCACCCCCCTTCGCTGCGAGCCAACCCCAGCGATAAGCTTCATCTCTCTCGTCGCTCCCGAGTGCCGAGCAGAATCAAGGGCAAGCACTCAGTTGGTGGAGGGGAAGGAGAGCGGGGTTTGTGGAGGAAGTGAGGGGGAGGAGGAGGGGAGGAGAAGGTGTTTCCTGCTTCCTGCAGGCTGCCGTCGTCGTCTGTACATCTCGATTCTGCAGCCTAACTATCACCCTGCAAGCGCCTCTCTCCGTCGCTTCGTTGCTGGTGCCTCCCCTCGCCTTCTCTGGCAGGGAAGGGAGCGATCGAACCGTCACCCAGTTTCTGTAGGGTTACCGTCATGCTGCATCCTACTGCTCACTCACTCACGCCGATCGACCGCCCTTGTAAGTAGTACACCTGACATCCGAGTCGGAGTACGAGGGAAGCTCAAAGGGGGCCGTCTACAGCGAATCGACGCCCGCTGACCTCCAGGTCCGAGAGGCAGAGTGGCACTCGCTCTTTCTCGCTCGCTGGAGCACTGCAACCGATCTTGCGCCGTGCTACAGAGTCAGGTTGCTTGTCTGTCGAAAAGCATTGTCAGCTGAGCGAGTGAGAGGCTCTCAACCATCGCCGAGCTGCTTCGAGTCAAGTCTTCGCGCTCGCGGTGGCAGCAGCAGCATGGGTAGCAAAGCACGAATCCTCAAAGAGTCCTTGCAAAGAGTTCAAGTCAAGTCAAGCCCATTCTAATCAAGTCAACCCAGCGAGCCGAAGTGCGAGCGCTAAGCACTCCCCTCGCTTTCCCCCATCCCTCATCCCCGCACCTTATCCCAGCTCAATGCACCCCGTTAGCCTGACCCTTAGCCTGCCTCTCCATGGTATACCTCTCTCCAAAGACGCCCAATTGCTGAGCCTTGATTTGGAGAGCGACGACCTTGGAGTTAAGACGAGCGGCCGAGAGGTTGCCGACGAGGAAGAACATGGAAGGGATACCGGACTCGCGGGAAGCTCCCCTGTGATGCGAGGAAGAGTTCGAGTTAGCGAGAGAACGAGTGGAGGAAGAAAGGCAGGGAGAAACGCACTTGAGCTCTCCCTCCTCATCAAGCGACCAAACGGTCGACATGTTCTTGGTCCACTTGGTGCCGAGGGTAGCGCGAACGGTGTCGGGGAATCCAGTGTAACCAGTAGCGAAGACGACGGTGTCGGGTTGAGCCTTGGAACCATCCTTGAAGACGACGTCGGGACCGTCAAAGTAGTCAATCTCGCCGTTCTTGACCTTGATGTCGCCCGAGGCGATCTTGCCCGAGGCGCCGGTGTCGAAGTAGTAGCCTCCAGCCTTCTCGAGAGCCACTGCGAACGGAGGGGAGGTCAGCGAGGAGCTCGGTGGTTGAGCAAGCGCGGGAGGAGAGCTCGGCGATGAGGGGTTGGGGCGAAAGGAAGAGAGATGGGAGGGCGGAGTGCTCGAGAGTGAGCAGGAACGTACTGGTGATGAATCCAGAGTTATCGGGTCCCAGAGTGGTCTGGAAACCAGCCTTGGCGAGGCCGTTGAGGAGCTCCTTGTCGAGCTGAGCGAGCTTGGGGATGATGCGCTCGTGCTATGAGAGGCGAGGCGAGGCGGTCAGCTTCCTCTTCTACAAACCTCGGAATTAACTGCCAAGCACTCACCATAAGCTTGACCACAAACTTGGGAGTCGACTCGGCCATCTTGTCGGCGAGGTCAATGTCGGGTCCTCCCTCGCAGAAGAGGTTGCCCATCATCATAGGCATACCGTTCTTGACCGACATGACGTAGGTAGGCGAGCGTTGAAGCATGGTAGTATCGGCGCCGTTGTTGACGAGGTCGAGCGAGATCTATTCGAGAGGGCAACGCCGAAGTCAGCCAACGCCGAAGGAGGGGAAAAAGCGTGAGAAAGGACGTACGTCGTGAGCAGAGGTGCAGGCTCCGACGACGAGGGCCTTCTTGCCAGTCCACTCGGCTCCACTGCCGTGACCCGAAGAGTGAACGACCTTGCCGGTGAAGGTATCCTCGCCCTTGAAGGGTTCGGGGCGCTTGGGCTTTCCTCCTCCGAGTCCTATCGAGCGAAGAAG
The DNA here is from genome assembly GCA_019775505.1 of Leucosporidium yakuticum. Classification (NCBI taxonomy): domain Eukaryota; kingdom Fungi; phylum Basidiomycota; class Microbotryomycetes; order Leucosporidiales; family Leucosporidiaceae; genus Leucosporidium; species Leucosporidium yakuticum. The sequence continues at coordinate 70,749 of JACWFO010000108.1, forward strand.
AGGGTCAGTCGAGGTTCTTAGCCGCGAGGAGAAAGGGAAGAGCTGCTCACCAGTAGCGAGAACGACGTGAGTGACCGAGAACTGGCGCTTCGATCCATCTCCACGCTGAAGGGTAACGTTCCACCTCTTGGTAGCGGGGTCATAATCCGACTCATCGGGGAGCATGATGGTCTCGTTCCAAACGTTGAGCTCGAGGACATCAACGTAGTGTTCCATCCAGTTGGCGAGCTTTCCGGCGGGGGTGAAGATGGGCCAGTTGGCGGGGAAGGGCATGTAGGCGAGATGGTTGGCGTAGACGGGGTCGTGGAGGGAGAGGGACTTGTAGCGGAGACGCCAGTTGTCTCCCGTGCGCTTTTGCTTGTCGATAACGAGGGCGTTGGTGCCGAGAGCCTTGAGCCGAGCGGCGAGCGAGAGTCCGTTGTGTCCAGCACCGACTGTTGCAAGAAGGTGAGAAGAAAGAGTCAGCGATTCTGTACTATCCTCTGCTCCCCGAAGAGAGTAGACGAGCTTACCGATGAGCACGGAAGGCTGCTCCTCCTTGAACTCGCCCTCCTCGGCCCTCCTCGTGTCGTAGCTCTCCTTGTCGTTATGCGTTCCCCTCACACGGTTAGCGCCAACGAGCTCAGGGTGATCATGGATGCCCTCGAGAAGGGTGAACAAGAGGTAAGCGCGCCATTTGCCATCGGGCGAACGAATGAGGTTGGCGATTCCATAGGCGGGTCCAGTGTTGGTAGCAAAGTCGAAGTGAACGTTGATGAAGGAGACGTCCTCGAAAGGGTGCTGCAGCGAGGGTTGGGTCTGGGCGAAGACGAGGTCGCGAGCGCCGACGATGGAGAGCCGGTCCTAAGCGTCGAGAGAGGGAGAGTCAGCTTGTCGCTCGTTGTAGAGCTGCAGAGAGGGCTTACCTTGGCCGCCTGGGCAATGTTGGGACCACGAAGAGTACGGTAGTCGTTGGTGAAGGCGATGATATCACCTACAGCGAGGGAGGAGAGAAAGCCGAAAAGGGTCAGCGCCGCGTCCTTGCGAAGGTCGTCGGAGGGTCAACTCACGCCAGAAGCTGTCCTCGGCGAACAAGCCAGCGAAAGCAGCAGCATCATTGGACTTGGAAGCAACCTCGAAATCGGTCAACCAGCTCTGAGCAATGCTAGTAACCTGGTGAGCGATTGAGTCGTCCGGCTTGAAGCCCAAGAGCTCGTGAGTGGGAAGGGTGGTAGGCTTAGGTTGAGTAGCGTAGAGAGCGGCCATTTTGTCTGAGTGTGAGGAAGTGAGGATAGAGAGAACAAGAAGCAGCTCAAGAGCGAGCTAGCACTTGAGGCTGCCTGACCAGCCCGTCCTTCGCTTGCCGCCGAGGGTCGAAACCCGAAATCCAGGCATCTGCGCCGCCGACCCAGCTGGGCAGGGGTTCGAATCTCGTTAACCGGTCCCGCTGAAGTCACAGGGCAAGGGAGGGCAGACGGGCAGTCTGGGAAGAGGCGGTCGACCGCGGTTGTCGACTCTCTTTCCTTTCCTCCCTTGTGACCAACGAACGAAGCCATCAGAATCGATATGAAGGCTTGAGACGTTACCGAGCTAGTTCCATGCTGGAGAGAGGTCCACAGCGGCGAGAGGATGGAAGAAAGGAGGGCCGAGAGGGGGAAAGGGGGGAGCTCGGTGCTTGACGTTGGGAGTATTGTGAGTCTGTAATGCTTCAAAATGCTTTTTAGTACCTTGCTACACCTCTATTCGACCGCACTACACGTCAATGTCCACTTTACGCTCCGTCGCCAACCTGCCAGCCTGGCTCCCCTCTTCCAGTGCCACCGACGGCGACGATTGCTCAAGAGGGGAACAGGTTACAGCGCTCGAGTTCGTCGAAGAGCTCAATACGAGTCTCATCTACCTCTTCGAATCGAACCGAAGCTGCTTCGCCTACTCCGGAGCCGAGCACATTGTCACTCGGCGGCGGCTCGCGCTCTCTCTCTTTCCGAACGAGCTCACCACTCGAAGCTCAAGTACAAGTACTTCCACAGCAGCTACAACGATGCTACAACCCTACACATGCACAACTTTACACGATCCTGATCCCGACCTCAGCATTACTACTCTCCACCTTGAAGCTCCCCTTGCTTCCCTCGTCTCCTCCACTCGAAACTCGGCCGGTAACGCGCTTGCCCTTGGTCTCTCCATCATAAGAGATGGTGTGAGAGGTGGGGACGGTGATGAGGGCCGAGCCGTTGGAGGTGGAGGCCTGTTGAGTGGGAGCGCGGAAGGCGGAGGGGGAGGGGAAGGGGGAGGGGGAAGGTCGCCGAGGATGGAAGTAGCGGGGTCAGCGTTGAACGAATGAGGCGGAGGAAGTAGAAGAGAGTAAGACTTACATGGAATGAACCCTCAAACGGAGCAGGATAAGCCACCTTAACCCTCCCATTGGCGCTCTTGGCCTCAAATTGCACCTCGGTCCCCTTCGGCGGGTCCAAGAAACGCAAGTCGATGATGGCGTTGGCCGTCTTGGCCTCTCCTACAATCTTAGGCCCCGCTCCTTCCGCTCCATCGCTCGACGACTGGCCCGTCTTCTTGACGTCCTCGGCCAACAAATCCGGCGTCGACTCCCTCTCCCCTCCCTCTCCCGAACCGAGGACCTCAATATCCCCCTCAATCACCGCATTACAAGTCTTGAACCCCACCTGCCCACCTGCCCTAAACCGTCCCCCAATCCTCCCATTAACAGTCTCGATTTTCAACCTCTCCCTCCCCTCGAACGTTCCCTCGATCTTTCCATTCGAAGTCTGTACCTCGAGGTCTTCGGCTGCGAAGTTCCCCTCGATAGGCCTATTGGACGTCCGGATGCGCCCGACGTGGGCGACGGCGTAGGTGCCAGAGATCTTGCCGTTCTCGGTGCGGAGGGTGAGGGAGTCGACGACGTAGGATCCTTCTACAGTGGCGTTGGCGGTCTTCAGAGTGGTCTCACCGGCGGAGAGGTGCGGGAAGTTGAGAGGAGCGTTGGTGGTGACGAGGGACAGGTGGTGGAAGTGGAGGGAGGAGAGAGAGGGAGAACCGAGGTGTCGCCATTGCGAGGCGGAGGTGGAGAGGGAGTGCAGGGAGGGGAGGGAGGAGGGGAAGTGGAAAGTTATGTGGTAGGAGAGTTGAGAGGCTAGGCGGGAGGGGGACATAGTCGGTGTCTGTTGCGCGCACGCGCCGAAGAAAAGGGTCAGCTCCCGACAGGGCCGAGCCGAGAGAGAGCGAGCTCGAACTCACCTGCACGCTCAACCTCCACTCCTCACCCCCAACTTTCTCCAACTCGACGTTACTCTCCTCCCAAACCTCCTCATCATTCCACCTCGCCTCCACCGTAACACACAACTCGGTCTCCCCCTCCGCGAACTGTCCTCCCTCCCTCTTCTCCTGCTGCGCCGTACGGTTCACGCTAGTAAGCTGCTGAATCGCATCATCATAACTCGGTAGTCCTCCTTCTCCTTGTCCCCCTCCTCCTGCTCCTCCACCTCCACCAAAAGCAGCCCCTCCTCCAGCGGCGCCGCTCCCTCCAACAACCTCAAACCTCACCGTCCCATGACTCCAAGCTCCCTTAGCCTCTATCACCAAACTCGAGCGCTCCGTAATGCGCGCTTTGAGCTGCTTGATATCCTTGAACGATCCGGCTGGGAGGGGGGTCGAAGGATCCCAGGAGGAGGGCGCAATTCGAGGCTGGGTTAGGGTGCTGAAGAGGGAAGTGAGGGCGGAGAACCTAGCAGCAGCAAGGGGCAGGGAGGGTTAGTGAGACGTAGCTTTGAGTACAGAGCGAGACGACGGACATGATGAGCGAGAGGGGAGATGCTGAACGTGGGAGGGAGTTCTGAGAAGCGGCGGTGGCGCCGGAGGTGTAGGAGAGTAGGGTTGGCGAGCTTGCAGCTAGGTTGTAGTCGATCCGAGGCAGAAGAGACGAGGTGAACAATGAGGTAGATGCGAAAGAGGTCAAGCCCAACTTTCGTTCGGCCTTCCCTCTCTAGGGCTCTCTTTTCAGGCCGAACCTCGGAGGTCGAAAAAGGACTGGGTACAATGCTACAAGTCTATAATATCGCTCGCTCGGTCAAGCCTGAATCCCCTTCTTAAACTCTTCCCACTCCTCCTTTGCCAACCCCAGCTCCTCTGCCTCCCAGGCCTCCTGCTCCTCCAACTCACCCACCACCTTCCTCACACTCCTCTTCTCCTGTCCCTCCAATCCGCCCTTGCCCTCCTCCTTAGTCCTCTCCACAGTATTAACCAAAAACCTCAACACCTTCTCCTTGTAATCGGGGTCCACAGCCGAGACGTCGCCGTCTGCGCCGGTGGGGAGGGCGGAGGTGGAGTCGAGGGAGGTGAGAAGGAGGGGGAGGACACCGGAGGCTCGGAGAGAGGAAAGGAGGGTCGAGGGGGAGGTTGCTTGCGACATTAGTTGGGAGAGGAGGAAGGCCGTTTTCGAGCGAAGGGTTTGCGAGGGGTCTGAGAGGGCGGGGAGCGCCGAGGGTCAGCGATGAGCTCGCTGGGAGGGCGACGAGGAAGAGGCAGAAAAAAGCACTCACCCTCAAGACACCTCAACAGAACCTTCCATCCCTCCAACTGACCAAACCTAGCGACGGCAAGGGGGGAATGCTTCAAAGTGGAAGAAAGGCAGTACATGGCCTTGTTGCGGGTTGTTTCGGGGTGGTTAGTGGAAGTGAGGAGCGAGGAGATGGTGGGGAGAGGGTCGTGCTCGAGGAACTGTGTGGAGGCAGGGAGGTCAGCCGAGCTCGGAGGGAGAAGAAGGAAAGAAACGGACAGCTGCTTGAGCGCGGACATTGTTCTGGGTTGAGGTAGAGGGTTAGCAGAAAGTACTGAGAACGGAATGAGGTAAAGACACACCTGCACGGCGGTACCGCAGACCCAGCAGGCGCGAAGGACGACTTCCTCATCCTCGTCGGTCAAATGGTCGATAATGGGCTTCCAAAGGCCGTTAAACTTGAGGTCTGTTGGTGATGTATCGTTAGTAGTAGTTCTAAGAAGTCGTAGAGGTTGCAGCTCACCATTGGCATTGTCCAAATCCTCGACGAGCTGTTTCGCAAGAGGCAAGGGAAAGAAGGAGGCGGAAAGGGCGAAAAAGGGTCAGCGATGAGCTGCTGGGCTACAGCTTGGCCGTAGCAGGGTGACTGAAAGAAGGAACTCACCATTTCTAGATCATCCCAAGCCCTCAACCTATCCTCCCTAGTAACCTGAGCGTCTTTAACTCCCGTACCATCCCTATCGACCCATTTGCCTTGGATGACCATGACACATTCCTTCATCCTATCAGCGTCTGAAGTGCCCATGATAGCTTTAAGCATGTCAGTGTTGAGGTCGGGTCGTTTGCCTTGTTTCATCTCTTCTGCTAAAGGGAGGAGAGCGCCTGGTGCGGCGTTCTCAATCCCCCAGCGTAGGAGCGATTGAGTTGGGTCGAAAGGTGCGGCTGCCATGGTTCTGTAGTTCTGTAGGTCGGTAGAAATGAAAGAAGAAGACGAGGTGAAAAGGGAGGAGGCAGAAGAGCGATTCGATTCGATACGAGTTGCGAAGTGCGTCTAGAATCGTCGAGTGCCGTCTCTTGGCTTCCTTCAACTCTGCTCGTAGCTCAATCGCATCGCCTACAGAATTCGGTACTCGTTCTCGCTCAATACCCCTCCATTCTGTACCCCAATCACCCTCTCTCGCTCGCCACTGTGACCTCATCCCTCTTCTCGCTCGCCTGGAGCTCACCTTGACCATGTCCTCTTGTACGTCTTTCACCTCTTGCCTCCCAAGACCAAAGCTCACCTCTGCTGCTCACCTACAGCCCCCACCTCCATCTTCAACACCCCAGACGACCCAAGAGCAGACACGGCCCTCCCCCCTTGGCTTTGGCTCCCATTGACCTTCCTAATGGTCGTTTGTATCTTGTTCGTATCCCTCCGGAGAGCACATGCGTTGGAGCTCTATGGAAAGGGGAGGGAATGGTCAGTCTTGGTCTCGCAGAACGAGCGAGCGAGCGGCGGGCTCGGCTCGACGAAAGGGACACGACTGACGACCGCTTGGGACTACACAGGATCAACCACCACCTCCCCTTCCTCTCCCCTTCGTACCCCTCATCCATCCGTCTCCCCTCCCATGACCTCACGCCCTCCTCCTTCAGCCTTCGTCACCCGACAGGCTCACCCGACTCGGACTCGGACTCTTCCTCCTCGGACGACGGGCTTCCCACCACCCGCTCCCACGTCGTCGGAGGGGTAGACACCTCGGACGAGCTCCCCCTCCCCTACCGTCGTCAAGGCGCCTGGGGTGTCGTCTCCTCGGCGAGCTCGGAGGCGATGAAGCTGGCTTCGAGCGCTTGGGAGGGACTGGGATGGGGTGGAGACAGAGCAAGAGGGTATAGAACAGAAGGGGAGAGGGATGATGGGATTGCGAGAGCGTTCTGGGGGACGAGGAGGGCGGATCGGACGGGTGGGATTAGGCTCGGTGAGGCTGGAGGGGGTCGGCGAGGGGGAGCAGCAGGAGGAGGAGGGCTGAGCGGCTTCTCGGGGTTGATGGAGAGGGTCACGGACGTCGCTGGGTCTCGACGCCCTCCACCGCCGCCAGCAGGGGCGGGGTACTCTTCCCTCCCATCTCACGCTCCTCCCCCTCCACGGCGAGCACCTCCCTCCCCCTCCTCACGCTCTCACTCCCGAGCTGCTAGTATCTCCAGCTCCAACGGCGCGGGAGCACTGTTTGAACTGGGGGAGGAGGATGAAGAAGGTCATGCCGATGCGGTGGAGTTGCCGAGGGAGTTTGAGTTGAAGGAGAGGGCGGTGGAGGGGTGAGGAAGGGGAGGGAGAGCAGGAGGGGTTAGATTGACGGTTGGTGGTGTTGTGATATATATACGGAGCTTAGTAGACGATCAAAGGGCCTTGAGTGAGCGAGCAGGGAGAGAAAGCGAGCTCGGCGAAAGGATTCTCGGCTCGCTCTGTCGAAATGCGCGAAGGACGACAACGAGTGGGTTTACAACGATGCTAAGCGATGATATTAGATAAGACTCCTAGACTCCTACTTTGCCTGTCCATACCCTCCCCCTCCCGCACCTCTCGCATAAGGATGCTGCGGCTCCCTCTGCGCTCCCTCCTCACTCTCACGCCGGTCCATCTGATACGCCTGCTCCATCGGCCTCTCCTCCCTGTCCCTCTGCTGAGTCGGTCCTCCCACAGCCGTACCACTAGCATACGGCTGATCATCGTACCCATACCCCGCCAACCCTGCTTCCCAACTCCTCCTATTCTCCCCTGCTCCGCGACCGCTGTCGACGCTCCTCCTCCCAAAAGCCGCTACCGGAATCTGCGTCTCCGCCTGCCCTCCCTGGGATCCCCACGTCATAGTCCTCTGCGCCATGGGTCTCGGCGAGCCATCCGGCGAGTCTCCCTTCTCGCCGCTGCCCCCCAGAGCGACGTCCAAGTCGAGACCAGGGGAGGTCTTGTTCTTGAAGTGTTTCGAGTGAGTACCGGGCTTGTTGAGGATGTAGCGGATGGTGAAGACTATGCCGCGCCATCCTTCGACGAGGAAGTCGGCTGTGGGAAACGGAGAGGGTCAGCGCCGAGAGGGGAGGGAGAGGAAGGCCCAACGGACAATAGTTGAAGGAATCGAGCACGGCCCAGAACACGGATGTGGAGGGAGCACCTTCGGGTCGCATCTCCTTGTAGGACTTCCAGGAGAAGGCCCAGAGGAAGAGAGCTGAGAAACCGACCATCTGCGAAGCGCGAAGCGAGAGGGCGGTCAGCGGGCGAAGAGAGGGACAGAGATGGATTCGACGTACCTCGCAGCAGGTGCAGAGGGCCTGTAGACCATCTGCGACGTTGGTGGCAGTCCAGTAGTCCGTGGCTGCGAGAGAAGGGAGGAGTCAGCGAACGCCGAATCGTCGAGACGAGGGAGCAAGGTCTAGCGACCTACCTTTGATCACGCCATAGTCGGAGAGAACGCCAAAGATGAACCCTTGGTAGAAGGTGATCATGACTGTGAGAGCCAAGGAGAGGTCAGCGCCTCAGCTCGTCGACTCGCGCTCATCTTCCCGCCGTTTCAAAGCACCTACCGATACCCTTGATTCCTAAAAATTTGGCCAAAGGCGACTGTCCCTTCAATCTATCCTTCACCAACGCATAAAACACAATCAACCCATACAGCGCCACGGAGATGGAGACGAAATCCAGACTGTCGAGATAAACTGCGCTGAAGTACACGGAGTAGCCCGTGGGACAGTAGAGGTCGAGGGCGTTGGTGATTACGCCGGCGAGAGAGATTAGAGGGCCTGAGAGCGAGGGAGAGTCAGCGAAGAGCGGGAGGGGTCAGCGAAGAGAGGGAGGGAGAAAGAGAGGGAGAAAGAGAGCGCACGGAGCAGTGAGTATTGCAGAACACTCCATTTGAGGGCGTGTGTGAAGTAGGGCTTGCTAGGTCGGAAGCGACTGTCAATAAGGAGGGGTCAGTCTGCCTTCTCGCGCCGAACGCGCCGAAACCCTCCAAACTCACATGCAGCAAAACGGGAACGGGATGCTCCTCTTCTCCTTCTCCATCAGCACCTTCTTCTGATCGGCCGTCGAGTCGCCGATGTATTGGAGTAGGAGCATGAGGAAGGCGGCGAGAACGAGGGATTCGTAGACTACTTCGGCGAGCGAGTAGTAGGTGTAGGAGCGGAAGTAGCGGTAGGAGAAGAAGGAAACTGGGAGGTTGTGGGAAGAGATGGAGAGACGTCAGCACATCAGCATCGGTAGCAGCAGCCGCACGAGAGAAAGCCAAGCTCGGCGAGCGGTGGACGAGTCGATTCGGCGATGAGGACGAAGGAAGGAGACCTGGGAAGGCGACTCGACTTACTGACAGCATACACCGGTGGCATGAGTAGAATACGCTGTAGTCGATGTAGATGATTAGCTACTGCCAACGCCGAAAAGCTCCCTTCGGCGCCGACTCACCATAATCTGCCTCTGCTCCTTCGGCCGGTAGTAGTTCCTCGCGTGCATGAACACCGTGAACAGACTAATGACCGTTGACTGTGTGAGAGAGCGACCTAGTTAGCATGTAGCTCTTGAGCAGCACGCGCGAGTTCGGCGCTCAGGCTGAGCTCCCGCCCCGCCAGAATCCGAGGCCTCGCGACTCGAGCGTGCAGTCGACCGCTGCAGGATCTACGCCGGATTGGCGTAGTAGACTCCGTGCGCTGAGCAAGAAGCCTCCCTCAAGCCTCGGCGTCGTCGTCTTCTCCTCGCAGCATCGACCCTCGCAGCGAGCGACTTTGATGGCTTGATGTAGAGGAGCAGAGCACTCACCACCGCCGCGGTAGCACCTGCAATCACCCAGCCAACTTTGTGCGCATCCCACCTGTCACAAGAACAGCGATGTGAGCTCCCACTCGACCAGCGGCGCCAAACAAGCTGCTCGCTATAACTCACCTGCCATTCCAAAACGCCTCTTGATCAAGTTCTGCATCGTTAATAGCCTCGCAGGTGTGATTCCCGAGCAGTACCATTGCTCTAAACGACGCTGCTGGCGGTTCAAAGAATGGACAAGCGAGACGAGGGGGAGAAAGAGAGGACGAAGGCGGACGCTTTTGGACCGCGCGCGAGCTGTAGGGGCGAAGGAGGTCGCTGGCCTGTAGGTTTGCTGGAGATGTAGGTTGTCGATAGTGTGGTGCTGCTGTAGCTTGACAGCTGAGTTGCTGAGTGGGCAGGAGAGCGAGTTATGGGAGGAAGGCGAGACGAAGGAGGCGGCCAGTGCGATCGCTGAGGAAGGGGGCGAGCGAGTGCGCCGAGGTGGCTGAGAACTGCGAGATGGCAGCAAGTGCTGGCGAACGCCGGACTCAATGGTGACGTGAGGTTCTCAATTGACTTGAGCTGTACGCCTTCTCTGCGGTATCACTCGACCGAGCTGCCCCTTTCGAGCTTGCTCGGCGCTCCCTTTCTCCCTCTGCGAGGCGAAGCTGCACTTCACTGCAGCGTGAGATATGCGATGGAAGCAGGAGAAGAGGAAGCTAGCCATCGTCCACCTCCCAGCCTACTCTCATGGCTCTCGTAGCTCGCCTTCGCAACAAAGACCGCCAGCCCCCTCCTCTCATCGCCGAGCTAGCCCTCTCCTTCCCCACAAGTCATAGATGATGGCATGTATAGCATCAGAAAGGAGAAAGATGAGTACTAATTAATCACAGAGGGGTCATAAAAGGGTGGATGGTATGTCTGTACAGAGTCGTAGGCCGGGAAGTCAAGCCTACGCCGAGCAGCGAATGGCTAGCTCAGACATTAGGGGCGGCAGTGGCGGGCGAATCGGAGTGCAGGGCGGCCTCGCGCTGCTTCTGTAGTGGTACCGAATGGAAGAATGGTCAGTTCTTGTGACTTCAAGAGCGAAAACGGAGGGGAGAACGAACATCGTGAGCCTCCTTCGCGGCGGTCGCCTGCTTCAGCTCCTGAGCCTTCGAATCGCGCGAAGCCACGAGCTTGCGGTGCTCCTCAGTCTTGGCCTGTAGAAGTAGACTCATCAGCCATAGGTTCAAAAGCAGCCGGAGAGGAAAGGCGAGCTGGCGAGGAGCTCGGGGAAGAGATGGACCGAGGGAAGGGAAAGACGGCTGAGGCAGGCGGGGAGAAAGAGTGGGACTAACCTGGAGCGCTTGTTGAGCCTTGTTGAGAGCGGTCACGGAGTTATTGTGCTTCTCCTCGGCGCGGAGTAGGCCCTTCTTGTACTTGGCCTCCTTCGTAGCGGCCTTCTCTACAGCCTTGTTGGCCTTGACCTCGGCCTGTGATGGGAAGGAGCAAAGAGTCAGTTCCGTTTCCCTCTAATGAAGCGTGAAGAGGAGCAAGGATAGCGAGCCTCTCCATCGCCGAGCAACTTCAACTCACCTTGGCTGCCTTTGCCTCCGCCTTGACCTGGTGCTTGCTCTGCTTCTCCACACTATGAAGAGCCTTGTTCTCCTTCTTCTCATCGTTGTGAATCTGCTTCTCGAGCTTCTTATGCTCCTTCTCCTTCTGAGCGGCGATCTTGGGATCAACGTTGGTGGTGTTGTTGGAGGTCTGCTGCTCGCCGAGCTGTGGTGTAGAAGGAAGATGGGTAAGAAACGAGGGGCGTAGAGAGAAAGCATCAGCAAAACGCCACGCAGTCACGCGCTACTCGAGCGTGCGAAGGGAGAGCTGGAGACTCACAGTAGCAGCCTGAGCGGTGGGAACGGCGGTGTTGATGGGGGCGGACATGGTGGTGGATGGAGAAAGAGTTCAAGGAGCAGTGAGTTGTAGGAAGGAGAGCCTGGTCGAGCAAATTGACGTCGTCGAGGTGGAAGCTCTCTCGTGCGGAGCCAAATCCTCCAAGTCTCGATCTCCTCGACCCAGCAGCGTCATCGGGCGCTGATGGTAATTAAAAATGACAGGGGCGTTGAGCAGCTGCGCATGTAGTTGGTTAGAACAGCAGCGAGACGAGCAGCGTGAAAACGAGCAGATTGTGGTCGGAGGGCAAGCTTTGACCTCCTCGCCGCGAAGGGAGACGAACGCCGAGACTTCCCTCTCCTTCTCTTGGTGCAGCTCCTCGCGAAGCAAACGGGCGTCAACGCATTGGCTTTCCGGCTCTCTCCATTTTGCTCTTTCTGTGCTTCCTTCTGCTCCTCGCCCATCCTTCGCTCTTCTTTCAGCAGCCGACATGATCCCCATCGACCGAGCACGGCTTTCGGAGCTCGCCTACCGAGTCGACTTTGACCGGCAGTTCATCGAGTTCACCAAGGAGGACGCAAGTACTCTCAACGCAGCTGCACCCTTGCTCCTCCCCATCATCACCGACATGTAAGTGCTCTTATGATTTCGGCGAAAGGGGGAAAGGGTTCGGAGGATGGCAAGCTGACTTGCAACGGGTTACGGTGACAGTGTCGAGGGCTTGTACGAGCATTTGTTTGAGTGGTCTTACAGTAAGTCGAATCTGAAGCAGTGGGAAAGACTGCTGAGCTTCTAGAACAGCGGCGAAGCTAACGCCGAATCTCGTACAATCGCAGCGAAGGAGCCCTTCACCCATCGCAACACGGGCTTCGAGGGTGACTTGAAGAGCATTGATGACCTTAGCTTGGACGACCCGCAAATGTGTAGGTGGTGCAGGAGCTGGCTGTTCGGTCGAAACTGACCTTCCCTCGCCTTTACAGTGCTCCGGAAGAAGATGATGACCATGTGGACCGCCAAGATCCTTACCAGCGACTATGAAGGTGAGATTCTACTACCTCTGTGCCCTCCTACTGCCTCTAGACCGCTACGAACTCGCCAGAAGAGGCCCTCGCCCGGACCCAGCTCGGCGATGAGCTGACAGTCTGCTTCTCTCCCAGACCCCAAGACCTTCGAGTACATGGACAAGGTCGGAGTGATGCACACGGGGTAAAACTCCCGTTCCTACGTCGTCCTCCTTCCTCTGGAGCCTGAACTGACCACCTTTCTCTCTCCCCCTTTCCGACCACCTTCGGCGTTCGATCCTTCGGCAGACAACCAGGCTTCGCTCACCGCGAAAACAAGGAGCCGCTGTTCATCGACCTTCAAGCGCTGTCCCTCACACTCGGCTGGGTAACCGATGTCGTGCTCACGATTGTCATGTCCTTCCCAAGGACGACTCTTTCGACCTCGAAGAAGATGGCCGTCTTGCGAGCGTTCAACAAAGTTGGTGAGGCGGTTGAGCAGCTTCAGCTCAAGAGTATGTACTGACTTCTCTTGCCTTGCAGTCTGGATCCAGCAGGTGGGCGCAATGGCTCGCTCTCCAGCTCGGACTCGCTGACCTCGGCGCTTTCCTTTCCACAGGACCTCTTCGCTCGTCATTACACCCGGTGAGCTCACCTTCTTCCTCTACTGAATTGAATCCATCTGACGTTCCTGCTCGTGAACAGAACGGATGAGGAAGCAGCAGTCAATCTCGCGCGAATCAACGCCGAGAAGGCGAGCGAGCAAGAGAAGGAGCGAATCGCCAAGGAGGAGGAGGAGGAGGCAGTGGAGGACAAGTTGGCTCAATTGGCTGTCAAGGATTTGCCAGATGTATCGTTGTAGTCTGACCGGAAGACTTCGAGTCGGCGAGGAGGAAGCGGAAAGTCGCCGCCGAGAGCCAGCAACCCCTTTTCCTTTGGCGATGGCGGGTCAGATTTTGTAGTGACGATCAGTAGACGTATAGCACGTACATTTCACCTTTCCAGCAGCCGTTACAACTGCTCCTGCAGCTGCACGAGAAGCTCACCCTCAAGGCCTCAAGCCAAAGGCGAGGCACGACCAAAGGTGCCCGTCGTCGAGCAGCTCTCCTTCCCCCTTCCACCCTTCGACACCATCATGAGCAAGGCGAGTCGAGCAGCTGCAGCTGTACATGATTCTCTGCTGACCCGCTATCTCCCTGCAGGCCCAGTTTCTGCGAGAATACAAGTGAGGCTCTCCAGCAACCCTCGAAAGGCGCTCGCCCCCTCGAGGCTGGCTGAGCGAGGGCGGACGATCTAACGCCTGTGATTCCTTGCAGGCTCGTGGTCGTTGGAGGCGGAGGAGTCGGCAAGAGTGCTATCACCATCGTCTTCAGTGAGTCCTATCGAGCTACAGCTCGCCGCGCCAGAGCGATCAAGAGGACAACAAGGCTCACGGCTCGCTCAACTCGTGCAGTTCAAAACCACTTTGTGGACGAGTACGACCCTACCGTACGTTCGCTGCTCTTCTGTAGCCTTATCCTGCTTTCGCTGTACCGTGACAGCGACTGCAGCGCCTGCTGGAGCCCACGCACTGATCGCGCTCCCTCTCTCGTCTCGTCCTCTTCGCAGATTGAGGATTCGTACCGGAAACAGTGTGTGATTGATGAGGAGGTGGCTTTGTTGGATGTGTTGGATACCGCGGGACAGGAGGAGTACTCGTGAGTCGTTCGCTCTCCCTCCCTTTCCCCCCTTCACTCGACCTGGCCAAGGTGTTTGTGCCGCTGGGGCCCTTTTGTTGTGAGGTCATCTGCGCGGAGGGGGGGAGAAGGGGCACCTGTGGGCCATTTGGGCTTCACTGGGAGTAGTGAAGAGCTGCTGTTGCTGTACGAGGAAGCCTCGGCGGGGCTGGCGACCGGAAGTAGGGGACTTCAGGGTCTCAGCGCCGTAGAACAGCGAGGGAAGATGCTTTGCTGCAGCGGAGGCTAACGAATCGCTTTACACTACCTCGCAGAGCTATGCGTGAGCAGTACATGCGTACAGGAGAGGGATTCCTCCTCGTCTACTCTATCACCTCGAGGAACTCCTTCGACGAGATTGGGACTTTCCATCAGCAGATCCTGCGTACGTTTGGCTCTGTTCGCAGCGTTACCGTGACTGTTTACTGACTCTTACGCTGCAGGAGTGAAGGACAAGGACTACTTCCCCGTCATCGTCGTCGCGAACAAGTGCGATCTCGAGTACGAGAGGCAGGTCGGCTCACATGGTACGTTCAAGTCGCTCTTTCTCTTCCAAGTGACTGTGCTAACTTTGTTTCATCTTTCACAGAGGGTCGCGAGCTCGCCAAGCACTTTGGCTGCCAGTTCATCGAGACTTCGGCGAAGCAGAGGCTCAACGTCGACGAGGCCTTCAGCAACCTCGTTCGCGAGATTCGCAAGTACAACAAGGTAAGCTGGACTATTCTCGACGCGTTCTTCGCCTTGATCCGAGCTGATCGCCTCTCATCTCGGCGTTTGTCTCGCGCAGGAGCAGGCAGCAGGTCGTCCCGGCGCTCCCGCACCCGCTGCTGGTCAGTTCAAGACTAGCAACGGTGAGGAGCACAACGATGGAGGGTGCTGCGGTGGCTGTGTGATCCTCTAAGGTCGTGGTTTCGTGTCATTCTCGCATTCCCTTTCTCCCCCTCCCCCTCCTTTCCCCCTTTGATACCCCCTCGGCTCAGCTACCCCTACTCCTCTATAACCTTTCCCCCTTCTCTTTTATCTTGATTCGTGCAACCTTGGAAGTCTTGTTTCCACACACAATTTTTGGGCGAGAGAGAAGAGAAGCCATGACGATCTGTCTCAGCGAAACGGGGGCAGCAGCTTCGACAGACGCGAAGCTCGACCTTTGGCTCTCCTTCTTCTCCTTCGACTTTGCTTCAACCATGTCGTTTCAGATTCCCAGCAAGAACGCCAAGAACGTACCAGGCTCTGCCAACACCCCTGCGCCTTCGCGCCCCGCCAGTCCCATGGCATCTGGCACTTCAACACCAGGCGGAGCTCAAGGCAGCCCCAAGCGCCTCGCCGTTCTCACCTCGGGAGGAGATTGCTCGGGCATGGTCGGTCTTGAGACTAGATCGTACAGCTGGACACCTTTCGCTGACCTGCTACATCCCTACAGAACGCTGCAGTGAGGGCCGTCGTAAAGATGGGCATCGCAAGGTAATCGATTGATCTGGGATTGGGGACAGCAGACGGACTCTGCACGGCGCAGGGAGGGATGCAGCGAGGTATCCTGTAGCTTATCAACAGCTGCAGAGGTGCAAAGCTCCCTCCCGCCTGCTGTAGGAGCTCCATCGCCGTCTCTGATCTTTCCTTCCCCTCCGCGTCATTAACCTTTCTTTCTCGCCGCTCTACTACAGGGGATGCGAGGTCTACGTCGTCCGAGAGGGATGGGAGGGACTTGTTCGCGGTAATGGACCCGAGCACGACGTCAAGGAGACTCAGGTTCACTCTGGCACTCCTTCCACCGCCGACCCTATCCCAAACCGCCGAAGGGGCAACTTCGTGGCTACCTACGGTGAGGGAGAGCTGTTGAAGGAGGGTGAGGGTGAGCAGACCCTCAAGGATCGCTACATCATTCGCGTGAGTCTTGCTTCGAGCTCATCGACGTTCAAAACGAAGGGACTGACCTGCGTGACCTGCCTCCCCTTCTTTCGCTCTCCTCCAGGTCGGATGGGACGATGTTCGCGGTTTCGCTTCTCTCGGAGGAACCCTCATTGGTACCGCTCGTTGCGCTGCTTTCAGGGAGGTCGAAGGTCGCAGGACCGCCGCCTTGAACCTCGTCAAGCATGGAATCGACGCTCTCGTCGTCTGCGGAGGAGATGGATCCCTCACTGGAGCCGACAGACTTCGTGATGAGTGGCCCGAGCACCTTGCCGCCCTCAAGGAGCGAGGTGAGATTCCCGGTCTGCCTAATGTCGAGCAGGAGCTGACCTTTCGCCTTTCGTTCGCAGGCGACATCTCCGCCGAGCAATTCGAGACTCACTCGCATCTTAACATTGTTGGACTCGTTGGATCCATCGATAACGATATGGCTGGAACCGACATGACCATTGGTAGGTCGCTTACTCTCCTACAGCTCGTGCAATCGCTGAACTTTCTCTCCTCGCAGGCGCTACTACCGCTCTCCACCGCATCTGCGAGGCCATCGACTCCATCTCTTCGACCGCCTCCTCCCACTCGCGTGCTTTCATCGTCGAGGTCATGGGTCGCAACTGTGGATGGCTCGCTCTCATGGCCGCCATCGCTACCGGCGCCGACTACATGTTCATCCCCGAGCGTCCTCCTACCTCCGAGGACTGGCAATCATCCATGTGCAGCGTGCTCGACCGTGTACGTTTCATCTCTCCCTTCTCTGCTACAGACCTTCAGCTTACGCTTCTTCGATCAAACAGCACCGCAAGGAGGGAAAGCGAAAGACGATCGTCATCATTGCCGAGGGTGCTCACGACTGCAACCTCAAGCCCATCTCGCCCGACGAGGTCAAGGACGTCCTCACCGAGCGTCTCGGACTCGACACCCGTGTCACTACCCTCGGACACACTCAGCGTGGAGGAGCTCCCGCCGCTTACGATCGTATTCTCGTAAGTAGAGTGTGGCTTCCTTTGAGAAGTATTAGCTGACCTCTCGTGATGTAAAGGCTACTCTGCAGGGAGCTGAGGCTGTTGAGGCCGTCCTCGAGGCTACTCCAGACAAGCCCTCGCCCGTCATCGGAATCCAGGAGAACAAGATCATGCGCCAGCCCCTCATGGAAGCCGTCAAGAAGGTAAGTGATGACTCTCCTTCCCCTCTTTATCCTTCGCTAACTCGCCTCGTGTTCAATAGACCCAAGACGTCGCCAAGGCCATCGCCGAGAAGGACTTCAACCGCGCCCTCAGTCTTCGTGACCCCGAGTTCGAGGACTGCCTGCACGCTTTCCGCGCTACTACTCGCCTCAACGAGACCTACCGCGTCCCCGAGGCCGAGCGTATGCGCATCGCCATAGTCCAGTGAGTTGCTCTCGCGCCTGCCCTTCTCGGCGCCCGAAGCTGACCTTGCGCCCTTTCCAACAGCACTGGAGCCCCCGCTGGAGGAATGAACGCTGCTACTCGTACTGCTGTTCGCTACTGGTGAGCCGTCGAGATCACCGATTCGGCTGGAGCGCTCAAACTTGACCTCCTCGTCTTCGCAGCCTTTGCCACGGACACACCCCCGTCGCCATTTACAACGGATTTGTTGGACTGCTCAACGGCAACGTCGCTGAGCTGAGGTGTGTAACATCTTTCTCGTCCTCCGCTGCACCCTCGCTGACGCCTCGCCCGTCGACAGCTGGCTCCGCGTCGACCAGTGGTCGACTCGCGGTGGATCCGAGCTCGGAACCAACCGTACTCTCCCCGACACCGACCTCGCTGGTGTCGCCGCCAAGCTCGCCGAGTACAAGATCGACGGTCTCCTCATCGTCGGTGGATTCGAGGGAATGGCCGCCCTCAACATTCTCGAGAAGGGCCGCAAGGAGCACCCCTCCCTCCGCATCCCTCTCGTTCACCTTCCCGCCACCATCTCCAACAACGTTCCCATCACCGAGTGGAGTGTCGGATCCGACACCTCCATCAACGTCCTCGTCGACGCTACCGATGCCATCAAGCAGTCCGCTTCGGCCAGCAGGAACCGTGTCTTCGTTGTCGAGACTCAGGGAGCCGGTTGTGGATACATTGCCATGCTCGGTGCTCTTGCTGTGAGTTGTACATGTCGAGTCGAGTCGAGATACGCCGTCGAATCGGGACGTGTAGAATCGAGCCGAGAACGTCGTGCTGACCCCTTCCTCGTCACCACAGTCGGGAGCCAACATCGTCTACACGCCCGAGCTCGGAATGTCGCTTCGCGGTCTTTCCGAAGACGTCGACTTCCTCAAGAAGCGTTACCGTCAAGACGCCGCTGGAAAGAGCGAGGGACGTCTCGTCATTCGGTGCGTTCATGGCCTTCTTTCGTCTTACGCTTCTGCACCTCGCCAACCTCTCCATCGCTACTAGGTCGGAGAAGGCTTCCAAGACCTACACGACCGAGGTCGTCACCAACATTCTCACCGAGGAGGGCAAGGACCTCTTCGACGCTCGCTACGTCTCCCTCGGACACACCCTCCAGGGAGGAGTTCCTTCGCCTCGCGACCGTACTCGCGCCATCCGCCTCACCGTCAAGTGCATCGACTTCCTCGAGCGCCACCACAAGCGCAAGCTCGAGCAGCTCGAGCCCGAATGGAAGGATCCCGATGTCGCTACCATTGTCATCGAGGGAGCTGGCATCCGCTTCGCACCACTTGCTGAGCTCTTGGCGGCTTCGGACTTCAAGAACAGGCGTGGAAAGGTGCAGTGGTGGTCCCCCATGAAAAATCTGATTGACGTGATGGCGGGTCGTCGAGATCTAGAGGAGCCCGCGCCGAAGCTCTGAATCTGAAGCTCTCAAGGACTGAATTTCGCTAGAACATAGTTCCCTCACTCTGCTGTTATCTCCCGCCCTGTACCTTAGCTCTCCCTCCCTCCCCTTCCCCCGCCGCCTCATCAACTCATCCGCTCGCGCTCGCCCTCGGTCGTAGCTTTTCATAGACTCGGGAATTGTGCAAAATGCTCCTTCATTCTACATACTACCGAGAGTCTAATTGCTATCCTCATCGTCCTCCTCGTCGTCGTCCTCATCGTCCGAATCCTCGGCGATGGCTTCGAGGAAAGGCTTGGAGCCAGCCCACAGTGCCCTCCCCTTCTCGCCACCTACACTCCTCGCCTCTGTACTCTTGTACCACCCAAACGCTGCCTCATCTGTCACCACTATGGTGGAGTAGGAGAACTGCCTTGAAGCTGTAGGTCGGTAGGAGGAAGGGAAAGGGAAGGGGAAGGGAGGAGAGGAGGGGAAGGAAGACGGACTGTTCAACCACGCAAGTGAAGGGAGGGGATGTTGTAACGAAGTCGTTCTCAGGGTTCTTCTCTCGAGGCGAAGATACTGAGAGTTCACTCAAGTTGCAGTGTGGTAGAGGAAAGAGAAGGACCGAACAAGCTCTCGCTTTTACATTTACACGCTCAAAAAACCTCTACAAGTGGGTAAGCTACTCTCGCCCACGCCAAGAACAAGTAGTATAGCGCTCATTGAACCGAATCCGTCCGTTTCAAGAGTACCCGTGACCTCCCACCGCGCTCCAACCGCCTTCTCCGGCGAGTCCTCCATCCTCAAACCGCCCTTGTAGTCCAATGGCTCGTCCCCCGCCTTTTGTACTCGCCCCAAGCGTTCGTATAGCTCCCGAATACCCCATCCAATGACTCCCGTTCGAGACTACCGCTGCTCTGATGCCCGAAACCGTCGACGCCGAACATTCCCGTCACTCCTCGAGCGCCAGGTAGAGCCAAGCGCGTCCGCTGGCCTCGATGACCGTCGGGAGACCGTTGATGATGAGGAGCAAGGGAAGGCTTTCGCTGCGGAGGGTCAAGGAGCGAGGGAAGGTGTTGAAAGGCGGGGGAATGAGAGGGCGAGGGTTGCTCGGCGAAGATGGGGGCGTCGTCGGTCGAAGTTGGAGGGGTAGAGACGTATAATGCTAGCGAAAATGGTGTAGATGAAGATTCCACTCCCTCGTAGTCAATTAGGAAGGCTGTATTTGACGCAGAAGGGCTGCACGTTGATTCCTCGTAGACTCCTCCGTTCGTCTCGAATCCCGCCTCGATAAGAAACGAACTCGGAATCGGGCGTACCGTACTCGAAGACTGATGATAAGCATGAAGTCTGGTCGTATCCGTACTCAGCCATGCTATCCACCAAAGGGAGCGAGCGAGGCGAACGACAATGAGGTGGAAGGGTGCAAGAGAAGGAAGGGAGTGGGAAAGTACACGTCTGTAGGAATCGTTCCGTTTCGTACATCCTAGCGTCCTCGAGCGATGGCAAGTAGCGAGGCGAGGGAGACGGCCAAGGAGAAGAGTCGATGCCGTCGAAGAGGGAGTTGACGGGGGAAGGGGAGTAGCTGGGCAGACATCTCTCCTGGATGGACAACGGCTGTTTGATACTCCTGCCCGGAAACACCACGTCGGCCTCTTAAAAGCCCTTCAACACCCTCAAGAAGAACCTCGCGTCGACCTGCTCGCTCTCCTTTGCCCACTCCTCGGCGCGACTTGGAGGAGCCCGCGCCGAAGCTCTGAATCTGAAGCTCTCAAGGACTGAATTTCGCTAGAACATAGTTTTCCCCTCACTCTGCTGTTATCTCCCGCCCTGTACCTTAGCTCTCCCTCCCTCCCCTTCCCCCGCCGCCTCATCAACTCATCCGCTCGCGCTCGCCCTCGGTCGTAGCTTTTCATAGACTCGGGAATTGTGCAAAATGCTCCTTCATTCTGCATACTACCGAGAGTCTAATTGCTATCTTCATCGTCCTCCTCGTCGTCGTCCTCATCGTCCGAATCCTCGGCGATGGCTTCGAGGAAAGGCTTGGAGCCAGCCCACAGTGCCCTCCCCTTCTCGCCACCTACACTCCTCGCCTCTGTACTCTTGTACCACCCGAACGCCGCCTCATCCGTCACCACATCGGTCTCGTAAAAGCCCTTCAGCACCCGCAAGAAGAACCTCACATCCACCTGCTCGCTCTCCTTTGCCCACACTTCGGCAATCCACCGCTGAGCAATGAGCAAGCAATGCTCCATCGCCTCCTCCTGGTCACCCGTGAGGTTGGCGACCAAACCTCCCCACCGATCCAGTACGGCCGAAGCGTCCTTTGCTCCCTCGCCGCATCGCTCGAGGATGTAGGGGATGACAAACTGGCGAACCTCGCCGAGAGGGACGTTGGAAGCCATTCGAAGAGTTTTGAGCTCGATGGCGGCGTTGTCGACCGTGTGACCTTCTGCGAAGGAGCGGTCGAGCGATTGACGGCACTCGGAGAGGAAGTCGGATTGCTTGGTCGAAGGGGCGTCGGGCATGAGGGACTCGAGACCTTGGATGACGGGTGCGTCGGTGGGGTTGGAGAGGGAGGTAGCTTCGGCGTCGGACATGTCGGAGGCGAGGGAGGAGCTGGAGGAGGCGCGCGAGAGGGTCGAGAGGGAGGAGGAAGACGAGTTGCCGAGGGAGAGTGACGCCAAGTGGGAGCCTGCAAGGGAAGGGGGAGGTTAGCACAAATCCTAAGTGAGAGAGCGAGCGGGCATACCCAGCCGAGTCACGTCGTAGTTGCGGGAATCGGGAGCATCCTCGTCGTCGTCTGAATCCTCGCTGACCTCGGTCTCGGCTGGCCAGAGGTATCCAGTCGAGTTGGGTCCGACTGCGAGAGTGAGGGAAGTCAATACGAGCTCTCGTTCGGCATCTCAAGAGTTGAGAGCGCTCACGAATTCCCTCCTCCTCCTCGGCATCTCCCTCGACCGGCTCCTCAAGGCTGACCCTCCTTCCAACGAGCTTTGTTCCCTGCCCAAGCACAGCACCAGCAGCAACCAAACTCCCACTCTCGACCACGCATCCAGTTTCAATCCTCGCTCCCTCGCCGAGCACCGAATCGCGAATCTCGCAACCGTCGCCGACAACAGCGCCGGCAAAGAGGTACGAGTTGATGATGCGACAGTTGGCGCCGATGGTGACAGAGTTTGAGAGAACCGAACGGGTGATGGTGGAAGAGGCGCCGATGGTGACGGATGAGCCGAGGAGGGAGGTCGAGGAGATGGCGCAGGTGCTGAGAAGGGAGAAAGGGTCAGCGAGGGAGGGAGAAGGAAGCAAGCAGAAGAGATACATACCGAGAAAGGTCGAGATCCTTGCCGTAGTAGACGCGACCGCGACGCTGCTCGTAGCGGTGACCGTTCTCGGGCATGTTCTCGTCGGGTGCGAGAGGGTAAGCCTTGCGTGAGAGAATCGCTTTGCTATAGACGAGGGAGAAGAAGGGTCAGCTTCCTCCTTCAACCACTCATTGGCTTTCCCACTCACCTGATAGCATCGTAGCTCCTCGTGTTGCCAACGACAGCAGCCCAGGAAGCCGAGCGCCGACTGGCCTGAGCCTCGGTCGTCTCGTCCTCGCCAATGATGGTGCAGCAGATGGTCTTGCCGAGAAGGTCCGAGGTGAGAAGTCCGTTGACGAAGTCGGGGTAGAAGAACTGGTAATCGAAGTTCTCGGTGAACAGGGGAGCGACCTGGGAAGGGATGAGGAAGCTAGGTCAGCGAGGGAGTGGAGAAGAGCAAGGGGATAGGACGAGGACATACCTCGACACTGCAGATGGCGACACCGATGCTCTCGAGGTCGGCGCGGACGTGAATCTCCTTGCCGCCTTCGATGGCCTCTCGGGGCAAGCGAGCTTGCTTCAGCGAGGGGAAGAGCGAGGACTGCTCGTAGTGGAAGAGCTGCGCATCGGTCGAGACGGCGTGGATAGCGAAGGTCGAGGTGGTCCTGCGAGCGAGATTTAACGTCAGCGAGGAGCAAAGGGAGAGAGGTAGCGAGACGACCGACCTCGACTCCGAAGGGGCGACAACGCAGCTCATCGTCATGGCAGGGTCCTTCTTCCTCCTCTCGGTAAAGTCCTTGACCTTCTGTGCGAGATCAACGTTTCCAACGTAGCCAGCTTGGACGACGAGGTAGTCGGCGGGAGCGAGGATCTGAAGCGAGTCGACCTCGCGGAGGACGTCTCCGGGCGTGGAAGCCTTGGTGGGACGGAGGACGATGGAGATGGGAGAGGAAGGGAGTGAGAAGGCCGAGGTGCTGTAAGACGGGAGGTATCAAGGTCAGCTCCCGGCGAGCGAAGGCCAGGGGGAGAGAATGCAACCTACGCGAGCCAGGCGCGAACCTCCTCTACACCGTCGCGGACGAAGATGAAGACCTGCTGTACCCCGGTAGTTTCGAGGCATTCGAGGGTCCAGGCGAGCAGAGGAGTGTCGAGGAGAGGAAGGAGACACTGCGAGCGAGAGAAGGAAGCGAAGGACGCCAAAGCGAGGTCAGTAAGACTGTACAGGGCTCAGGAGGTAGCGGTTGACGAGGCAGGACCAGCGAGAGCTTGCTCAAGCTGATCCACAGCAACTACAGAGCTCGTCGTCGCTCCTCCCAGAGCAGCTCTTTGTCTCCCTTGGCTTCTGCTGAGCTGTACAGACTTACCCAAGGCCTCTGCTCTCCTCCGACCTCCTTGTCCTCGTACTCCTCATCATCAGTCCTCTTCCTCCTAACCAAAGGACCCCAGCGCTGCTCCTCTCCCCAAGCGTCGGCGAGGAGGATCGCTTGCAAAGGATGTTCAGTCTTCGTGTCCTCCTTGGCGAGGGCTGCTCCTTGTGCTTTAGAGGACATCCTTGAGTGTGCTGTTAAGCTACAGAAGTCGCTGCAGGTGAAGGGAAAGGCGGAGAAGGCTCGTCGAGGAAATGTGAGGAGTCAAAGAGGTCGCGTCGAGCTCTCTCGGAGGTTTCCCTGTGACCATGTCGGCCTTCATCCCTTCGGCCCTCGCCTCGCCTACACCTCAAGGATCTTCGGGCTCTTCCCCTTCCACTTCACTGCTACAGACCGACTGTAAAGCTTGCCGCATCTCGGGCACTCTCACCTTCTCCGCCGTCGGCATCTACGCTCTCGTACAGGCTCGCAGGCAGGCCAAGACGGGGTTGGGAAGAGGTGCAGCTAGCATTGCAGGTCTGGGTGAGTGTTCTGCTGCTCTAGCGAGTCAAGCCGTCCAGCTGACCCCGACTTGACCGGATAGGCTTCCTTGCGCTCGCTGCTGCCAGGTGGCATCAAGCTCCCCCGCCGTCGGAATGGGTGCAGCAGAAGGAGCGTGAGGTGTAGAGCTCTGCTTCGCCCAGCTCATGTGTGGATCCGCGATGGAGAAAGGAGGGCTTCGTCGCCCTTCGGCACTCCCATTCGTGGTTGCCGAGGGTCGTGAGCCTGCCTGAAGCATGGCAAGAGGGAGAGAAGGCCTTCTTCCCATCCTGCGAGGCTCTAGCGATGTTCGAAGTACGTCCTCGTTCCGTTTTGACTGCTCGGCGCTCGCTCACTCTCCCGTTCGTTCCCAGCTCCTCCATTTCATCGCCCTCATCCCCCAACGCCCATCCTCCCGTCCTACCGAAGGCCCTTCGAGCTCATAATGACGATCAATCGTGGCGCAATACGGAGCTCTCGCCGTTCAAGCACGATTCCGGCGGAGGCGAAGGAGGCACTCAAGTCCAAGGGGAGGGGGAGCCGTCATCAGGTGCAGCGCGCGAGAGGGTAAATCGGAGTTGTAGATGGTGTCTTGCTATATCGAACTGCAGTGACCCTTCGCCATTCGCTCAGTATCATGGCTTTAGCTCTCGGCGCTGGCTTTCGGCGCTGGCTCTCGGCTCGAAAGAGAGATGCTGTACTGCTTTTGTGTGTATTGCTTCCGAGGCGCCCTAAGATCCGATACTAGTGTCCCTGACTGCTCTACTCGAGTCCCGGAGCCAGCTCACGGGGGTCAACCTCACCCTCGACGGCGGCCTTCTGAGTAACGAGGCGCCATCCTCCATCGACGGCGACGTCCTGTCCGTTGACGAAGGTGTTCTCGATGAGGCTGTTGGGAGAGAGTCATTAGCAGGAAGCTTCAGGGGAGGGATGAGCCGCAAGAACTCACTAGACGACGGTAGGGAGGATGTCGCTGGGGGCAGCTGGTCGGCGAGGGAAGGTGGCGTGCTTCTTGAGATCCTCGGAGAAGTAGGTCGAGAAGTTGGCGGTCATGGCCGAAGCGACGATGGAAGGAGAGATGGAGTTGACGCGGACTGGAGGAGAGGAAGGATCAGCTTTGGCGTCGGCGAAGGAGGAAGGGGAAGCGACTCACTTCCAGAGGGACCGAGGAAGTCGGAGAAGGACTTGGTGATGCCCATGACGGCCACCTTGGTAGGTCCGTACGCGAGGGTGCGGGCGTAGAGACCGTGACCGGCAGCAGAGGCAAAGTTGATGATGACCTGCGCGAAGGAGAGAAGCGGAAGTCAGCGCCGAGGGTCGGCCTTCAAAGTGCAAGAGCAGCCACTCACACCACGCTCCTCGTCGGTGGTCCAGAAGGGAGCCTGCTTGCTCGATCCATCGGGGTGATTCAAAGGCTTGTTGATGGCATCGGCGCTGGGAAGGCGAGCGAAGGTCAGCTCTGAACTCGCCGAGAGGGGAGAAGAGCCGCTGCTATACTCACACATGGGCGTTGACGATGAAGGTGCCAACCGTGTTGACTTGAAGCATCTTTTGGAAGTCCGAGATGGAGTCGGAGAGGTCGTTGGACCAAGGGCGCTGCGAGGGAGGAGAGCGAAACGAGGCGGGCGAAAGGTCAGCTCATTGCATAGGGCTCGTAGCGCTTCGATGGAGCAGGGGAGGGTCACTCTCACCTTGACAGCAATTCCAGCACAGTGCACAGCGCCCTTCAAGTTGCCAAACTTCTCCACGGCGGTCTCGACGGCCTTCTTGGTGCCCTCCGAGTCGGTGATGTCGACCTTGAGGTACAGCGCCTTGTCGCTGCTGACCGTCTTCGCGAAAGCAGCTCCCTTGTCCTCGGGGACGACGTCAAACAGCACCACGTTGGCTCCACGGCCGACGAGCTCGGTAGCGACAGCTCCTCCGATCCCTCCTGCTCCTCCGGTGACGATGAATGTGTTTCCTGAAATAGCGACCATGGTTGTTTGAGTGTGTGTGAAGGTAGTGAGAGGTGAAAGGAAGGAAGAAGAGCTGCAGAGCAGGCTACAAGTCGACCTCGGAACGGCGCGTCCTTCGCTTGCCGGCCGAGGAACCAAAGGGTTGGAAATCTACCCTTGCTAACCAGCGAGTCACCTGCGTTGGTCGGAGTGGATCCGGCATGAGCTTCCGTGAAGCGGCGCTCGGCCTCAGCAGGAAAGCGAGAGAAGCGCGACTCGTCTCCTCGGCGCGGCGGAGAGCAGAGAGCAGAATGATGTAGAGCTGACGAGCAGTGAGAATAGCATGTACATCTTGCTAGGATCTTGACGTTGAGCCGAAGCCAGTTCAAGTCGAAGTGAAAGAGAAGAGGAGGTGAGCTCCCGGTTGCAGTCGGCGCTCGACTCTCTCCCTCCGCCTTTGACGTCGTGGCCTGCTTCGCTCCCTCTCTCACTTGGCCTTTGCTTTCTTTGCAACTGCAATCTCCATATCATGTCTGTGAGTGCTCAACTACAGCTCTCTCGATTCGGCTTGCTCAAGCTCACTCGGTCTTGCTCTCCCTCTTTCAGGAAAGCTTCAAGCTCAACACTGGCGCCTACATCCCTTCCGTCGGTTTGGGTGAGTGTTTAAAGTAGAGCAGTGTACTTCAGGGTTAACCTACTCGCCTACAGGAACCTGGCAGTCGGCGAAAGGAGAGGTAACCGCCGCCGTAGCTTTCGCTCTCGCACACGGCTACAACCACATTGATGCTGCTTGGTGTAAGCGTTAGGAGGTAAATCAGAGTGCTCTTCGCCGTTGACGACCATCTTACAGGCTACGGTAACGAGGACGAGGTGGGAGAAGGGATCCGCCAGTCGGGCAGGAAGCGCGAGGAGCTCTTCTTGACGAGTAAAGTCTGGGGAACGGTGAGTTGTGCTGCTCTGAGCCGCTCTACATGTAGCTGACTCTCTGATACTTCCCACAGTACCACACCAAGATTGAGGAGAACCTCAATGAGACGCTCCGAAGCCTCGGCACCGACTACGTCGACCTCTACCTCGGTCCGTCCACGTCTCCTTCTCCTTTTGACCATCACTAACGCCTCCCGATCTACTACAGTCCACTGGCCAATCGCTCTCAACCCCAACGGTAACCACCCCGTCATCCCCAAGACGGACAGCGGCGCTCGCGACCTCTACCTTCAGCAGACCATCGAGGAGACTTGGAAAGGGATGGAGGCGCTGCTCAAGATGGGCAAGGTCAAGGCTATCGGAGTCTGCAACTGCTCTCCTTCCTACCTCGAGCGCATCCTCAAGGTCGCTACCGTCGTCCCCGCCGTCAACCAAAGTGAGCTCTCTCCCTCCTTCCTTCTCGGCGATCGCGCTCGGCTGACCCTCGCTCTTCGCCCCCAGTCGAGCTTCACCCCTACCTTCCCCAACACTCGGTCGTAAAGTACTGCCAAGACAAGGGCATCACGGTGCAAGCCTTCTCCCCTCTCGGCTCGGCAGGCTCTCCCATCCTCCAAGATCCCGAGATCATTGCCATCGCCGAGAAGCACAACGCCTCGGTCGGACAGATTCTCATCTCCTATCAAGTCGCTCGGGGTGTAGTCGTGCTACCAAAGAGTGTTACTCCCAAGAGGATCGAGGAGAACATCAAGGTGGTAGATCTGCGTGAGTTTGGATCGCGAAGGAGCGCCGAGCTAAGGCGTCGAGCTCCTTCACTGATTGCTCTGCTTTCTCACAGCTAAGGAAGACGTCGAGGCGCTTGGCAAGATTGCAGCATCCGGCAAGACTCAGCGCTTTGTGAGTTGGTGCACCCTCGATGAAGCTTTAGCCGACCTCGGCTGACCTTTCGCTCTCCCTTCGCAGGTCAAGCCGGACTGGGGAGTCGACCTCGGCTTTGAGGATTGGTAGACATTGAGAGGGAATTTTAGTTAGTAACCGAATGGTCCTGTATCCCCTCTCAACCGTCTGCACGATTCGAACAAGGAACTCAGCGTTTCGGCGAAGGATGAGATGAAAGCGCGTGAACTTCGCTGCCCATCCAGAAGCTGGGTCTCTCCCATCTCCTGAGCAAGCAATGATGCTACAAGTTACAGGCGAGCCGGCAATAGAGTATTGATGATGACACCGAGGAGGATGGTGATGATCTTGGTCTGTGAAGGGCGGCGGCGGGCGCGGCGGCGGAGGGTTCAAAGTCAGCTCGGCCCTCTTAATCCTGCCTACTGAAGGAGCTGTAACGTACAACACTAAACGCAAATTCTGCCTCCCCACTCGATTCGCAAGGAAAGTAAGTCAGCGCTGATCCTTCAACCGTGGGAGCGACGAAGAGGTCGTCGAACGCCAAAGGTTCGAGCGAGACCTGTATCTATCGCACTGGACAAGTCGGTGAGTCTGACTCACTATGCCCGGACACCGCGGAAGTTGAACGACACGATAACGACGATGAAGATGGAGATCCAGACCTGCGAGAACGGCGGAAAGGTCAGCGAGCTAGCTCGGCGCGCTTCCTCCTCACTCTGCAGCATCATAGTAGCCCACAGCAGGGTTGATGTTGGCTCCTCCCGGCCAGAACTCGATGCCAAGGGCGGCGGATGTAGCTGGCCTGGGCTGGCGATGCACATGGGAGAGCTCGGCGATTCGGCGAAAGCTCAAGTGCTTCGCTGTAGGTCAAGTGGGCTCTTGATCGACCCTGAAAACACTTCAAGCCTCAATTCCCTCAAACCATGCTTCGACAACCTTTGCTCCCACTTCTCCTCGTTGCCTTCCAGCTCGATTCCGCCCCTTCGCAGCTCTCCCTCCTCCACGAACCTCACCTCATGCTTCTCTGCCTCGGCTGCTCCACCGATCTAACCAGAGCATCACAATCGGCTTCCAACTCGCCTAATTTCTCCGAAAAGCCCGCTCAGCCTCCTGTAGTCTTCCCTTGTGAACATGCTGTCTGCGACGCGTGCGTGAGGAGGAATCGGCGACTGGCGCAGGTGAGCTGGACCTCAAAGACGAAAGGAGGAGGAAGCTGATCCTTATGCGCATCCAACAGAGCTGCCTGATGTGCTCCACCGTTCAGGATGTGCTGGGAAAGAGCGACGACAAGCGAGGCGCAGTGGCGACCAGCGGGCTGCCATCTTACGGCGAGAAGGGTGCAGCTGTGGAAGAGGAAGCAGGAGATTTCGTGCTGGGCGATTCGGACGACGAGGACGAGCGAGACGCCCCTCCACCGCCTGTCGATGCCGAGGAGCGCCTCGAGCTGCCACCGGCGTACGAGGATGCCGAGGGCGTTGCGGCTGGTGCAGCAGGCGACGAGAAACGGGAGCAGCTTGTTCTGCATTATATCAAGCCTCAGGACACGCTGCTGGGCCTCTCGTTGCAGTACAAAGTCGAGGTCCGTCGGCTTTCGCTTCGCTAATCTCTCGTTCGTTTCGCTGACCGCTATCGACCGTTCTAACAGGGTCCAGTACTTTGCCGCATGAACAAGCTACCACTCTCCACCCTCTCAACAACGCCTCATCTCCTCCACACGCTCCCATTCCTCCTCCTACCCCCCTCGGCGACCTCTTCCTCCTCCACTCCGCTTCACCCACCCTCCGTCGAACGTCGCCGTCTCATCGTCTTCAAGTTTCAAAGACAAACCCGCTGCGTAGACTGGGCCATGGCCAACACCTACGTCTCAACCATCTTTGACGCTAGGGAGAAGGAAGCCGAGTTCGTTCGGTCAAACCGAGCGGCGAGGGGCGATGTAAGTGCTGGTGAGGTGGAAGTGAGGGAAGGAGGAGAGTTGGAGGAGGCGATTGAGCAGTGGGAGAGGGATGAGAGGTGGGAGAGGGAGCAGGGGAAGGGGACGGGTAAGATGGGGAGTAGGATTAAGAGCACGGGACAGGTCGAAGGGAAGGTGAAGGGTTGGGTTTGGCCGAGGTGATCCCGAGCGCTGGGCACGGTCCTAGCTGTAGTCTGTTTCTTGTCATCCATTTCGCATGCCGCCACATCCTCGGCCAAGTCTTCGCAGGCTGCTGGCGCCGAAGCGAACGCCGAAGCCTGCTCTCCTCGTTCCGGCTTCGAGTATACTGCTCTAGCTTCCATTGCGTGGGTATCGTGAGAAAAGGGTATAACGTGGTGTCGACGGCGTTTTGAACTGGAGAGGTTGGGGAGGCCGGCGGAAAAGGGGGAGGGGAGCAGAGGGGAGCAGGGGATCCCAAGTCGGCCGTGGAGGGAGATGATAGATTGTAAGGTCCAGTCGAGCGTAGATGGACATCTAGAGATGCTCGAACAGGGTCAGCTCGGTCCAGCCTCTCTGTAGCGCTGCAGGGCGCTGCTCGTCTCCGCCACGACGCACCTTAGTCCTCGCGAGCGGCCACTGCCTCTGCCTCGCGCTTGGCGTTGACTTCCACGAACTGGGAAGAGAGTAAGCGTTAGCGAAGACGCTACAACGCTCAAGAGAAGGCCGTCTCTCACCTGGAAGGCGACGATGAGGACGACGGCGAAAAGGCCCAGCATGTTGGAGAGTGAAGTGAGGAACATGTCCGAGATGGGAGACCTGTAATCGTATGTAAGTCAGTTGCTGCTCTGCTGAGCCGCTCGAACAACCTACATGGCAACGGGAAGCTGGATGCAGCGATGCGGAGGAGCGAGAGAGAGCGCAGCTCGTCGAGAACGGCAAGTCGTTGGCAAAGGGTAAGAGATGATGAGGTGAAGCAACAGCTTGAAGCTGTGAGTAACATCTGCTTGTCTCTCTGCTCGCCGCTCTACCTCGCTACAGCTTCCAGCGCTCGCTCCTTGCACCTCGGACCCCTCGCCGACCCTTCGCAAAGAGAAACGGTGAGAGCTGGGATACAACGATACAGCTCGGCGAACAGTCGGAAATGCCAACATCTACTTGAGCTCTCCTGCAGCCTGGTGAGCAGCGAAGGCGAGGTGAGGAAGTGCAAGATCTGCTCGACTTGCGTCCTTGACGTCCTCTGGACCGAGCGGCCTCTCCCCTCTTGCTCTCCTACACTTCACTCGACTTTCGTACAGCAGCATTTAACGCGAGAGCTTCGGGCCTCTGTAGGCCGACAGCGGCGCCATGCTGCTCCCTTCGCTCTTTTCTACCCTTGCCCTCCTCCTCTCGTCTTCCTCCTTCCTCGTCGCCGCTCTCAACTCTCCCGACTCTGCTTTCGTCGAGGGCAAATACATCGTACAGTTCGCTGGTTCCACTACCACCAAGCGCTCCCTCGTAAGCTCTCTTCTCTACTGTTGTACAGGAATCGCGCACTGACCACTCGGCGCTGCGCCGATCCTCGGCAGTCCCTCGTCGACCTCGTGGACGGCCTTCTTCAACCTCTGCTGCAGACCCTCGACCCCTTCGCTGCTGTCACCAAGCAATGGAGTGCACCTGGCATCTTTGACGGTGCAGTAGTGCAGCTTAGCAGCTCGATCGATCTCTCGGCGCTCTTGGATTTGGACGAGGTCGAGTCGGTCTTCCCTGTGAGGAGGTATCGGTCGCCTCAGACTATCAGTCATAGCAAAACTACTAGCTTGACGAGCGGAGACACCTTCGGTCCTCACGTCATGGTGAGCCCTGCGCGACAGTTCGAACGACTTGCGCTGACCTTCGGCGTTTGCAGACTGGCGTTAACAAGCTGCACGACGAGGGCTACTATGGCAAGGGATCCATCGTCGGAATCTTGGATACTGGCGTCGACTATAACCACCCCGCTTTGGTAGGTCATCTCAGCCTTCCTCAGTGAGTCAGTCGGAGCAAGCTGACCTTGGCGCTCGCAGGGAGGAGGATTCGGTCCCGGCTACAAAATTGCTGGCGGTAAGTACTCTTCTCACGCCCTCTTTTACATACTGATTGAGCTTATTCCCTTCTCGTGCAGGCTACGACTTCGCTGGAGACGGCTACAACGGCGTTTCCAACTTCACCATCTCGCCCGACTCGGACCCTTACGCCAATGCAGTCTGCGGAGGTCACGGCACTCACGTCGCAGGCATCGTAGGGGCTAATTCCACCGCACCTTATCCCATCTTCACCGGTGAGCAGGCTCTCGCGTCGCCAACAGAGCGAAGAAGCTGACCCATCGCCAACAGGTGTCGTCCCCGAGGTCACTCTTCCTTCTTTCCTCCCATGCGCGCTCGCATATCTGACTCTTGGAGCCCACAGGCTACCATTTACGCTTACAAGATCTTCGGATGCACCGATGCCGCTTCTGGACTCTCCTATTCCGATGATGAGTTGGTCCGTCTTCGTCGCCGACCTTGCCTTCCGCTCCTCGCGCTGACCTCCTTGCGCCGACTCCCTCTCAAACAGATCATCTCGGGTCTGCTCCAAGCGTATGAAGATAGAGCAGATGTGATCACCCTCTCCCTCGGCGGTCCTAGCGGATGGTCAGAGTCGCCGTCCTCGGCCGTCGCTTCGGCGCTCGTTGAGCAAGGCCGCGTCGTCACCGTCGCTCAGGTGAGCGTCTCCCTCCTCTACTAAGCTCTTTTGCTCGTTTGATCTGACTCTGTATTCCCCAGGGCAACGATGGTGCAGTTGGCACCTTTTACGGAGCGGCGCCAGCTTCCGGCAAGAACGTTTGGGCCATAGGATCGGTCGACAACATCGGGCTCGTCGGCTACGAGGCTACAGTGAGGTTTCACGCCAGTTCATTAATCTTCCCCCCGCGACTCACGCCTTTCTCTTGCTGCAGATCGCCAACTCGACCAACTTCACCTCGTTTCCCTACTTCGCCTCCGTCCCTCTCGGCTTCACCTCTCTTCCTCTCTACGCCATCACGCTCGACTCCTCCTCCAACAACACTGGAGACGCATGCTCGGCTCTCTCGTCTTCTCTCGACCTCTCGGGCTACGTCGTCCTCGTCAAGCGCGGCACCTGCACCTTCGCCGAGAAGTACGCCGTCGTCGCAGCCGCCGGAGCCAAGCATCTCATCATCTACAACTCGGCCGCCGCGTTCAGCTACCTCCCCGACGCTTCGGCCTACCTCGAGTCCACCGCTATCGTCAGCGCCGAAACTGGCGCGTCGCTCGTCGCTCTCGCTGCCGCCAACTCTTCGGCGCTCATCTCCGCCGTCAACTCGACCGTTCTCGCCATCGAGTACGACTCGGCGGGGAGGATCTCTGAGTTCTCGAGCTACGGTCCCAACTTTGAGATGGATCAGCCTTCGCCTGCTTTCTCGGCGCCTGGTGGCGAGATTCTTTCGACTTGGCCGCTCGACGGGGGAGGGTTCTCGATCCTCTCTGGAACTTCTATGGCCACGCCATTCACCGCTGGAGCTGTGAGTGTACTTTTATGCCCTCGGGGAATGTAAGCTGATCATTTGGATGCACAGGCGGCGCTCTACCTCTCGGTCAAGGGGAAGCAGTCGGCTTCGGCGCTCGAGATGAGAGACATCTTCATCGCTACTTCCTCACCGGTCAGCAACTACAGCGGCTCAGAGGTACTAGAGAGCGTGGTGCATCAAGGTGGCGGTCTCATCAACGTCTACGACGCCATCAACCAACCCGTCCGGATCTCGCCCGTTCGACCACTCCGCCCTCTCGCCTCGATGCCCACTGACACATGCTCCTACAGGGCTTCCTCCTCCTCAACGACACCAGAAACTTCAACGCAATCCACAAGATCACCGTCAAGAACATGGGCGACTCGAGCGTCAAGCTCAAGATTTCTCACGAAGCGGCGGGCACGACGCTCTCCTTCGTTGAGGGCTCAAAAGTGCTGCACAAGTGGGTTTGCCGCTCTCCAGCGAACATCTGAAGTGATTCTGACATCCTCTTACTTCCGCCACAGCTCTTGGCCAGTACCTCTCGTCGACTCGGCGGCTACCGTCCTGTTCAGTCGAACCGAACTCTCCCTCGGCGCTCGTAAAGCGGCGACCTTCCTGGCTACCTTCATCCCTCCGATCGGACTTGATCCTGCGCTCGCTCCCCTCTACTCGGGTTACATCAAGATGTGAGTCGATAAGTCGCGGAGAAAGATGGAGAAAGCGGAGCTGACGCTCGACCTCATCTTGTAGCGGAGCGAACCTTACTGTGCCCTACTATGGTCTTGCCGCGCCACTCAAGGGTCTTCAGAGTGAGTTTGGATGTTTGTTCGACTCGCGAACGATCTTGCTGATCTTCCTCCTCCCCACAGTCCTCGACGACACCTCGGACGTGCTCGGCGTCGACCTTCCCACCCTCATCGGGGCTGACGGCAAGCCTTTTCGCCCTTTGTACCTTTCGCAAACCCTTGAGCTGATTTCCAGAATAATCAACAGACAACGTCATCCCCAAGTCCACCACCAACACGACCGTCTCGCTCTCCTCCAAATCCTCGGCCATCCAAATCGTCTTCCGCCTCGCCACTGGGACTCGATTCTTCTCTTTAGACGTCGTCAATGCTTCCACCACTATTCATCCAGCATTCACCAAGCGTAGCATGCTCGAGCACGGCGATACGAGGCTTCACAAGGCGCTCAAGAAGGGCCTCCTTCCCCTCGTCGATGGCTTGGTCGGCGGAGTCGTCGAGGTGGCGAACAATCTGACGAGCTCGCTACTCGGAGGAGCGAGCAGCAGCTCCAGGAGAGCGTTGTTTGGCTCTCTCGGTACACTGCAGACCCAAGACTACGCCTGTGAGTGCCCGCCCCGAGGAGCGCTTCTTCCCTCCGAGCGCCGAGCTGACTTTTTGCCCTGATTCCCAACTCGTTTCCACTACAGATCGCAATGCCGAGGATAGCCCTACGGATTACTACTACGTCGCTTTCAACGGCACCGTTGCTCCCACCTCGGGCAGCAACCTCTCGGCGACGAACCTCGAGCCGGGCAAGTATAAGCTGCTGCTGAGGGCGTTGAAGTTGACGGGAGATCTCAAGACGGAGGGTGATTATGAGAGTGAGTCGAGGTGTCTCTGATTGAAGTGGCGGGGCTGTAGCTGACTCGCCGGACCCTTCCCCCAGCCTGGCTTTCGCCGCCCATTCAGCTCGTCAAGTAGCATTCTCGCTTATCTCTCGCACTATGTATTACAATCTATGCTCATCATTATGATGGGACGATCCTTCGACCTCCCTGGCAGCGGAGAGAGTTGGGCATTGACCTCTCGGCGAACCTCCTGGAAAGGGGCTTCTACCTGGGCGATAGAAGGTGTCGAGTCGTCGGCGAGCTGCAAGTCCTGTATTCGGCTAGAAACGAACTTTTCAACTCGAACGACCTTGGTGCACTACACAAGAAGACACCGTCTCGCGCTGCGCTTCTCAGACGCTCTCGCGCGAGAGGCCCAGCGCCAGCTGCGACGTCTCCCTTCGTCCCATCACCTCGTCTGCAGCTTTCGACCGTCTCGACTACACTACAGCTCCCTCTGGTTTCCCATCTGTGCCCTCTCTTCCTCAAGCTAGACATGCTTTCCCTACCTTCGCTGTTTCAAGCCGGCGCGCTCGTTCTCTCGTTCGCAGCTTCTCTCTCCCAAGGCGCCTCGACGGACGTGGTGGGTACTTGGAGTACTGGATCAGGGGCAGTGCTGACTGGTACGGTGAGTGATGCTCGCTTTTATTCGACTGCAGGCGGTTAGCCAGACGAGCAGCGAGGGGAAGAAGGCGAGGAAGGAGGCCGTTGCGGCTTTTGGGTCGATGAGGCGGAGGTGGGTCGAGGGGCTGCAGCTCGTTCAAGAGCGCAAGGCTCGTTAAACAGCTGTAGCCCATCACTGAACGCGTCTGCAGCTTCAAAGCGCGTCGGCGCTGTCGCCCTCAGCGTTTGACCCACCCCTTCAAACCGTCGGCCAAGGCTGCTCAAGGAAACGGCTGACCCTTGGCTCCCCTTGCTTTCTGTGCTGCTTTACAGGCATTCGGTAACCCCGTCAACAACACTTTCGATTACCCTCCTGTAGCTGGCTACTCTTACTCGTTCACCGAGGACGGATGGTATGAGGAAGCGAGCTGTGAGTCCCCGACCGTGCTGCTGAGGGATGAGAATGATGGCTGATGTTCTTGCGATTCTTACACAGTCACTTGGACTTCCAACGCTACCGACCACCACGTGAGTAGAATTGCTTAGACCGCAGAGGCCGAGTTCGGCGCCGAAGAACCGTCGCTGACCCCCTCCTTTCGTCTTTCAGTGCATTCAAGCCAACAGTACGCTCCTGCTTCGACTTCCCGCACCCCTTAGATCTTCTGACTGACGCTCTCGATTCGTCGATAGTCATTTGGCAGCACGGAACCTACAAGGTCAACGCCAACGGCACCATCACCACCGATTCGACCATGTTCGCGGGAGATGGACGCGTTCAGGTGCAGGTGAGCTGGGAGCGCCTTTCTCTCAGAAACACTTATCGATGAGGAACTCTTGAAGAGCATCAACGGCGTGCTCAGAGGGAGCGAAACCACCCTTTGGCGATTCGGCGCTGACCCTCCCACCCTTCTCAGAACGCCTGCGCCGCTCAGAGCAGTGCCATCTACTACTACCAGGAGAACAACCTCTTTGCTACCTGGGCTGTGAGCACCTGGAGGGGCAAGACCATGCTCCGACTCGGATCCTACGACGGCAGCCTTCTCCCTCGCATGTACAAGATCTCGGACACGCCTCGCGACTACATGTTTGACTCGCTGTACCTCTCGTGAGTTTTGGTCCACTAGCCATGGATGATCAGAAGCTGACGCTACCTCCCAACAGCAACCACACCGACTCGTCGACCACCCGCCGTCGGTGAACGAGCGCCTTAAACTTGCGATCCTGTATTTAGACCATTCGCACGGTTCCCCTTCGCACCTCCATCGCATGCTATAAGCACGATATGCCATCATACCAGTAGAATGGGCTCCCGATACCCTCCCTCCATCGCAATACAGCAGACACTCGACTTTCTGAGGCTCATCGCCGAAGTGTGGGGCTGCGACAGGATGAGGATCCGAGAGATGAAAGAATCAAGCCAGGCGAATTGAGAGCAAGTACAGGGGATGCTCAAGGTGACTTGATGACCTACAGCCTGTCGAGAAAGTTGGCCAGAGTTTCGAGTAGCGCGTCGAAAGCCGGGGCGGTTTGAGCTTGTTGCTCTCCCACCTTCACGTCGTCTGAGGCTTGCTTCGACCCCTTGTACACCTACAGCGAAAAGGCAGAGCACACGAATCAACTTGGCAACATCCTTGTAAGCTAGTCTCTTACTGACTTTGATGGAAATTCTGCAGGCTAAGCTCTGACCCTCTCCCTCGCCCTCGCTCCCCTCCCTCTCCTTAGAGCTCTGCCGTTCGTTTCAGCCTCGTCGGGGCTTAGCTCGTCATGGACAGCTCGTCTCCTCGTCGTCAATCCACTACAGCGAGTCAGCATCCTTCCCCTCGCCCTTCCGACTCGCCTAGGACGACAACGACACGAGGACTAGCTGCGTCGGGAGCGACACGAGCGGCCAGCAGCGACCCTTCTCCCTCATTGGGCACCTCTTGGGCTACAGAGGACTCACTGCCTTCTGCTAAAGAGTCGACGCGCGCTTCAATAGGCCACGCTCTGAGGGTACAGATTCCCTCCATCGCGCCTCCCGTCGTCCAGCGCATGAGCACTCATCAAGCTTCGCTGCCAACTACGCCAAAATCAGCTTCGCATCCACCTCAATCTCGTACAGCAGCACCAACAGCTTCCCCTCGTGTACCCCAATCCTCCAACTCCTCCAACTCGGCCACTTCTACCTCCAATTCGCGCTCAGTCGCCGACTCGCTTGGCTCCTTCTCGTTCCCGCCAACCCCTCCTTCCCTCAGGGCGACCAGCCCGCCGCGTGGAATTGCTTCGCCTCGGCTTAACAGCATCACGCCCAGTTCGGCCAACAGCCCTCGCGCGTATCCTCAACCTACAGCGGGCGAGGAAGGCGACCTGTTTGCGGCGTCTGGCTCGAGCGCAGGCGGAGGAGGCGCGTCTGGCTCGCTGAGGAAGAAGCCTCCGCCGCCTCTTGCCCTCAGGATGGACGACCAGAGGACTCAAAAGGGCAAGGGGATGGCCCGAGGCGATTCCTCCGACTCTTCGGAGCTCGACGAGGACTGGCAAGAGGAGGGGTATCGCGTTCAGCAGGAGCCAGCGCGGCGGTATGGGTCGAGGGATGTAGGAGAAGGATCGTCACGAGGAGGATCGCAAGGCTACACCGCGCCGCTCCCGCCTCACGGCCAAGTTCAACGGAGCGACAGCAAGGACGAAGCTCACGACACCCTCTCCTCGCTGTTCAAGTTCCCATCCCCTCAACTCGGCACTTCCATCCCCTCCTCCCATCTCGACTTCTCCACCATCGACTCGCACATCGAAGACCTCGAGGCCGACGACGAAGCCGGCGAGGACGACACGGCGACGACCAACCTCTCCTTCCTCTCATCCTCCTCCGACGGCACTCGCGAGTACACGGGCGAGGTTCCTCGGCCACAAGGCTCTTCCTCGACGAGCTACAGTGCCCCTCGCCAGTACACCGGCCTCGGCCTCGGCCTTCCCTTCTCCATGTCGGCCGCCGCCAACCTCTCCTCCCTTTCGCCGACTCTCTCCCCTCCCTCCTCCTCGTCCATCCAGCAGCGGACCACTTCCGACGACCAAGGAGGATTTCCTCGGAGTCCCAGCGGTGGCGAGCGTAGCAGGAGCACGAGCGGGACGAGCGGACCCGAGAGTCCTGTCACCGACCGAAGCAAGCTCATCGGTCTCGGAGAGCTTGCGACGCCGCGGTGGACTAGCGGTGTGTTGGAGCGACGATGGGGAACGCCGTACGATGAGAAGCGCAAGGCTTCGAGGGATGAGGATGGATTGGATGCTTCGGAGCAGGGTCACGATCCCATGGTGAGCCTGAAAGCCGAGCTTCAGAGATCGCGCATCTGACCCTCTTCTTCTCCACCAGCCACCCATTGCGAGGAAACTCTCAGCCGACTCGCCATCCGCTACACGGCAACCGGCAACTCGTCCAGCTCCTCGACCCGTCTCGAGCTACGAGGATTCGTCCTCCTCGCGCTCCGCTTCCTACGCCATGCACCCCTCCGCTCTCTTCCCCTCCACCGCCTCCTCCCAATCAAAGGCTACGCCACCCAAACCCACCTCTCTCGACGACTTCACCAACGAGCCAACGCCCTTCGCTCAGCCCAACTTCTCGCGCCAACACCAGCAGCAACACCCTCCACAGAGTCCCGTCTACTCGCTCGAGGCGGTTTCCATCCCCGATGATCTCTCTGGACTAGCCGAGCCTCCCCAAGAGACTCTACGGCATAGCCAGCTCGTCGAGGAGACGCCCTCGGCGCAGCAGTTCGAGTCGATGGCTCTGCAGAAGCGGAGGAGCATGGTTGGGACGAGTTCGGCGCCCAACTCGGCGGCTGGAGGATCGTGGACGACGACCGCACCCGCACCAAACGTCGTTGGACTTGGTTTCGACTACGACTCGCAAGGAGCGGAGGCGAAGGGAGGAGATGCCTCGGCGCAGGCGCAGCGGAGGGCTTCGAGCGGGAGCATGCAGGCTACCACCCATGCTCGACGATCGAGTAGTGGAAGGGCCTACTCTGTCGACGCAGGGGCGACCGCCAAGCTGCCTACCAAGACTATGGCGCATCGTCGTCAGTCGGCGAGCAAGAGTGGATTCGCCCATCTTCCTCCTTCGCCAGCAGCACCGGTCGCTACTCAAGCTTTGGCCAACACCGGAGTACCAATCATTCCCTTCACCCTCCCTACCACCACCACCACCGCCGCTTCTACCTCAACGACCGCCGCCCAACCCCCTCACACTCCCGGCCGCACCCCCGACATGGCTCGCCTCTCTCACCACTCACACCACTCCTCCCCTTCCATTATCGCCGCTTCGATTCTTCGTCAAACGAGGGATCCAGAAGGTCGCGACATCGACATGGACGTCGCAGCGGCCGCTGACGAGGGCACCGCCGAAGCGCTTCGCAAGCTCGATGGCCTCTCCTCGCCTCGCCTCTCCAAGGTCTTCTCTTCGGGACCCGCATCGACGGGCTCGCGGAGTCGGACAACGAGTCGGAGTGGAGATGCTACGACACCGCCAGCGCTCCTGCGACGGGATTCGGAGGAGGTCAAGGCGAGGCGGAGGACGAGGAGCAGCACGGGAGCGTCGGTGAGCGCCTTGGCGAAGGATGTCGAGCAGGCGATGATGGAGTCGACTTCAGCCAAGCCTACCCCTCGGCCGACCTCGTCGCATACGCATGCGCCGGGAGGAAGCCCAGCGCCAGCTCAGTCGCCCGCCTTCGCCTTGGCTTCGGGTTCGCAGATGCCTCGTTCGCCTCTCGTTCCTTCCTCCGAACCCCACTCCTCTTCCACCGCTCGCGCTTCGTCTCGACCAGGCTCCTCCGGCAATGGCAACGAGGTCCCCTTCCCCAGCGTCAGCCCCTTCAAGCGAGGTTCTTCCTCGTCGGCAAGCCTCGCCGCTGGCACTTCGACCTCCGCCTCGGGCTCTCACGATTCGACCTCGGGCACCTCCATCTCGGGCTCATTCGTCGCCACCACCGCCGCCAAGTCGTCGTCACTCAAGAACCGTCGAGGAAGCGTTGGCAGCGATGTATCGTCCATCATGGGATCGGGAGAAGGAGCAGCGTCCAAGTCGGAGCGGTCGGATAGTGCCGGAGATGGAGAGGTCCTTCGCAACATCCCTCCCGTGCCGCCCATCCCGAAGGATTGGGAGACCTATCGCCCTTCGACCGCCGGCACCTCAACTTCCAGCGCACAAAACTCCCCTCGCTTCGACGCCGACCATCGTCGCCCTTCCGAGTCGAGCAGCTACGCCGAGAGCACCCTCCTCAGCCCTCGCGCCGCCGACATGGAGCCGTCGCTAAGCTCGAGCAGCAGTGGGAGCAAAGGTCATCCTCGCAAGTGGAGCCTGTCGAACGCCTTTGGCAAATCGTCGAAGAGCCCCAAGACGCCTTCGGTCAAGGAGTCGAGCTCGTACACCGACTTGCTTGCCGCCGGTCGGGATCGCAAGAGCTCGTTCGGCAGCCACATCTCGGAGCCGGGATTCACTCGACGCATGGCCGCCTCCACCAACGACATTGTCGGCCTCGCCAATGGTACTCGCGACCCTCCTCCTTCGCTGGGATCCCTCGGCCGGAGCAGCTACCGCAACGACAAGCACGCGTCGGCCATCTCGCGGGCGAGAACGGTCAGCCAGAGCAGCTCCAGCACTACGACGACCGCCAACGCCCCCACCGCTGCTCCTCCCTCGTCGACCTCAGCCACTCCCGCCGTCGTCACCACGAGCCCCGGCCGCTCTCGTTCGAGCCTTCTCAGCCCTCGTCGAACTCCTTCCGGCATCCCCTTCTTCTCGCGCAAGACTTCAAGTGGCAGCACCTCCACCGCCCCCGCTTCGCCCAACATCGACGCTACCGAATCGCCTCCCGACGAGAAGAGCGGTCGCAAGTCCATCCTTGGCCTCAACTTCCTCCGCAACAGCACCTCGAGGAAGGACAAGGTCGAGAAGGCGCCTCCCTCTCCCGTCTTTAAGCGACAGACTATCGGAACCGTCCCTTCGGTGACCAAGGCGGCGGAGCGCACGACGGATGAGTTTGGACGACGAGCCAGCGTCGCTGCTAGCAAGACTTCGACGAGCTTGATGACTCGCAAGAGGGGCAAGGTGAGTCCTTTACTCTCCATCTCTTCGTCGATAGCCTGCTGACCTCCTCTTCCCTCTTCCAGACACTCGGCTCGGTCGACGACTCCGCCTCCTTCAGCTCGAAGCCGGCGAGTCTTCCTCCGATGCAAATGCCTGGCCTCTCCCCTGTGACCGTTCGCCGAGTCGACTCCCTCAGCTCGACCCACTCTTCCTCCTCCATCTCATCCAAGGCGATGGCGACCCCTACGAGGATTCAACCTCCTGGAACTCGCGCGAGCAAGCTGCAAGAGTCAGTCAAGGCCAACCTTCCCACCATCGCCGGCTCTCCTTCCACCCACACCTTCCCTCTCATCCCCCTCGACGAGCCTCGCGCTCTCAACGACGATTCACCCACCGCCACCCCTCCTCCCAAATCGCACACTCCCACCAAAATCCCTCGTCTCTACCAGCAGCGATCAGCAGCTGTCACCAGCCCCCGACTCGCTATTCGAGGCGAGGCCAGTCGCGAGGTCTCCCCTTCCATCCCACCCACCATTCCCGTCAAGTCGGCCACTCGTCGCTTGAGCACCTACAGCTCAGCCACCCCCGACGCGACCGTCCCTCTCTCCTCTTCGACCTCCTCCTCCAACCTCTTCCACTCGGAGAACGACTCGACCACCTCCGAGTTCGGCTTCAACCCCGCCAGCGACAAGGTGGCTTCGACTCGTCGTCGCCTCGATTCGGAGCCGTCACAGATCCCTCGCAGTCGGAGCACTACGCTCGGAGGCTCACTCGCTTCGTCGCGTACATTCAAGGATCCTCTCGACTCGTCGACGTCTTCGAGGACGAGCACGGCTGTGCCCAGGACTCATCGCCGACAGTCAGTCATCGGCGAGGAGGGAGGCAAGACCTCAGCGACGCCCGTTCGTGCTCAAGCGCGCACTACCTCGCTGCACACACTCAAGGCAACTCCCGCGCAGACCGCCTCCGACTCGTCGAGCTCATCGGGATCGACTCTCGCCGCTTCAGCGAGTCGCCGAGTGCTTCCCAAGTCGTCCGAGTTGTCCTCGAGCACTCGTCGCAGCTCGGCAGCCTCCACCGCCGACTCGCTCTCATCGTCGAGGACCTCGAGGACCGTCAACATCGCCAGCAAGATGGCCATTCCTTCGCGCATGTCCAAGTCTTCCACCACTCCTTCTCTCAGCCCCGCTCCTACCAGCTCGGGTCGATCATCGGTGGCTAGCTCGGCGCCCAGTATCGCTGAGGAGGAGCTCCGTGGTGACGAAGAGATGTCGGCGTATGTTCGTCGCCAGCAGGCCAAGAAGTCGGCGGCCGGCGTCTCAGCGGAGGCGATTCGCAAAATGTTCGAGTTCCCCGATCCGACCGAGCCTCTTCCTCCTCTCGACTCGCGAGGTGAGTCTTCATTCGATGCTTCTTATCTCTCCTGCTGTTTAGTGATCCGCTTTTCGCAGATGCTCTCTCGCTTTACGGTCGCTACCTCTCGCCCTACGAGAAGGAGGAGATTCGCGAGTACGAGAAGGTCTACTTTGTCGGCCTCAACTGCGACAAGAAGCAGAACACCAAGGAGAACTCGACTAACAACCATGGCTTTGACGACGA
This sequence comes from Leucosporidium yakuticum, assembly GCA_019775505.1. Lineage (NCBI taxonomy): Eukaryota > Fungi > Basidiomycota > Microbotryomycetes > Leucosporidiales > Leucosporidiaceae > Leucosporidium > Leucosporidium yakuticum. The sequence goes on from JACWFO010000108.1 coordinate 113,536, forward strand.
CCGCGGCGACTACCTCCTCGTTCCTCACGACCACATCATGTACCGCTACGAGGTCATCGACGTGCTCGGCAAGGGCTCGTTCGGCCAGGTGCTTCAGTGCCGCGACCACAAGACGGGTGAGATGGTCGCCATCAAGATCATTCGCAACAAGAAGAGGTTCCATCACCAGGCGCTCGTCGAGATCAAGGTTCTCGACAACCTCGTTCAATGGGTGAGTTTCTCGCGCTTCTTCAACCCGATCCCCTGCTCATCGTGCTTCATCCACAGGATCCTGACGAGAAGCACTTTGTCATCCGCATGGTCGACTCGTTCACCTTCCGCGGCCATCTCTGCATCGTCACCGAGCTGCTCAGCATCAACCTCTACGAGCTCGTCAAGGCCAACAGCTTCGCCGGTTTCTCGACCACCCTCATCCGTCGCTTCACGACGCAGATCCTCGGCTCCCTCTCGCTCTTGCGGCACCACCGAGTCGTCCACTGCGACCTCAAACCTGAGGTGAGTTTACCTCGCGCTCGTTGCGTTCAAGGAGGGCTTCTGCTGACTCCTCGCATTACAGAACATCCTTCTCAAGCATCCGGCAAAGAGTGCGATCAAGGTCATCGACTTTGGTTCGAGTTGCTTTGAGCACGAGAAGGGTGAGTGAGATGGGCCCGCTCTCGGCGGCCTCTCGCTAACCTTGTCCTTCCTCTTGCAGTCTACACCTACATCCAGTCGCGCTTCTACCGCAGCCCCGAAGTCATTCTCGGCATGAACTATCACATGGCTATCGACGTACGTCCTTTCTCGCTTCCCCTTTCGCATAAAGCTAATCCTCCTCCCTTCGACGATAGATGTGGAGTTTGGGCTGCATCATTGCAGAGATGTACACTGGATATCCCATCTTCCCCGGCAAGAACGAACAGGAGCAACTCGCTTGTATCATGGAGGTGATGGGCTTGCCCGAGAAGTACCTCGTGGATCGCAGCTCGCGCAAGCGGCTCTTCTTCGGTGAGTAGATCTCTCTGTGCGTATTCTCGAGGTCTAATACTGACTTCTCTTCCTCCTCGCCACAGACTCGACCGGCGCTCCTCGTCCAGTCGTCAACTCGAAGGGCCGCCGCCGGCGACCGGGCACCAAGACGCTCGCGCAGGTTCTCAAGTCGGACGATGAGCTCTTCATCGACTTCATCGCCAAGTGCCTCACTTGGGACCCAGACCGACGCCTCAAGCCTGACCCTGCCATGCGCCGTGAGTTGCTTCGCTCGGTCAACTCTCGGCGCCGAACTGATCGCTGACCGCTCTCACTCCCAGATCCCTGGATCGTCGCCGCTCGAGCTCGAGCTCTCAGCCCTCCCATCCCTCCACGTACCAGTCGCAGCTCCCTCGCCCCTTCCCAAGCCAGCAGCGGCTCCAACAACGCCTCGCCTCAAATCTCGACTCCTCGCAAGAAGGTCGCCTCTACCGCCACCGCTTCCACCGCACCTGTACAGCGCACTCGAGCTTCTTCGAGCTCTACCTCTACCACAACCGCACCCGCTCGCCTCTCCTCGAAAGGCTCGCTCGGCCTCCCCCCTTCGAGCACTCGCTACACACTTCGCTCATCTTGATCGTGAGTAGAGCTTGATCTCTTTCCGCTCGAGCCTTTGCTGATCTTTTCTCTTTCGTGCAGTCACCTTTAACGACCCTTCACCGCACTAGACCCTCTCGCTTAAACTCCCCTTCCTCCCCTTCGTACCCTCTGTAAAGTCGCATTGCCTTATCTTCGAGCTACGAAATTGCGAGGTGAGAGGGCAGAGCAGCGACGAGAGTTGAGCGAACTTCAACCTGCGACGGCCCAGCAGAGGCGTGAGCCCGCGTGCTCAGGTTTACGGCGGTCGGCGGGGATAGACCTTCAGATGTCTTGGAGCAGGATAGCGCTCGCAAGGAGCAGCATACAACGCAAAAGACGGCGGTTTTAGGCACTCCAATGTGTTTCAGGCTCAGAATGGTACAAGAATCGGCGCGCCGGACCTGCCGAACCTCCCTCCTCCTTCCCTTCGTCAATGTTTTACCTACCATCTACCATTCACGGATTCCTCCGTCTACGCCGCGCCAAGTCGGGTTCCTCCAGTTGAAGTCCTTGCTCTCCTCAGCCTGCGCACGAATGAGCTTCTCGTTCAACTCGATGCCGAGTCCGGGGCCCGTCAAAAGGTCGATCATGCCATCGCGAACCTGGAAGACTTCGGGGTTGGTCATGTAGGTGAAGAGATCGTAGTCGCCCTTGTTGTAGTGCATCTGGAGAGGCGAGGAACAGGTCAGTACGAGGTCTAATGCGGCCTCGACGATCCTCGGCGATGCTTCGGCGAAGTAGCGAAAGCCCAGCGACAGCTTCTGGCAGCTGTAGGACGCCGCTGCCGGAAACCCGTGTGCAAAAGAGAACGCTCACCTTCCACGACATCTCGCAGATGAGGAAGTTGGGGGTAGAGAAAGCGATTTGAAGGGAGGCGGCGAAGGCGATGGGTCCGAGAGGGCAATGAGGGGCGAATCCGATGTCGTAGGTCCTAGGGAGAGAAACCAATGTCAGTCGACGGACCTAATGTACACCCATCTACCCTTAAACGAGCAGCAAGGGACTCACTCGGCCATGTTGGCGATGCGACGAGTCTCCGAGATTCCACCAGCGTGCGAGATGTCGGGCTGGATGACGTCGATACAGCCGGCCTCGAAGTAGGGACGAACATCCTGACGGGTGAAGAGGCGCTCTCCAAGCTGCGAAAGAGCGAAAGGGTCAGCCTCGGGGAAAGAGCGCCGAGAAAGTCTGAACGTACAGCAATGGGGATGGTGGTCTGGGCGTAAAGCTTCTTGAGCTCCTCGACATGTCCAGGGAGAAGGGGCTCCTCGATGAAGAGAGGCTGGTGAGGCTCAAGCTTGCGGGCGAGCTGCTTGGCGAGGGTCTTGTGCACACGTCCGTGGAAGTCGCTGCAGAGCAAGTTAGACGTCAGTGATGATTTCCCATCGTAGTCAAACATCCCAACTCACAGTCCGACGTCAATTCCGATGGACTTGACCTCTTCCAGGCGCTTGACGGTGGCATCAAGGGCATGAGGGGAGTCGAGCCAGCCGAGCTGTCGAAAACGAGAGATTAGCTTGAGAGCTCGAAGAAGCGAGAAGCGAGGGACAGGTATGACTTACCGACTCGACGGCGTTCATCTTGACGGCAGTGAAACCCTGCTCCTTGCGAGCTTTAGCCTGCTCGAGGACGTCCGAGGGGCGGTCGCCTCCGATCCACCCGTAAACCTGAGCGCGCTCGCGACTGGAACCAAGAATTAGCTTTAGACAACCTCTTAGCATGTCTCGGAGCTTACACCTTGCCTCCAAGCACCTCCCAGATGGGAACGCCGAGGGTCTTTCCCTTGATGTCCCATAGAGCGATGTCGAGGCTGTAGAAGAGGGAGTTAGCTACATTTGAGGACGGTATAGCAATCTAGAAGAACTTACCCGGAAAGAGCACTCATGAGAACCTCACCACCGCGGTAGAAACGGTGACGGTAGGCAGTTTGGTCTGCGAAGGCGAGGCTAGATCAGGAAAAGCTCGCTGCAGCGCTGTAGGCAGATACTTACAGATGTCCTCGATGTCGGCCGAGTTCCATCCGATGAAGCGCTCGCGGAAGTCGGCGTAGGCGCCAATGACTGCCTCAGAGTGACCCTCGAGGGTAGCCTCTGCGGAGTGGGGGGAAGCGGAGCAGCAACAGGTCAGCTCGACTCTGCAGGGATTGGGGCGCTCTGTAAGAACTCACCTCCCCATCCAACGATTCCCTTCTCGGTCTCAACGCGGACGAAGAGCCAGCGGGGGCGAACATTGAACGTCTCGATGGACTTGATGAGGTCGACGGAGCCAGGAGCGCCGGCGAGGCCTTTCTCGTACACGCGCGTGCTGCCGACTTGGGTCATTGCGGATGCCATGGTGAAGTAGAGTTAAGTGTGAAGGTGTTGCGAGGAGTGATGTGGAGGAGAGAGAGAGGAGAGAAAGGCCGGGGAAAGGCTCGACGGCCAGCGCCAGCGGGCGGAGTGAGCGCCGCTTACCGTCCACGGCAAGAGGACGGCGGGCAACACTGCAGCTCGACCACTCCAAAGCGGAACGCCTTTGATGCAAGACTTGAGCGGCAAGCAGGAAAGAACCAAAGTGAGCCCCTGAAAGCTCGGTCCCTCTTCTCGGCAGCGTTCTGTAGGCCTTGCTCGCGGACAAGAAGCACTGGTGCTTCTGTGGTAGATACAGCAGAATTATATCTCCCTCCACAGCCAACTCCGAGCTCGTCTTAAAGTCTGTAGCAACTACAGCGCGAGGCGGACCGAGGGGGGGAGACATCGCCGAGATGATCAACTGCAGGCGATGAAAAGCGTTGCATCTCTACTAGACCTCAGATAAACTCGATTGAACGGGTTGACGCATGCTGCACCTCATTAGAAAGGTTGTCCACTGCCGCCCGCGGACGGTAAGCCTGCCGATCGCCTTGCGAGCCGAGTTGCTTCTCTCCCTTCTGCCTCTCACTCGCACCCCCGCTCGAACTCACTTCACACAGCATGTCCTACATCGACTCCCTCTTTGGCCTCTCTGGCAAGACCGCCCTCTGCACTGGTGCAACCAGGGGAATGTGAGCAGAGCAGGCCTGCCGTCGCTTCCCCCACGCCCGCTCCGACTGACCCAGCTCTCCTTGCAGCGGCCAGACGATGGCGCTCGCTCTCGCAAAGGCTGGCGCTGATGTACTCCTCGTTCAGGCGTGTAGTGCTCTCACTCGTGCTCCCTTGCAGCCGCTAACTGGGGCTCCTTTCGTATTGACAGCGGAGCAAGGAGAACCTCGAGACTTACAACCTCATCAAGGAGCTCGGTCGCAACGTCGAGATTGTCGTCGCTGATTTGGCCAACGACAAGGAGATCAAGGGCTTGACCAAGCAGATCACCGGCCCCAAGGCGGAGGGCGGCCTCGGCTACAACATCGACATCCTCGTCAACTGCGGAGGAATCCAACGCAGGTGAGCCGAGTCGCGGCCGTCAGAAGGAGGTAGTAGCTAACTTTCTCTGCTACAGGACTCCCGCCGAGAACTTCCCCGACCAGGACTGGGACGACGTTCTCCAAGTCAACCTCAACACCGTTTGGATCCTCGCTCGCGATGTCGGCCGACACATGCTCGCTTCGCGCGGTGGAGTCACTGGAGAGGAGAAGCCTACCGAGGAAAACCCCCGAGGACGCGGAAAGATCATCAACATTGCTTCCCTCGTTTCCTACCAAGGTTCGTTCGCCGAATGATCGCCGAGCTCTTCTGCCGGCTAGTACTGATCAGTTGGCATCATTTCTCAGGTGGACTGACAGTACCTGCATACGCTGCTGCTAAGCACGGTGTTCTCGGTCTTGTAAGTCAGGTCGTCGACGAGCAATTCGGCTTCGTAGCTGACTCGCTCCCTTCGTAGACCAAGGCTCTCAGCAACGAGTGGGCTTCGAAGGGCATTAACGTCAACGCCATCTCTCCTGGATACATTGCCACTGATGTAAGTGCGGCTTGAGCTGTATACCTTCGTTGCTCGGGGCTAACCTTGCCTTCTTCGCTCTCGCAGATGTTCGTCGAATCGTTTGGCGCCTTTTTAAACGATTCTGCAGCATTACTGACCCTCTCCTATTATCCACAGGAACGAGGCTCTCATCGCCAACCCTACCCGTTCTCGTCAAATCATGGAGAGGATTCCCGCCGGTCGCTGGGGATCGCCGAAGGACTTCGAGGGAGCTATTGTCTACCTCGCCAGTGGCGCATCAGACTACGTTTCGGGCGAGGCAATCATTGTCGATGGAGGATGGATGGGCAGGTAGAGAGTGCAGGTCATCTTGTAGCGTATTCGAATCGAACAGCAGTATCCCCTTTTTTGCTCGACCGAGGTTCGCGAAGCAGTTCGACTGACGTTTAAAAAAAGCATCACGTTGACAATGCTACCCTACCTAAGCTACTGCTGCTCGTCGCCAATGTAAGACTGCTCGCCGGTCAGCGAAGTGAGCGGCGGTCGCTTCTCTTCGGCGGCTCCCTCGTTCGTCTTGACGACTTCTCCAACGAGAATGGCAAGCTGTGGAAGGAGGAAGGATCAGAAAAGCGCTCGGTAAAGAGCAATCAATGTACTTCAACGACTCACCGCCGCCTCAATCGCCTCTAACCTCGCCTCAACCCCCTTCGCCGCCGATTCTCCACCGTCCTTCTCCTTCTCCTTGACATCCTTCCCCTTCCCACCCTTCGTCGACGGAGCTCCACCATCAACATTGAACATCTTTGCCAACGGGCTAGCGAGGCTGCCCATCCTCGAGTGCTGACCGACCGACCGACCTGGGCCGTAGCTCGCGCTTCGTACGAGTCCCAATCCTCGGACGCGGGTCACGGGCGACTTGCTGCTGGTCACCGCCTGTACTGCAGTAGCTTGCTCTGCTTCGGTTTCCTCGGGCGTTGGGTTGTCGATCGAGGCGACGGCGAGAGCGCGCGAGGTGACCTGGCGTTCGAAGACCTCGGAGATGGAGTCGACGGTGCCCTCAAAGGGGATGCCGCGAGGGAGAGAGCTGAGTGCTCGTTGAGTCTTGATGGCGGCGTTGAAGAGGTAGCCTCGCTTGTGGCGGACTCGAGTCTCGACGGCGAGGAAGCTGCGAGCCGAGAGAACGGTGAGCTGGGAGGATTTCGGCAAGAGCGAAGAGCAACAAACAGGAGGACGGGAAAGTTGAGAATTTTGGTGAGAGCTACATGGACCTTGTGTACCCATCTGCAGCAGGAAAAAGGTCAGCCGTCGACGGAGAATAGCAAACTCGGCGCTGAACGAACCTCGGCGTTGCGAGCCATCGAAGGGGAAGGAGGATAGCGAGGGCAATGAGGTTGAGCGGTGGCATGTAGCTCGTGAGAGCATCCGACTTCACGCGCTCGATGGTCCCTGTTGTTGCGAAGGAAAAAGGTCAGCTTGCTTTGAGGAAGCGAAGGAAGGGCGGGTCACTCACGCAGGGCGTTCTGGTGCAGAATCTCAGTCTCGGCCTGTCCTTGAATAGCGGCGAAGGTGTTGGAGAGAAGCGAGATGAGGATGGTGAGGACTGTGGCGAGGCGAAGGGTCAGCGCGATGAAGCTGAAAGCGAAGCTCGCTCTCCTCTCGAAGAGCCTCAGTCGACTCGACCTTCCCTTCAGAAGCTCCGGCAGACGGAGAGTTTCCGATATCAGAGGGATAAGAGAGCAACGACTGGCTTACGAAGCGTTTGAGTGAGGATGGCGAAGGCGACGATGAGAGCAGGGCCGAAAAACGGATGGAACTGCTGAGCCGCTTCGAAGCCGAGGAACGAGTTGCTGGGTGAAGAAGATGGGTCAGCTTTAGCGTTTCGATCCATCGCAATGCACTCACCCGAGCCAAATCTTGAGCATCAGCCAGCTGATGCGACCCAAGTCCCAGCTGCCTCGTCCGAGGATGAAGAGCGTGCAAAGGAAACCCGCGCCGACAAGACACGCCAATCCCATGAAGAGCACGAACTCCTTGATCATAGCCTGTACGAACGGAGGCGGCGAGTGGGAGTCAAGGCGAGGGAAGGGGTCAGCAACCGCTCGTTCTCGGAGTCCTCGCCCGTTCGAGAGCGCTCACCGACAAAGCAAGCAGGATGACGTTCCCTCGAATCAACGAGATGGTCAAGCGAGGGAAAAGGATACATCCAGCGAGCGCGAGGGCATCAAAGGCGAGTTCGGACTGAGCCAGGTCGCCCGAGACGAGACCGGCGATGCGAATGCCGAGGTAGGCGAAGAAGTTGATGCAGAAGAGACAGTCGAGGACGTTGTAGGCGCCTTGGGCGTAGGTCGAGAGACCATTCTCTTGGATTGAGGCGAATTCGTCGAGCGAGAAGCCGATGGAGAAGAGGACGAAGAGGACCTCGACGATGGAGACGTGGGCGGGGTCGTGTGCTGTAGGAGGTGAGCGTCAGTCTTCGGGATCGGGAAGGTAAGGGCGAGGACAAAGGCAGGCGTAAGGCGACGTTGAAGCGTGAACTCACTGAGCTCGGTTGCGAGGAAAAGGACGAGGATGCTGGAGAAGGTGAAGAACTCGCTGGAGGGAGAGGAGAATCAATACAATAGAGCTCGAGTAGATGGAGCCAAAACTCACAGTCTGTTGCGAATCCGAGGAACTCGTAGGCGGTTGTGGTCGAGGAAGGGTTGCCTCTTCCAGTCGTAGACCTCGACCGTCGGCTTCTGCTTGTAATCGTCCTTGATGAACGAATGCGTCGAGTGAGGGCTGTACATGACCTCGCCGGTGTAGATGGCCTTGATGACCTGCTGCACGAGCGGGCTGCGAACGAATCGCTTCGCCTTGCTGAAGACTCCGAGCTCGAGGGCGTTCGAGCTCTCTTGCTGTCCCCAATCGAGGAGTCGAGCGAGCTCAGCTTCATCTACACTTTCGTCCTCGGTGAAGGAGTCGGTGGTGGCGCCGGCGAAGGGGTTAAGGCAGAGGGTGAGGACGTGGAGGAGCTCGAGGCTCTGAGGCGCCGAGCCGTACGCCGAAAGCAGCTTGATGGCGAGAAGCTCGCCTGCGGAGACCGGGGGGTCAGCGTGTTGGCGTTTCAACTCGAGAAAGCGAAGCTCGGCGCACAGAGGTCGGCCCTCGAGGTGTTCACGCCGCTGCAGAGAAGGCAAGTCAGCGCCGACGAGAGAACGGAAAGTACAACCCACTCACGCGAAAGCTAGGTCATCTGAGGCTACATCGAGAAAGTGAACTCGACAGACGAGGAGGGCGTAGATGAGACCCGAGGGCGGGCGCTCTCCTCGCGAGAGCTTGAGCGAAAGGGGCCGAACGATGCTGAAGTTGAGGGTAGGGTTCTGACGAAGTTGGTCGTAGGAAAGGGTCGTGTCGATGACCTCTACCACCTCTGAGCGAACGCGCTGGATGAGAGGAAAGACGGGCTCTTGGTGCAGCGTCGAGAGGTCACGGCCGAGGAGAGGGTCGAACGTGTCGTGCTCGTGGCCAAAGTCTTCGAAATCGGCTTGAGCATTGTTAGAAGCGTAGGTCGAAGCGGCCGCGGTGGAAGCCATGGTAGTATCGACTGAGAGCTGTCGTGGGGCAGGGAGCAGCGGAATTAGCTGTGCTGCAAGAGGGAGGGAGGGCTCAAACGAGCTACTCACCTGTTGAGGGTTACTCCTCGACGACCAAGCTGACACTGTGGGCAACTCGACAACTTCAAGCAGATGGGAGACGAAGGGAAAGGGATGAGAGCCCGCTTCGCGTTCGTCTCGTTCGAGAACCAAAGGTCTGTTTCCGACGTCTCACTTTGATCTCACTACAACTTGACCAACAGCAATGGCTTCAAACATTTGGACTGCTGCCTCAGAGGGAAACTTTGCTCGTGTAGTAGAACTCGTTGAAGGAGGTAAGCTGGCCAGCTTTACCCTCCTCGCTTCTTTCGAGCTGCGCTGACCTCGTGCTTGACCTACAGGACTTTCGCCCTCGGTGCAGGATGAGAACACCTACACACCTCTCCACGCTGCTGCTTCATGGGGTCATGTCGACATCCTCCGCTACCTCGTCTCAAAAGGTGGCGACATCAACACCCTCGACGGCGACGGAGAATCGCCCTTGTTCGTCGTCGAATCAGCAGAGATGGCTCGTGTAGTCATTGAGCTCGGAGGAGATGCTACCCTGCGCAACCTGGAGGGAGTCTCGGTGCGCTCTCCCTTACTTTCGCCTTTCGCAGGACTCTGAGCTGACCTCTCGCACCTTCACAGGCTGCCGAATCGCTCGCCGAGGATTACCCGCACGTTTCCCTCTACCTTCGCTCCCTCACCGGCGAATCTGCCACCTCGTTCGACCCCAACGGCCCCTCAGAAGCGGGACCAGCGCCCGACCTCGATGCGCCGACCGACGAGCTGCTGGACCGAGTGAGGGTGATCATGGAGGCTTCGGAGAGGGGAGAGATTTCGGGAGCTGAGGTCGATGACCGGTTACGCGAGGTGGTGGAGCAGATCGTCAATGGACAGGTGGAGGCCGGCCGAGCGATTGGAGAGGGCATGGAGACCGACGAGGGCGCTGTAGTGCGGGAACGGACGGATGGAGACGCCGAGGATGGTGCAGCAAAGAGGACTAGGGCAGACGAGGCTGGCCGGTAATCTCATCCCTAGGTTTCGAGCCGCCTCTGCTCGACTGACCGACTCGTGCTCGGCGCTGCTGAGAGGGGCGAAGAGTGGACTCGATTGAGCGGCGAGCTACAGGGAACTCGTCTTCAGTTTTCACTCGATTCTTGCTAAAAATTCCGGGCGACTGATATGTCCTGTAGAGCTTCCTGGCAGGCAGAGTCCAACGCCATCGCCAGCGCCGAGAAGCCGGCCCTGTTCGCTAGAGTCGAGTGTATTTCGTGCATCTGTTCAAGCGTAAGGAAAAATCTAGCGCTCTTTTACAGAATCCTACAGGCAAGCAGCGAAGCCGAAAGTCGATGCCGGCCCCCACGGTTGGCGAGCGCTTCTGGACGGCTTGAGCTCCGTGCCGCCCGACTCCTTCAAAGGCGCTTTCGCTCTTGCTCTCTTACCACTCACTTCTTCCTCCGTCTCTTTCTCACATCTCCAACATGCCTACCGCTGTGTCTCGTCCCTTCAACAACGGCGTGTAGGTCGATAGCCCTCCCCGCGCTGCTCCCCCCGCACGCTTGAACTGACCCTCTCGTCGTCGTCGTCGTCGAACAGCTACTGCCCTCTAGTCACCCCCTTCCTCGCTGGATCCGAGGACCTCGACCTCCCTGCATGGAACACCCAAGTCCTTCGCCTTGCTCAGGCTGGTATGGGACTCGTCCTCTTGGGAACTAACGGCGAGGGTGAGCCGGAGCGTCTTTGAGACGGCGAGAGATTGCGCCTGACACAAAACACAGCACTGACCCTACATTGCACTACAGCATCTCACCTTTCGGATGAAGAGCGTGCCACCTTGATCTCGTCCGCCCGCAAGACGCTCGACTCGAACGGCTTCCAGCAGACCCCGCTGCTCGTCGGCACCGGAACTGGATCAGCCCACCAGACCATCAAGCTCACCAAGCAGGCCAAGGAGGCTGGAGCCGACTATGCGATTGTCATCGCTCCCGGATACTTTGCTTTCGCGATGGGAAAGAACAAGGCCGCTCTCAAGGACTTCTTCGTCGAGGTCATCGAGAACTCGCCCATCCCCGTGAGTTTAACGTTTCGTTCTTGACGGGAGGAGGAGAATATTACAGCAAACTAATCCTCTCGCCCCCACAGATCATGATCTACAACTTCCCCGGCGCTGCCAGTGGCATCGACCTCGACTCGGACTTCCTCATCGAGCTCTCTGAGCTTCCCAACTGCTTCGGTGCCAAGGTGAGCCATCTCTTACAACTCTTCAGACGCTTCAGAGCTTGTGCTGACCCTTGACTCCTCGACAGCTCACCTGCGCCGGCATCGGAAAGGGAACTCGCCTCGCAGCCCACACTCAGTCGGAGGCCTACCTCGCTCGCCACGGTCCCTTCCAGGTCCTCCCTGGATTCTCGGACTACCTCCTTCCCGCCCTCGTCTCCAAGCACACTGGATCGATCACTGGTACCGGTGAGTTGCGGCTTGCGGAGTTCGGCGTTCATTCGGAAGACGAAAGCTCACTCCCTCCCGCTTCCACCTCAACAGGAAACGTCATCCCCAAGACCATCGTCAAGCTCTACAACACTGCTGTTGCCGCTCTCGAGTCGGGCGACCCAGCTCTTTTCAAGGAGGCGCAGACGATCCAGGACATCGTCTCGGAGGCTGACTGGATCATCGTCAAGGTGAGCTTGCACGATGTTCCATCCCTCCCTACCGCTGCTGACTCTGTTTAATCTCCCTCAGGCTGGAATCGGCGGCACCAAGTACGCCCTCGACGTCTACATCCAGCAGGGACTCGGAGGCAACCCCAGGAAGCCCCTTCCTCCCGCCGACGATGCTATCAAGTCGATGATTGACAAGGACCTCAAGCGTGCCAGTATGTCACTTTCTCCTTCTTTGCTTCTCGAGGCCTTCGCTAACCTCTTTCCCTCGCAGTCGCTTACGAGAACTCGCTCTAGAGTGGGAAGACAGTAGACCTCAATAGCAGTGCAGTTTCAGACTTCGGTCGCTTGTATCATACTCTTTTCAGCATCATCCTCTCGCGAGAGACTTGCGAGAGTAGTCGTTGGAGAGTAGAGCCCACCGCTTTCGCTCGGCGAGAGTCGTGTTCGCCGAAGAGCCTTCACAGCTCGTCAAGCAGGGTCAAAAGTGCAGAGCAAAGCGAAGGAACCGTTTCAAGCAAGCTATCCTGTATCTCCTCGAGCACCACTGCGCTACAAACCACCGCTATCACCGACTTCTCATCGCACCCCTCGGCTCGGCGCTCGTCTCAAGCGACCTGAATCTTCGGCCTCTGCCTCTCGTCCCTCCCCTTCTTAGGGAGTTCAATCTCCAGCACTCCGTGATCCATCTTGGCCTTGACGTCCTCCTCAAGCAAGCCGTGCGCGACGAGAACGCTGCGCTCGAAAAGGCCGAAACGTCTCTCGTGCCATCTGAGCGACATGGAAGGCGTCTTGTAGGGATCGGGGCGGTGGAGCCGACCCGTGATGGTAAGGACGTTGCTTTGGGATAGAGTCGAAGGGACGGGTCAGCTTTGCGAGGGGAGAACGGCGAAGGAGGTCGAGCTCACTCGGCGAGGGTAATCTCGACGTCGCCTTTGTGCATTCCAGGGAGTTCCACGAAGACGAACTGCTTGTCTTCAGTCTCCACGCTGTTGGTAGAGTAGATGGAGGTTAGCTCGTTTCGACCTGAGCCTAACGAACTGCACGCCGAGCTCCCCTTCCAACCTCCTCGGCGTGGATGGAGAAGGGGAAATCAGCAGATCTCAGAAGCACTCACACGTCTACAGTAGGCCTATAGATTGGGTTTCCGCGTCCTCCTTCGTCACTGAGGCTAAAGGCGTGCACGAGAGCGTCAAGGGGATGGAACTGAGGCATGAAACCGGGAGGATCGGCGTGAGTCGCGGAAGGGTGCAGAGGGTGAGAAGGGCTGTTGGGGAGATTGGTGAGCGATGAATTAGTTCTTTGAGAAGTGGTCGAGCTCACTGAGCAAAGTAAGCGGGAGGAGGCATGTGGGAGAAGCGAGAGAGTCGGCGAGCAGCGAGGCGACTTGAAGGGCTCGGACGTTTGAAGCGGGCCAAGATACGAGCGAAATTATCTGCAGGGCATCAATTCAGTACTTCTGCGACGGATGTGGAGGTCAGAGAAGCGAACAGCTCTCCCTCCTCTCGTACAGCGAGCGCTTCACTGCCGAAACTCGCCGATCAGCTTCGCTTGCTCGCCTGCAAGAGGGCACTGAACGATTCGATTTCCCTTACAGCTTGACAAATGCATGAAACAGCCCCCAAACCTCTACAAAGTGCCGGTCCCCGCCCCGTTGTTGGCGCTCCAATCCTGTGGAGCCGAGAACGACGTCCAAAAGTCTTTTTTTGCGAAGGAGGTGTAGGATCAGCTTCAAGCTCTCTCAACTCAGGCAGGGATGAACTCACCCAAAGCTGAATCCTCGAGCAAAAAGTTGTTGAACACGTCGGCGGTGGCGGCGACGTTGGGGAGGAGCGAAGCGTCGGCGGACAGGTTGGCCTCGAGATCCCAGTTGAGGAGCTGGTCGTCGGCCGCCGTAGGCTCCTGCATCGAGCTGGCGAGTTGATGGAACGGTTGACTCTCCGAGAACGGCTGTAGCGCAAGGAACAAGGATCAGCTTCTGCGCCGAGCGAGAAGAGGTTACGCTTGCTCACCAGCATGGGGAAGGGAGTCGTTCCGATCGCTTGAGGTGCCGTTGGGTTGGCCGCGAGGGGAGGGAACGTAGCGGGGAATGGAGCGCCGAAAGTTGAAGCGGGGTAGAGGTCGGCAGGGAGGTGGCCAGGCAGCGGCGTTGAGTGGATGGCATCGGTGCCGAGCGCCCAAGGGAGAGAGAAGTCGAGAGCGGGCGCGGAGTTGGGCGCTGTTGCGCTTGTAGTTGTAGGAAGATTGTTGATGACGGGAGCCTCGGCTCCTCCGGGCAACGAGTTCCTCCTCGACGGCGTCGGCGCCCTCGTCTGCGCCGCGCTCTCCTGACCTTGCGAGAAAGCGCGGAGGAGGCCGTTCAGCAGACGGGCGTAACGAACTCCTGGATGTTGCTCGTCGGTCGAAGCGCAGGCGAGGACGAAGATGAGGCGTTTGAGGACTCGAAGGATGACTTGACGGTCCATGGGAGCGACGGCCTCGACGTAGACGGCCTTGAGGAGGAACACGCCGGCGTAGGAGAACATCATGAAGAAGCGCCACGGAAGGAAAGGAAGAGCGCCGCCGGGATGAAGACGATCCGTCACGAGGCGAAGAAGGTCGGCCTGTCGGGGGAGGAGGGATCAGCTCGGCGAACGAGTAGACAGCGTTCTTCTGCACTCACAGCAGCGTCGATCGCTTCCAAGATAAACTTGGCGTCAGGGGATGCGGTGAGGCCTGCCGGGAAGAGCGAGGGACCCGTAGTCTCGTCGTCCGAGTTGGCATCCGAGGTCGCTCGTTGGACATGAGCTTGGAAGGCGAAGCCTGAGCGGTGGAAAGGGTCAGCGAAGGCTCAGAGCGAGCAGGGAGGCTTGTAATCACCGTAGATGTAGAGACGGAGGTAATGGAAGGTGATCCAGATGCACCTGCGAGAACCGAAGCGATCAGCGAGGGCTCGGCGAAAGGAGAGCGACCGATCTTACTCGGTCAACGGGTAGGTAGCCCATCGTTTGCCTTCCCATGTCGTCCTAAAGCTATCTAATGAGCGACTGCAGAGTTGAAAAGCGTTAGCCGAGCCTGGAGTGGAGAAGAGCGAGCAGCACTCACGTGAACTCATCCAAGAACTTGTAATACTCTCCCGAGCGTATCATCGAGACGGTGCGCTCTCTCGATGGGTACAAAATGTCGTGAGCTGAAGTCATGATCTGCGTAAGCTCGACATAGCTGGAGAGAGAGAAAACGGTGCAGAGTCAGCGCCGAGAAGAAGTTGAAAGGCAAGAAAGCGACTCACGCTTGTAGGAGCGAGGCGAAATCGTCCTGAGTGTCTTCGACGAAGCGCAATGATGGGAAGTTGTTGGTTGCCGTTGGGTAGACGCCACCACTTCCGCCGGTGAAGCAGAGTTGAGGACCTGCGAGAGCGAGAGCGAGAAGGGTCAGCGGCGTGCGAGAGCGAGAAGGCTCAGCGGCGCTTCGACCGACGAGGGAGCCAAGTCAGCTTACCTCGACTCCAGAAGGCTTTGCCGGTGCGAATCGAGATCTGACGATCAAACATGTAGCAATCTGCAAGAAGGAGATGGTCAGCGAGAGCGAGAGCAACGAGAGCGCGCCGAACTCGAGCTCACAGGTCCAAGCCACTCGCTCGCGATTGAGGATCTCTTCGGCTTCCGTATGCTCGGCGTAGGCGTCGAAAGGTAAAGCCGGCGTGAGCGTCTTGCTATCCAAGCCCATCATGTAGCCGAGACGAACGGCCTGGACGAGGACGATGAGCGTGAGCAACGAGTCGTCGCAATCTCGGAGCTCGTCAGACCTACTGTGCCGACCAGCATCCACGACATTCGGTTCTCTTCGGCGTTGATCTGTCCTGCCGCCGTCTCGGGTTGACGAGGAAGCCATTCTGCGCAGCGAACGAGCGGGTCGTCGGCTTCGGCCTTCGAGGCGCAAAGTTCGAGAAGAGCTCACCTGAAAGTAGCAGCAGCGACTCGACGGCTCCAACAGAAACGCTCTTGCCCAGCATGATTTCGTTGATGAGGGTCTGCAGGTAAGCCCAACTCTTGTCGTGTACGCGAGGGTTCTTGTCGTGGCGCGAGGCTATAACGCAGAAGACCGTGACGAGGTGCAGCTCCTCGGCCGCGAACTTGGCGAGAGCGGCCTCCGAGCGTGGTACTCGTGTCCAGGGAACGACTGGGAATATGAAATGCATGCGGGAAACTTCGAAGAGGGAAACGGAGGCATTAGCGGCGCCGAGCGAGAGCTGCAAAGGAAGAGCAACCACTCACAGAAGGTATCGACCAGCTCACAGAGCTTCCTAGTCGACATAACGCCCTTCTTGACTAGCGGGAAGTCCTCCAGCTTCGGTGGAGGCGGAGGAGGGGCGACCGGCTCCTCTCTCCTCTCCTCGGCTCCGTTCGTCTTCCCTCCCGTACTGGCTTGCCCCGGACTCGCTCCAATCGCAATATCTCCCACCACACCATTCTCTGCCGGATGCTCATTCGGGCTGACCGTCTTGGCGCCATTCGAGCCGCTCTCCTCCATCACCGTATCCGACCCATCCATCCTCCTCGCTCCCTTCGGATCGGCAGCGGCGAGTAGCAGGTCGAGCGCGTCCACCGGATTCCTCAGCGAAGCGGCAGCCAACGTCTCGGGGTCGGCGGGGTGGCCAGACTCCCTTCGGCGCTTCTTGCGCTGACCGCTCGAATCGCTCGGCGCTCGACCATCTGAGAAGGATTCAGTGGGCGAGGCGTCGGAACCTTGATTGGGAGAGCGACCATCGGTCTTGGGTGCGAGTCGACCGTGGCGGAAGATGTCGCCTTGAGTGATGGGAGGAGGAACGGGGATCGTGGGAGGGAAGCGTTGAGCGGCGCGCCCAATCTCGCTGGAAAGGTAGGGAGCGGCGACGGCGAAGTCGTGAGGTCGATTGGCGGAGTTGCTAGCAAGGGAACCGATGTGTCCCATGGCGCTCGAGACGAAGGTGGTGCTCTCGCGCTCGGGTTCGGGAGTCGGCTCCTTGACTGTTGGCTCCTCGCTCTCCTCCTTGTTCTCGTTCCGCTTTTGCTTACTGTGCATCAAAGGGAGTCAGTACAGATCCGAGTCGTCTCTGGCACGCCTCCGCCTCCATCTCAGCCAGCGACCGGCCTTGACGAAGCTCTCTGCGAAGGGGTCGTCGAAGCACTCACGCGAATGGCACTCGCCCACCTCGACGCGAAGGCAAGAACTCGCATCGTACACCTTCACGACGACAGCGAGCGCACGGCGGTTCTTTGGGAGAATCCAGGTCGCCTAGATCGCACTGTGAGGGAGTAGGAGGGTCAGCGAGCGAACCGGTGGAGAGGATGAACCGAGAGAGCTTCTCGTATGCCTGTAGTTCATCCTCGTGAGTAGGAAGAGGTGAGAGCTCACTTTAGCCTTCCTCGCTCGACAATGAGCGCAAGCTGTTGGGAGCGTAGATGAGCAGCAAGGTTAGCGGCTAGCTAAACAGTCAGGCGACGAGGAAGCTACTCACCTTTGAAGGCGCGACGAGCCTTTTGAGGACCGGAACCAGGAGCAGATCCATCTGTCGAGGCGGCAGCAGCAGCAGCGGTCGAACTGGACGACCCCGAGGCTGGCGGAGGTTGGGGCGCCGTGGAGGAGGAAGCGACGGGAGGAGCAGCCGCCGGTGCTTGTGGTCCTGCTGTTGGTGGTGCACTTGATGCGGCGGTAGATGGTGCGTTCATACTGCGTGGGCGCCAGAGTGCAAGACCCTCAGTCAGCTCTCGACGTCGACAACCCACAGCGCCGTGGGCAGTGATGGCGCTTCGCCGACAGATGGCCGCCGCTCCCTGCTGCTTCCTGCTCTGCTAGCTGGTCCTGCTGACCAGCACTCCCTCCGTTTGACAAAGTGCGTGCCCACGCTTTCGTCTCGAGATGCCCAACTCACCTGAGATCGACAAGCAGCGGAGAGGATGAGGCCAAGAAGCGAAGCCGATGATTCCCCTCGAATCGTTGAACCTCTTGCTGAAGGCGAAGGGTTCTTGAGGTTCGACACAAAGGCGGGGACGTCTCCTGATACTTCTCAGCAGTTGGTGTTGATCAGTGTGGGGAGTTCGAGTGGTCTCAGGGGAAGAAGCCTCGTCCCTCTCGGCTCGCGAAACGGTTAGCGAAAGTCGACCTCCGCCGACGAAGCATCCTTGAATACTCGCATAGCAACTGCGCTCAATCAAGGGTTATACGATCGAGGCTGACGGAATGATCCTCCTCCTCCGAACGACCTCTGCGCTGGCAAAGGTCCTAAAGCACCAATCCCCGGCGAAGGACCTTCGCGAGCTGGTGGTGGTGGTGGTTCCAGCGAAGGCACCTTGAAGTTCTGCGAGTCGCCCAGCGGTAAACGATCAGCACACGCTCTTGATCCTCAAGAAGACGAAAAGATAGCCCTGCAAGCACAGGCGAACGCACCGTCTGCTTTCCCTCGCGATAGACCTCCTCCAATACGTCCTCCCAAGATCCCTCAGCTTCGAGTCGGTTGTGCTCCTCGTATAGCTGTAGAGCAGTGCGTGCATCCTCGATCGAGTCGTGCGTATCGGCTTGGATGGCCGAGTGCAGGACGGCCCAGGCGAGGAAGCGGAGCGAGAGCTTGCGCTGACGGTGAGGGAGGTGGTAGATGTTGACCGTATCGATGATCTGCGACGGAGGGATGTAGATATCTACGAAGGAGAGGAGAAGGTTAGAAGTGTCTCGCGATGAGGAGTAGAGCAATGGCGACGGACTGATAATGCGGAAATCCTTGTTGAGGCCGTGGCCGATGAAAACGCAGCCGAGGTCGACGAGAATCCGTAGCTTCTTGTAAGCCACCTTGAGAGGGACGAGGGTATGCCGCGAAGCGAAGGGGTCGAGGTCACCAGCTGCGAGGAGGGAGGAAAGGGTCAGCTCGGCGCCGAGAAGGCTTGCGGCAGAGAAGCTCACCTCGGATACCCGAGAACTCGGTGAGATAGTCGACGACGGTATCGCTCGTGTGAATATGATCGTCGATGAAGGGGATGCCCGTCTCGGGACCCTCGCCTCGCAGAACCGACACTCGAGCGAGAGTCATGCGGCTCGGTCGAATGACCTTCTTGGTGCCATCTGAATGGAACTCGGCCTCCTCCTGCAGGTTCAGAAAGCGGTCAGCTCTGTGCAGCTTGCGCGAAAGACTTGGACTTACCTGTTGAAGCGACACAAACTCGGCGTCGATGGAGATGAGAGTGCCCTTGCGAGGGAGCTCGTCGGCGCTGAGAGGCTGATGCTTGACAAGAGCAGGGTCACGATTCCTGGGAGTGAAAGCGAATCAGCTACAGCTCGTAGAGAAGAGGCTCGGGCCGACTCACCGAGAGACGGTGATGTCCTCCGACAAGATTGAAGGGTCGCCCGAAAGAGGGAGCGGTGAGAAGTCGAGAAGCTCGCGAGCGTCGACACGCTCGTAGAAGAGCACAGCGGGGATCTGTGAATGACGAGTGAGCTCGAGAGCGAGCGCGGAAAAGCTTCTCAAAACGCACCTTCCAGCTTCCGGGGAAACTCAACGCCTCGTCCTCGGAGATGGGTTTGACGAGGAAGTCGTTGAAGAGATGCCATGATCCGCCGGGCGTCGCCTCCTCGGAAGAGACTATGAAGGAGAAAAGGGTTGTTAGCCAAGCACTTGGCGAGAAAGCTCGCATCGAAAGACGGACCTCGAGCGAGAGCGACGAGGTGAGGAGGATCGCCGTCGGACTGAATCTGCACGACCATGGCCTGTATAACACGAGAGAAAAGGGTCAGCTCTACTCTCAGAGAGCTAGTGAGAGAACGACTCACCCTCAGCTCATAAGTAATGGCTCCCTCGGTCGTCTCGCCTCCGTCCACGCCCTTGACCACCACGTTATCCCCATTCCTGCCGACCGAGAACCTCGGCTGCATGAACCGCTTGCCAGCTCCTTGTCGACCATCGACCCAAATATCGAGCTCGTCCGAAGTGCGCACGCCGGCGTTGATGACGAGGACTGGAGGTAGGGGAGTCTCGGCGAGGACTCGGCGGATGCGTAGGTGGTTGGTTTGACGGCAGGCGGTGCAGACCATGCGAGCGATCGTTTCGCGGTGGATCGAGTTGCGGAGGATGGTGGGGTAGTCGGAGGCGGGAGGGAGCTCGTTTGACATGGCCTGCGAGAACGAGCGGGGGTCAGCAATGCTCGAAGGCGAGGCAGAGGGGAGACGGCTTACCCGTCGTGGATAAACGATATCAATTACGCTCATGCTCGTATCCCTCGAGGTGGCAACCCCGCACTGCTGGCACACGCTGACCGACTTGGCCTCGACGCGAAGGAGCTGAGCGAGAGGTGACCGAGAGATGGAATCGGGGACGCCCTTGATGAGAGAGGGGTTGGGACCAGCGACGTGAGACTCGGCGGTCATCTGCTCAAGGAGATAGCGGTTGAAGGTTTGGATGAGGGAGGCGTAGGCGACGGTGGCCGATTCGCCGTCGTGGTCGATCAGGCCGAGAGCCGAGACTGCAGAGACGAGGATCAGCGTGCTGCAAGGCGAAGGAAGTACGGAGAAGGCGGCTCACCTTGAGGACTAGCACTGAAGGCTCGTGAGAAGTTGCTCGCCTGGCAGTTCATGCCCTTGGCATCGCCGAGCATGCGGAAGAGGAAGCCCGCCTCGCAGAGAAGGCAGTTCTCCTTGGGGCAAGCCGAGAAGGTGTGCGACTCGGCCAAAGTGCGAACGGGTCCCGTGTAGTGAAGAGCTTGGAGGAGCGAGTTGGTGTACGAGTTGGTGATGTGAGTCTCGAGGCCCGAGTAGTCGGTCTTGTTGTAGAAGCTGTGGAAGAGCGGCGATCAGTAAAGACTCGGGGATTGAAACAAGACGAAGCTCACCCAAAGTCAAAGTCCTCGACTCCGAAGCGACTGTACTTGATCTCGACCTTGCGGTAGTGCTTCGGCATTTGAGCGTCGGCCTTCTCCTCTTCCTCCTGCTCGAGCTTGGCGATCTGTAGCAAATCGGAAGCGTCAGTACACCGTCTAGCACTCTAGTTGAGCTGACGCGACTCACAGAGACTACGCGATCACGCTTCTTCTTCATCTCGGCGCGCTCCCTATCACTTCGGAACATGGGCGCGTCAAGCCCGACGGTCCTCTTGCCATTCTTGCCCGCCGGAACCTGATTCCTTCGACCAGCTGCACGAGCGGAAGCAGGGTAAGGCGCGTAGCCGACGAAATCGACCGTCTTGACCGTCGAGAGGATTGCTGGGTCGAGAACGGGGCGAGAGTGATGTGTTGGTGAGGGAGTGAAGTCGAAGGAGGCGGGAAGGAGGGAGAAGAGGGGAGAGGTGTAGTAGGGCATGCCGATCGAGTTGAGAGGTCTGCAAAGGGAGCAAGGTCAGCGAACGAAGCGAGCGCCGAAGCGAGAAACCCTCACGTGTCCTCGCGCCAGTTGATCCGCTCGGGTGGCTCGACAGTATCCGGCAGCTCAACTTCTCCCTCGAAGCGACAGAACTTGGCATCCTCTTGCGACGACCAAAGGTGGACGTAGCCGTCGGCGTCGCCGAAAGCGAGACCTTCGCCGGTCGGGCTGATGGCCATCGAGGTGAGGTAGGATGGAGTCTCGACCTGTACGAAGCGTAATAAGCGAAAGCCTTGTCGAGGCGTCATTGAGAAGCGACTAACCTGGAAGACGCTGCCTTTCCCGACCTCCTTCAAGTCGAGAATCTGAACTCGACCCTCGGCGCTGGCGACGACGACGTTGCCCGAGAGACGAGGGTGGAAGCGAACGAGTGCTGGTGGGGTGGGGAATGGGATGGGCGAGAGTGGGCGCAGGAAGCGAGTGTCGTGCAGCTTGAGATATGGGTCGGGGAGGGGAAGGCCTTGCCTGCTCGGTGAAAGGCTCGTTAACATGCGACCTGCGACGGAGCGAAAGGAAAACTCACCTCATAGTGTAGCCGATCGTGACGATGTAGTTGCCCTCTGCCTCGACTTGACTAATGCCTCCCGTGTGAGCGAGCACGCTCTCCCCCACCGACAGCTCGGAGGTGCGGGTATCGAGAAGAACGAGCGAGCCGGTGACGGTCGATGCGACAAGCTGAGTTGACCGTCGCAGGTGTAGGAGAGGAGCTGGTGGCGCTTGCTGTTGCGGCGAAGGAAAGGAGAAGGAAAGGACGTCAGAACGCACGGCTCAGCGCGATTGAGCACAAAGAAGGTTACGCACACGCCTGACAATGGAACCTCGATTAACGTTGACCATGAAGAGATCGCTTCCTGGCCCCGTCGCGATAATCTCGGAGGAGCGCGCAGGAGTGTAAGCGAAGGTGGTGAGGGGAGCTGGCGGCTCGGTCCTGGAAGGCGAGCAGGTTAGCTCTGGAAGCACTGTCATGGCTCAGGATGATCTAAAGGCTCACTCTACCGACCACAGCGCCATGCCTCGCCTCGTCGCCATCTTGACGCTGCCTCCCTTGCCAGGTCGAGCGTTCATCCCTCCTCCTCCGACGCTAAGCACGCCGGTGTTGTCGACCGAGGCTTCTCCTACTGCACCCCAATGTGCTCGGTAGCTGGTGTACCGTCCCGAGAGTCCTGTGGTTGGCGAGCAGAAGTAGGACGCGACGGTGCCAGTCGCGGAGGAGGCGAAGAGGAGGGGCGACAGCGGGTCAAAATTGAGGGTAGAGGGAGGTGTAGGGAGATACTGAGAAGGTAGGGGTTGCCATGTCCCTGCAGCGTCCGCTGGATAGGCATTGTAGGCCATCGGCGCTACTGTAAATCGCAAACAAACGCGTCAGTGAAGCTCTCGACTGGGTGGGAGCCTGAAGTGGTACAGAGTGCTGTGCTCTACAGCACGATTGAGAAAGACCCGGGACTCACGCGCTGCTGCTCGAGGAGAAGTGAAGGGCGAGAAGCGAGGCGAGTGAGGCGGGCTGTCGCCCTCTGTTGGAGGTTGAAGTTCGTTGCAGAACAGGCGAGGATTATTAGTCGAAGCTGTTGTAGTCGAACAGGGACCTCAAGCGATGTCGAAGACGAGAAGGCGAAGAGCGAGGCGAGGCGAGGCGTAAGAGGCCAACCCTCTCGACCTCGAAGCTCGAGCTTGGAGCGGGACGAAGGTCTCGCTTGAACTACATTTCTGCTCGTCTCGCTTCATCGACTTCAGCGCTACGGAGAGCTTGGATTAACCCTTGCGGATTCTAGTACAGCCTCTCGGTGAGTTATTGTCGCTCGACAGCGCGCTCTTGCCGCCCCCACCTCGAGCTGACTCCCTCGCTCTTTCGTCTCGATCTACCTACAGCTCTTCAAGGCCATCCGACAGGTCTAGAGCTCTTCACGCGGGCTCCCTACACCATCATCATGTCGTCCGAGGATGAGGCGCCCATCCCACAGCTTGAGCGTCCGTCTGAGGCAACCATCCTCGAACGGTGGACGAGCTTCTTCGCCGACCCGCTCCTCTCGCACCCTCACCTGAAGCAAGCTGCCATCGCTGGAACTGTGGCTGCTCGCGGGCTAAGATCGCTGCATTGGAGAGTGAGTAACGCTCTCTGAGTCTCTCACGACTCAGCAACGCGCTCGCTCACCAGACTGTTCTCCTACAGTACTTCTTCTCGCTCCTACCCTCACCGTCAGCTCCCACCTCATCGTCCACCTCCACCTACGGCCTCATCCTCACGCACAGCCGTTCCGAGTACTCGGAGTTGCGCTCGCGCTTGCTTCGGTCGCCGGACGGCGGATGGGTCAACGATGGCTCTTCGTCGGGCGGCAGTCCTCGACCGGATGGGCCAAAAGGTGGAGCAGCGCCTGTGGGAGTCCAGGTCAACAACCCGTTGGGATTGGACAGCGCGAATCCCTGGTCGGCTTGGTTCGAGGATCTCGAGCTCCGAAGGACCATCAGGCAGGATGTGCAGCGAACGTGAGTCATTTCTTTCTCCATTAATCAGCAAGAAGCTCTGATGCTCCCTGATCTCTCGCTGAACCACCCTTCTCGCCCCATAGCTTCCCCGAGATTGACTACTTTCGCGAGCCGGCGACTCAGGACAAGATGGTCGACCTCCTCTTCATCTGGAGCAAGCTCACCCCCGAGATCGGCTACCGACAAGGCATGCACGAGCTCCTCGCTCCACTCCTCTGGGCCGTCGACTTCGACTCTCTCGCCTCGTCTGCCGACTCGGCCGACTCGCTCGCCCACCTCGTCCTCTCGCGCGACTACATCGAACACGATACCTGGCAACTCTTCTCGGCTCTCATGAAGTCGGCCAAGAGCTTCTACGACTTCACCCCCTCCGTCCCTCTCGCCGTCGACAAGACCTCCGCCTCAGCGTCCACCACCTCCCTCACCCTCTCCCATTCGAAAGGCCTCAACGGTCAATCGTCGAGCTCCTCGTCCTCCAGCGTACTCGTTCAACCCATCGTCGGAACGGCGATCCGGATCCATGATAGCCTACTCAAGACGATCGACCACCAACTATGGGCCAAGATGGAGGAGCTCGGCGTCGAACCTCAAATCTTCGGCATCCGCTGGCTTCGCCTCCTCTTCTCGCGCGAGTTCCCCATCGACGACGCTCTCGCTCTCTGGGACGGTCTCTTTGCTGAGGACCCCTCGTTGCGCCTCATGGAACACATCTGCATCGCCATGCTCCTCCGCATCCGCGACGCTCTCCTCCAAGCCGACTACTCCGAGTTTCTCCAACTCCTCCTTCGCTACCCCACTCTTCCCGACGGCACCCACCGCATCTCTCTCATCCTCCAGCAAGCCATCTACCTCCGCGACAACGTCTCGGCCGACGCAGGAGAGCGCTGCCGAGCGCAGAACGTTCAAGTCGGCGCCATCGCAGGCGGCGATATCGTACAAGGGCAGGATACCGCTCGGAGGAGACCTTCGTCGCAGATGGGTCGGGCTGGGCATCGCAAGTCGTCGAGCATGAGCCCCGCGACGCATGCTGGGGGATTCCTCGCCGAGGGTGGATTCGTTGGAGATCTCGCTAAGGGTGTGTATGGGCGTGCAGAGGCGTTGGGAATCAACAAGGCGCTCTTTGGTACCTTCAACGAGATTAAGGTGAGTTTCCGAGTCGTCGCTGAAAGTCGAACTCGAGCTGACCTTCCCCATTCGCAGCGAGGCGTCGCTCAAGCGCAAGCAGCTCAAGCACAAGCCAATCGTAACGGCATGTCAGAGATCCCTAGTCGACCACCATGGGACTCGAAACCGCCGCCGCCGGCCAACAAGGACTACCTCGCCGAGATTGGCAAGATGCGCCAAACGAGCCTCGCCATGTCCAACGCCATCGACCTCTGCGTGAACGTACTGCAGCAGGAGGTCGTCATCGGAAAGCCTCGACCAAAGGACGCGGCTGGGAAGGAGGGAGCGACGAGCGATGGTGCACCAGACGAGCACCCACTTCCTTCTGGCGAGACGGTCATGGCCCTCACGGCGCTGTGCCACATTCGCGACGTGCTAGCGGGCAAGGCAAGGACGTTCGATTCGAGCGTACTATCCCCTCTCACGAATGCGCTCGAGAGCGGCGTGTTCCCTCCCTCCAACCACCCTCCTCCTTCGCCCGAGCTCGCCTCGCCGCCCTCGCCCGCTTCTTCGCCTCAACCTCCTCCACCTCCACCTCCTCCCATCTCCGCGCCTTCTCCAGTCGCCCCAGCGCCCATCGCTCGACCCATGGCACGCTCCTCCTCAGCAGACACCACCTCGGCCTCCACGAGCGCCGGCACTCCTTCGACCGCTCCCTCGACTCCTCCCCTTTTCCTCAGCGCTCGTACCGACAAGCCTCTCCCTTCCCTCACTCGTACACCTCACCTCACTCGCCCCATCCCACCGTGGGAGAGCTCCCGCCTCGGCTCGTCGGTCAAGACGACCCTTCCTCAACCGCCTCCTTCCATCCCCTCCACCTCGGCCATCCCCTCAGGACGAGGACAGGCATCCTTTCCAGCAGCTACCTTTTCGACTCGAGCAGGTCAGAGCAAGGGTAGCGTCGTGGCGGATCCGCTGGGTGCGATACACTGATTCGGAGGTGCTGGGTTTGGGGTTGCGGGCGCGTTGGAAGGCAGAATCGCAAGGCATCCCATTTCCTCATCCTTCGCACCTTCGGACGACCGCCGGGATCGTACGAAAAGCTCCAGCGAGGCGAATTGACCATCCGGCGCTCTCTTTCGCCGTCGGCGCCAGCCTCCTTCTTCGCCAGGTCGAAGTTCGGCGCTCGAGCTGCTGTGGTTGGCGGTCGTGTGTCGTTGCTCTCTGGCTCGTTCTCCTATGCTTCCCTCGCTGGTGGAGTTGGTGTATCTCTCCCTCGCTGACATGCTAATCATGACGGATTTGAGCCTCTTGCGAAGGATAGCGGGACCCCAAAGCCGTCTCGAGGCATCCGGTCTCCCGAGTTATATTCTTCGAGAGGGCAAAGTTGGCGGGCAACCGTGCTAAAAGCTGTATCAAGCGTTATACCCACGATTGAGTCTCATCGGAAGCGCTCAAGCGACGAGAAGCGCTCAAGAAGACCTCCACCGAGGAGAGAACGGCCGAGCAGCTCTTGCCTTCCGCCGAAGCAGAGCAGCGAAGGGGGACGAATGAGGGCACAAGAATCGCTTGGCGTACAGATGCAGAATCCGGTGTCGAGAGAATGGTCCAAAGAGAGACAGACGTACAGCACCGAGGGGAGAAGACGAAGTCCGGGGCTGCGGCAGGCGAGAGATATGAACATTGTAGCGGATCAGACGGCTCGGGGGGAGTGTGATATCGTGTAGTGCATGATCATAGTGAACCGAGTTTGTAGATGAGCTCCCAAGAGGTGTAGCGAGGTAGGAAGGAGAAGCAAGAGGAAGTGGGTCGAGCCAATCGAGCAACTGTATGCTGTCTTCCCCGCGAGCGTCTGTTACACATTTAGCAACAGATTCTCGCCCTCTCGTATCTCGTTTTCGCCTCTCTCCCTCTCGCTCTCGTTTTTTCCCTCTCTATCCTCTATCCCCCTCCTTCCCTCGTCGCCCCCCTTCCCTTCGCCGAAGACCAACCAGGATGTCGGACACCTACCCCGACGTCGAAAAGCAGCAGGCCAACTCGGGCGAGAAGCACACCGGGCAGGCGACCGTGCTGCATGGCTTGGATGCCTCTGCTGCTGATGGAACCGTTCACCGGTGAGTGCGGTTGCTTGAGAGAAGAGGGAACGACCCCTGCTCACTCTCGCTCTTCGCTCGTCGTCTGCAGCAACCTCAAGAGTCGTCATCTCCAGGTGAGTGGGGACGCCCGCGTGATGCCTTATCGCATCTTGAAAACCGCCTGCTGACCCTCATGTTATGCTGTTCGCCATTCGTAGATGATTGCCCTCGGTGGAAGTGAGCGCTTCTCCTTTTCGCCGAACCGCCGACCCCCCCTTGCTGACCCGCTCGAGTACAGCCATCGGAACCGGTCTCTTCGTTGGAGCAGGAGGAGCACTCGCTACTGGTGGTCCCCTCGGTATCCTGTTGGGCTACACTATCATGGTGAGCACGGGATCTCGAGGAAACGGCTGGAAGACATCGTCGCTTACTGAATCGCCGAGCAGGGATGTGTCGTTTACTCGATGATGATTGCGTTGGGAGAAATGTGCACCCTGTACCCCGTCTCGGGAGCTTTCACTCACTGTGAGTGTATTTGAGATACCCCATTACAAGACCGAGACTGACCGCTTCCCCTTTCTCGCAGACACCGCTCGTTTCGCCGACCCTGCCCTCGGATTCGCTCTTGGATGGAGTGAGTAGCGCTCTATACTCCTACATGAAGTGTTGCGCTGACCTTCTCTACCTCCGCTACTAGACTACTGGTACTCTTACGCCATCACCCTCCCGACCGAGATCACCGCCGCCGCCCTTGTCATCGAGTTCTGGCCTGGAGGAGCCAACATCAACCCTGCTGTGAGTTATTTTGATGCTACAGAGTGATCAGGAAGCGTACGATGCTGCAGAGTGATACGGAAGCGCGCCGAGCGAGCTCGCTGACCTTTCCGCTGTTCTCGCAGGTCTGGATCTCCATCTTCATCGTCGTTATCGTCTCGTTCAACTTCCTCGGTGTCCGGGCATAGTGAGTCAGACTCACTGACTTGTCCAGCGCGACGGGATACAGTCTCGCTCGAACCTTTGGCGTTCGGCGACCTCTTCGGCGCTCCCACGGTCGAAGGTTCAGCGCTGACTTTCTTTCCTTGTGAATCGAGTGGGGAGGCAGAATTCTGGTTTAGTGTTGTACGTTACAGCTCCTTCGGTAGGCAGGATTACGAGGGCCGAGCTGACTTTGAACCCTCCGCCGCCGCGCCCGCCGCCGCCCCTCACAGACCAAGATCATCACCATCCTCGGTCTCATCCTCCTCGGAATCATCATCACTGCTGGTGGTGCTGGATCGCCTGCCATCGGATTCCGCTACTGGAAGAACCCCGGTCCTTTCCAGCAGGAGAACGGCATCCCCGGCACCAAGGGTCGCTTCCTCGCTTTCTGGACCGTCTTTGTGCAGGCAGCCTTCTCCTTCCTCGGTACGGAGATTGTAGCTCTTACCGCTGGAGAGGCCGAGAACCCTCGCCGCAACGTCCCCAAGGCCATCCGCCGAGTCTTCTACCGCGTAGGTTGCCTCTTTCGCCGAAATTGGCCTTCACTGACTCTGCTCCATTCGCAGATCCTCTTCTTCTACGTGATCGGTGTCTTCGTCATGTAAGCGGTGCTCTACAGCCTTTCTCGAGGCTGATCTGACCCTTTTCGGCGCTCGCAGGGGTCTCATCGTTTCGCCCAACGACGAGGGTCTCCTCAACAACTCTGGATCGTCCGCCTCTCCCTGGGTCATTGCTATTCGCAATGCTGGTATCCCCGCCCTTCCCTCCATCGTCAACGCCGTCGTCCTCATCTCGGCGTTCAGTGCCGTGAGTCTCTCGCTGAGCTCTGGAGCCTGCGGGACGGGCCGTAGCTGACTCTAATGCTCTCAGGGTAACTCCGACTTGTACGCTTCCAGTAGGACGCTCTATGGACTTGCATGCGACGGCAAGGCTCCCGCCATCTTCAGGAAGTGCACCAAGAACGGCCTTCCCATCTACTGCCTCGCCATCACCGCCGCCTTCTCCTTCCTCGCCTACATGAACGTCTCGAACTCGGCCTCCACCGTCTTCAACTACCTCTCCTCGCTCTCCTCCATCACCGGTCTCATCACCTGGGGATGCATCAACTTCTCCTTCCTCCGCTTCTACTACGGATGCAAGAAGCAAGGCATCGACCGCCGAGAGTTCCCTTACGTCGCCCCCTTCCAGCCCTACGCCTCGTACTTTGGACTCGTCCTGATCATCCTCGTCATCTTCTTCAACGGTTACACCCTCTTCCTCGACGGCCAGTGGGACACCGTTACGTGAGTTTATCTTCGCCGAGTTCATCGTCGCCGAGTTCATCGCCGAGGCATCGACGAAGAGCGGCCCTTTCGCTGAGAGTAACGCTGACCCCTCGCATCGCTACAGTTTCGTCATTGACTACATCACCGTCGTCATCTTCATCGTCCTCTACGCCTTCTGGAAGTTCTGGAAGCGCACCAAGTTCGTTCGTCTCTCGTCGATGGACTTCATCACTGGACGCCGTGAATTGGATGAGATTTCGGAGCAGGAGGAGGCCAACCAACATGTTCCCAAGAACATCTGGGAGAAGGTCTGGGCCGCCGTTATGTAAAAGGCCGACGGCTAGCTTATGAGACGGGCAGGCTGGCTGCGCCGGTTTGTGGTTTGCTATTCGCATTCAGTACCCATCTGCAGCATCGAGCGAAATATCTCGAGAGACCGAAAAGCGAAAGTTCGTGGAGGAGGAGGGAGCTGCCAGTGCGCCGAGCGCTGAGCGGTGATTGAGGAGTGGGCGATGAGGTGAAAGTGTCTGGAAGTACATCGAGGTTCCCGTCTCGACAAGCCATCGCTGATCTTAAGGTATCCCTCGAAGGGAGAGATCCTGCTTCTGGATGAGCAGCGAACGCTTTCATCCTTCGCCGAGTCGCTGAGCTCCTTGTTCGCCTTCTGAGCATGACTACGAAGCGGTACAGGGCGGTGAATGTACTAACTCGAATTCCCTCTGAAGGACTACCAATCCTCAAAGCCGAGGTCGACTCCCCAATCTGGCTTGACCTGTGAAGGGAGCGCGAACAGAAGGTCAGCCGAGGTCGGCAAGCAGCGTCGAAAGGGAGCCAAACTCACGAAGCGCTGAGTCTTGCCCGAAGCTGCAATCTTGCCCAGCGCCTCGACGTCTTCCTTGGCTGTCATAACGCAGAGCGGTCAGCGAACGAGCTCGACGCCTTAGCTCGGCGCTCCTTCGCGATCCAAACTCACGCAGATCTACCACCCTGATGTTCTCCTCGATCCTCTTGGGAGTGACACTCTTTGGTAGCACGACTACACCCCGAGCGACTTGGTAGGAGATGAGGATCTGTCCCACCGAGGCGTTGTGCTTCTCGGCGATGGCAATGATCTCGGGATCTTGGAGGATGGGAGAGCCGGCCGAGCCGAGAGGAGAGAAGGCTTGCACCGTGATGCCCTTGTCTTGGCAGTACTTGACGACCGAGTGTTGGGGAAGGTAGGGGTGAAGCTCGACTGGGCGAGAGGGTAGCAATTGGTCAGCGAAGAACGATCGCCGAGAGGAGGGGGACAAGGCTCACTCTGGTTAACGGCGGGGACGACGGTAGCGACCTTGAGGATGCGCTCGAGGTAAGAAGGAGAGCAGTTGCAGACTCCGATCGCCTTGACCTTGCCCGTCTTGAGCAGCGCCTCCATCCCTTTCCAAGTCTCTTCGATGGACTGCTGAAGGTAGAGGTCGCGAGCGCCGCTCTCCGTCTTGGGGATGACGGGGTGGTTGCCATTGGGGTTCAGAGCGATCGGCCAGTGGACTGTGGTGGAGGGAAAGGGGTCAGCGATGCTCGAAAGGAGAGAGGAGAGGAGAACCGGACCGAGGTAGAGGTCGACATAGTCGGTGCCGAGGCTTCTGAGCGTCTCATCCAGGTTCTCCTCGATCTTAGTGTGGTACTGTGGGAAGTATCATAGAGTCAGCTACACGTAGAGCGGCTCAGAGTAGAACAACTTACGGTTCCCCAGACTTTACTCGTCAAGAAAAGCTCCTCGCGCTTCCTCCCCGACTGGCGAATCCCTTCTCCCACCTCGTCCTCGTTGCCGTAGCCTGTAAGATGGGGGTCAGCGGTGAAGAGCACTTTGAACTCCCTCCTAAAGCTTACACCAAGCAGCATCGATGTGGTTGTAGCCGTGTGCGAGAGCGAAAGCGACGGCGGCGGTTACCTCTCCTTTCGCCGACTGCCAGGTTCCTGTAGGCGAGTAGGTAAACCTTGAAGTACACTGCTCTACTTCAAACACTCACCCAAACCGACGGAAGGGATGTAGGCACCAGTGTTGAGCTTGAAGCTTTCCTGAAAGAGGGAGAACAAGACCGAGTGAGCTTGGGCAAGGCCAGTCGTAGGAGCTGTAGCTGAACACTCACAGACATGATATGTAGATTTAAGGCGAGAAGGAAGCAGAGACCAAGTGAGAGAGGGAGCGAAGCAGGCCACGACGTCAAAGGCGGAGGGAGAGAGTCGAGCGCCGACTGCAACCGGGAGCTCACCTCCTCTTCTCTTTCGCTTCCACTTTAAATCCCTTAGGCTTAACGTCAAGATCATATCAAGATGTACATGCTATTCTCACCGCCCGTCGGCTCTACATGACCCTGATCTCAGCTCTCAGCCGCGCCGAGGAGACGAGTCTTGCTTCTCTCGCTTTCCTGCTGAGGCCGACCGCCGCTTCACGGAAGCTCATGCCGGATCCACTCCGACCAGCGCAGGTGACCCGCTGGTTAGCAAGGCTAGATTTCCAACCCTTTGGTTCCTCGGCCGGCAAGCGAAGGACGCGCCCTTTCGAGGTCGACTTGTAGCCTGCTCTGCAGCTCTTCTTCCTTCCTTTCACCTCTCACTACCTTCACACACACTCAAACAGCCATGGTCGCTATTTCAGGAAACACATTCATAGTCACCGGAGGAGCAGGAGGGATCGGAGGAGCTGTCGCTACCGAGCTCGTCGGTCGTGGAGCCAACGTGGTGCTGTTTGACGTCGTCCCCGAGGACAAGGGAGCTGCTTTTGCCAAGACCGTCAGCAGCGACAAGGCGTTGTACCTCAAGGTCGACATCACCGACTCGGAGGGCACCAAGAAGGCCGTCGAGACCGCCGTGGAGAAGTTTGGCAACTTGAAGGGTGCCGTGCACTGTGCTGGAATCGCTGTAAAGGTGAGTTTGACCCTCTCCTGCTCCATCGAAGCGCTACGAGTCCTGTGCAATGAGCTGACCTTTCGCCCGCATCGTTTCACTCTCCTCCTTCGCAGCGCCCTTGGTCCAACGACCTCTCCGACTCCATCTCGGACTTCCAAAAGATGCTCCAAGTCAACACTGTTGGCACCTTCATCGTCAACGCCCATGTGTGAGTCTTGGAGCGGTCCCCTTCCTCCTGCTCGGCGAACTCGGAGCTGACCTCGGCTCGCTTCCTTCCCAGCGCTGATGCTATCAACAAGCCCTTGAACCACCCCGATGGATCGAGCAAGCAGGCTCCCTTCTGGACCACCGACGAGGAGCGTGGTGTGAGTTGTTGCTCTTGCACTTTAAGGCCGACCCTCGGCGCTGACCTTTGCCTCTCTCCTTCGCGCAGGTCATCATCAACTTTGCCTCTGCTGCCGGTCACGGTCTCTACGCTCGCACCCTCGCATACGGACCTACCAAGGTTGCCGTCATGGGCATCACCAAGTCCTTCTCTGACTTCCTCGGTCCCTCGGGAAGTGAGTCGCTTCACCCTTCCTCCTTTGCTAGCGCCGAAGCTGACCCTTCTTCTCCTTCAGTCCGCGTCAACTCCATCTCTCCTTCCATCGTCGCTTCGGCCATGACTGCAAACTTCTCGACCTACTTCTCCGAGGACCTCAAGAAGCATGCCACCTTCCCTCGCCGACCGGCTGCCCCCAGCGACATCCTCCCTACCGTCGTCTAGTGAGTTCTTGCGGCGCCTCTCTCCCCCGAAGCTTCCTGCTAACAACTCTCTCCCAACAGCCTCATCGAGAACACCTTCGTCAACGGACAGGATGTCGCCGTCGATGGAGGATGGCGCCTCGTTACTCAGAAGGCCGCCGTCGAGGGCGAGGATGACCCCCGTGAGCTGGCTCCGGGACTTGAGTAGAGCAGTCAGAGACACTTGTATCGGATCCTTGGGAGTCTCAGAAGCAATGCACGCAAAAGCAGTACAATCTCTCTTCCCCCCGAGCCGAGCGTCAGCGCCGAGAGCAGCGCCAAAAGCCAACGCCGAAAATCGTATCCACGGGACTCAGCGAGTCAAGAATGATGTGGCGCATCAAAGCGAAGTTCATGATTCCATGGCTACAGGAGCAGCTTCCTCGATTTCTTCCCGCGCCAGCTCAGCAACCGTCTCTGCCTCGGTCGAGGTCTTACAAGGCGCCTCGCCGACGGCCGCATCGACTGCAGCAGCCGCGACCCCTCTCTTCTCCACATCTCCCTCCGCCTCCAGCTCCACCTTCTTATTCTCCAACTTTCTCCTCTTAGCCGCCCTCCTCCCACTAGCAAAGCTACTCGCCTCGGCATCATCAAAGACCCTGATCGCAGCGAGGATGAATCCACCGTGCTGCATGCCCGCCATCTCGGGGTGGGTGCGGCCGGGGAGGACTTGGTACTTGCGAAGCCAGGGTTCGGAGATGGAGGGAGCGAGGAAGTCGGGGCAGGAGCGGAGGGTCGTTTGGAGGGAGTAGAGAACCTGTGAGGGGCGGGAGAGGTAAGTGGAGAGTTCCCAGGAGGGGAGGGAAGGAGGGGAGGAAGGAGACGAACGGGAAGGTAGGGAGAGTAGACGATGACGGGCGCCGAGCCGCCGATGCTCGGCAGCAGGCGCTCGAGGACCGAGTAAGGCTCGTACTCGCACGCGAGGATGACACTGCGAGAAGAGAAGAACGGGTCAGCGTTGTGCCCCGTGCTTACAACGACGAGCAGCAGCACGCCTCACCCATCGAAGCCGCCGTTGAAGAACTCGTCGCGCGTTTCCTTGGCCTTGTCGTAGACTGCCTTCCTCTTCTTGATCTTGATGATATCCCTCGTGTTCTTTGTCTTGCCGGCCGTCTCTGCTAGGTCGAGCGGTAGGGCAGGAGGCGCCCATGCTTCCTCGGTCGCGGCAAAGTGCATTGAGGTGATGGGTGCTAGGTCGCTAGGGTTGAAGTTGAACGAGTCAAGAAGGTGGAGATCGGGCGGTGAGTCGACGCCGTTGATGACGAGGATACGTCCTTCGCCTGCGAGGGAGGGAAAGAACGACCGATTAGCGATCCAGCGCCGAGCCGAACTGCTAGTCAAGAAAGCTCACCTCCCATCCTCTCCACCGCAGCAGCCACAACCATGCCATGTACATCATCCACGACGAGTAGCTTTCCTCCTGGTCGAACGTTGGCCATAGTCATGATCTGAGAGAGAGTGTCGGGTCGGAGCTGGCGAATCTTGTCGGCGTCCTTCTCAAAGTTGTACTCGCAGATGTTGTGGACGGTAGGTTCAATGGGAGTGAAGACTTGGAGGTATCTGCGGGTGGAAAGAGCAGGTGAGCTACGAGAACGGCGGAGCGAAGCCGAAGAGGCAGCTCACTTGGCCTCCTTCCTCTTCATATACTTCTCCTTCGAGTACTCGGTCTTGAGTTCGAACGCCGAGTGCTCTTCCACCTGCTTGGCGATGATTTCCTGGGGAGCGAGAGGAGTCAGCTCGAGCTCATCACCGACAGCCTGGCCTTCGCAAGCGAGCATCTCACCCTTCCGCTCAATCCCTCGTTCCTCAGAGCCTCGATGTCGATGAACGTAAGCTTCTGAGCGCCAGTTGAGCTGATATTCTCGTTGTTGGCGGCGGTCTCCTCTGCAATGAGACGGGGCATCAGCCAAGAGAAGCGACGAGCGCAGAGCGAGCGGCTTCGGACTCACCAATCTCGTTCAAAGTCGCCTGTAAGACCTGCAATCCGCCATCGAGAATCTCGTACGTGTGACCATAAGGCTTTCCCACGAGGTCTTTGGCCTTGAAAGTGCCATACTTGCCCAGCGCGACGTTGCTGTTTTCGCGGGGAGCGAGAGATGCAAAGGGTCAGCATGAGCGCTTCCCAACAGCGTGCAGAAGGAAGCTGCTCACGCTTTCGCGTTGATTTTGATTGCTTTGAGTACCCCAGAAGGGAGCTTGATGAGGACGTTGTCGCCTTCGCGGATGAGGTGCCGACTGGCAGGAGGAGGGCGAGGAGCGGTCGACTTGGGAGGGCGAGAGGTGGAAGCGACGGGCTCTGCTACAGCTACAGGAGCGAGAGCGGGAGCTGGTTCGGCTGACATGGTACAGAAGCGCAAAGTCAAGCAGTGACGAGTCGAAGGGCAACCCAGGAATTTGAACGAGCGCCTCTCTCTCCCTCCCTCCGCCAACTTCTCCTCGACCTCCCCGTCATGGCAAGCTGTTCGCTCTGCGTGATGTCCTACAGACGTGACTGACTGACTCTCATGCACACTAGGCTGCTCAAATCACTACCAACGCGACCGAACGAGACGTTACAAAGATGGAGCGCATCGGTAGGCTGCTCTCCCTCCCTTCCGGCCCTCTTTACTGCCTTCTAACACGCTACATCTTCCCCTCACAGGCACTCACTCGCACATTCGTGGACTCGGCTTGGATCCTACCACCCTCGAGCCTCGGGGCAACGCTCAAGGCATGGTCGGTCAGGGAAAGGCGAGGAAGGCGGCGGGTGTCATCTTGAAGATGGTGCAGGAGGGCAGGATTGCGGGAAGGGCTATTCTTATGGCTGGACCACCGAGTACCGGAAAGACGGCTATCGCCATGGGTGAGTTTCGAGCTGTAAAGCGCGCTGGGAGCGCATCTCGAGGGAGGAGGGCGTTTGAGGGGCAGCAGCAGCTGGGCAGAGCCCTTAGTGCACCTGAGGAGGAGCATGTAGTATTGAAGAAAAGCTATCAAGCTGCATGCGGCACGAGGAGAAGCTGACACCCTCCCTTCGCACAGGCATGGCTCAGTCGCTCGGCTCTGACGTCCCCTTCACCATGATCTCCGCCTCTGAGATCTTCTCGCTCGAGATGTCCAAGACCGAGGCTCTCACTCAAGCGTTCCGTAGGAGTATCGGAGTCAGGATCAAGGAGGAGAGCGAGATTATCGAGGGAGAGGTTGTCGAGATTCAGATTGACCGGAGTTTGACTGGCGTGAGTGATGCTCTCCTCGACTGGAAGGGATGAAAGCTGACCTCCTTTATCCTACATTACAGGCCACCAAGACGGGCAAGATCACGGTCAAGACCACCGACATGGAGACGGTTTACGACCTCGGCAACAAGATGATTGACGCTCTGACCAAGGAGAAGGTCATCGCTGGAGATGTCATCGTCATCGACAAGGGTACGGGCAAGATCTCCAAGCTGGGAAGGTCCTTCACTCGCGCCCGCGACTACGATGCCATGGGAGCCGACGTGAGTTCTCGCTCTTCGCCTCGAGCTTCACTTGCTGACCCTCGCGCTTCCGACCATACAGACCAAGTTCGTTCAATGCCCCGAGGGAGAGCTTCAGGTCCGCAAGGAGGTCGTCCACACCGTCTCGCTGCACGAGATCGACGTGATCAACTCTCGCACTCAAGGCTTCCTCGCCCTCTTTGCTGGTGAGTCGACCTTTTCGTCTCTTTCGAGCCTTCAACTCACTCCTTGACATCTTGTAGGTGATACTGGAGAGATCAAGTCGGAGCTGCGTGACCAGATCAACACCAAGGTTAGCGACTGGCGAGAGGAGGGCAAGGCCGAGATTGTTCCCGGTGTTCTCTTCATCGACGAGGTGAGTTTCCTACTCTCCTCTCGGTCTACTCTCGCCAAACCTACTCTTCACCCAGGTCCACATGCTCGACATTGAATGCTTCTCCTTCCTCAACCGCGCGCTCGAAACCGAGTTGGCTCCCATTGTCATCATGG
Source organism: Leucosporidium yakuticum (assembly GCA_019775505.1). Lineage (NCBI taxonomy): Eukaryota > Fungi > Basidiomycota > Microbotryomycetes > Leucosporidiales > Leucosporidiaceae > Leucosporidium > Leucosporidium yakuticum. The sequence goes on from JACWFO010000108.1 coordinate 150,169, forward strand.
CGTCCAACCGGGGTATGACTCGGATACGCGGAACCAAGTACAAGAGCCCTCATGGAATCCCCATCGACCTGCTCGACCGTGCCCTCATCATCAGCACCAAGGCGTACGAGCCCGAGGACATCAAGGAGATTCTGTCGATTCGGTACGTCTCTTACGCTTAACGAGAACCAGTATAGATCCGAGTTAACTCACTCGAATCGTCTTACAGTGCTCAGGAGGAGGACGTCAACCTTTCGCCTGCAGCGATCGAGATCTTGACCAAGATCGGCACCGAGACTTCGCTTCGTGAGCTTTCTCCTTCTTCATAGTCGAGGCGAGGCTTTCGCTAACCTCACTCTACACCAGGCTACGTGATCCAACTCATCACCTTGTCCAACCTGGTCGCTCGCCGGCGAAAGTCGACTACGGTGGACGTGCCCGACGTTCGTCGCGTCTACACTCTGTACGTCCTGGTTGCTCGTCTTCGCCTCGAAGCTAGCGCTAACCTCGCAACGTCTACGAACAGCTTCCTAGACGAGAAGAGGAGTGTGCAGTACTTGAAGGAGCAGAACAGCGTCCTGCTCGGCGAGGATGGCCAGGTCGGCAGCGCTTCGGGAGCCGGAGATGCCATGGAGCTGTGAGCTTGTCGAGTTGGAACGATGTAAAACAACCTGCTGTTTCCCAATACCTTCACTTTGGCGTCCGATTTTCAGTTCTGTACCTCTGCAGCTCCGCCGCAGTTCGCGAAAAGGCGGGGAGAGGCGGTGTTGCCTCGTCGCTTCTCTCCTCCGGCGCTCATGGGCCTCTTTTCTTCCAACAACAACGACGAGCCGGTGCAGTCTGGTACAGGACGACTCCGTCGCAAGTCTCAAAGTCGCCGTTCTTCTACTCAACTAGACGATTCACCAGCACCAGCAGCGTCAGACTCCCGTCGCTACTCTCAACCTCTGCCGCCCGTCAGCAAACTCGCTTACCGCCGGGATTCAGCGCTCGTCGGCGAAATGAACCAACAGCAGTACTACCAGGGAGGAGGACAACCTACTCCCCAACAGCGCCAGCAGTATGACGGGGCACAACAGCAACACCCTTCGTCGTATCCCGCTTCGCCTCCGCTGGCAGGAGGAACTGGCCCTGTAGGAGGATACCGCGACTCGCCTCCACCTCACTCCAACTCGCCCCAGTACGGCCAAGAGCCCCAGGGGCAGCAGCAGCGGTACTCGGGCGCTCCCCCTCCTCGCGACCAGTTCCAACAGCGCCCCGAGTCTCAGTCGATGCCCAACAGGGCTAATCCCGCGGGAGGAAGGCCAATGAGCTACATGGGAGGCGGAGGTGGAGGACCCGGATTCTACCAAGGTGGACACCAGCAGTCGTTCAGCCAAGGCGGACAGCCTCAGCACGCACCCTCCTCCTCGCAACAGCACTACTCTTCGGGACCGACCTCGGCCTCTCGCTCAGAGTCGAACCACTCGCCTGCACCTTCTCAGCAATCCTCCTCGTATCGCTCGCCCACCGCCACCACTCAACCTTCCTCGGTCCCCGGCAACCTCAACGAAGGGCTGCCTCGACCTTCGGGAGGCGCTCCTCCTCCCATTAGGCGCGGGTCGGCTTCCTCTGCTAGTCTCGGAGGACAGCAGCAGCAACCTCCTCAACCGAGAGCACCTAGCACCATCGCTGGCGAGCCGCTGCATGACCTCGGCAGGGCCGTCGGGTTGCTCAAGAGTAGCAAGTTCTACGCCGAAGGTGAGTCGAGCTTGTTCTGAGTAGCGAAATAGAGAGCTAACGACTACGACTCTACAGGCTTCCTCATGAAGAAGATCGAGGTCGGCTCGGATGGCAAGACGGTCAGTCTCGGCGCGGTTCCCGAGGAGGATTTGGAGCTGACTTCCTTCACGCTGCAGCACCACGGCAACCCCGAGTACGAGTGGGCCAAGTGGTTCGTTCAGCTTAGCGGTACCATCATGTCGACTTGGAACGCCGCCGAGATGGACGAGGCCGCTCGCAACAATCGAACGGTGAGCCGTCGCCTCTCTCGTTTCGGAGCCTCGAGCTGACCTCGAATCTACTCTACAGGTTCCACCTCAATACCTCAACCTCTCGGACGCTTTCCTTCACCCCTACCCTCCCCCTCCTGACAGCAACGCTCCCACCAGCTTCCAATTCGCGCTCAACTCGGCCGGCCTCAACCGTCTCGTCTTCTGCGCTCCTTCGCTTCAATCTCTCACCGTGAGTGCTTCCCCCCTGCTTCTCGACGAATTCCTCGTACTCACCCGTTTTGCACCACAGATGTGGATCAACGCCATCCGTCTCGCCGGCTGGGAGCGCTCCCGCTGCAACGAGATCTACACCGGCTCGCTTCTCGGTCTTCGCGAGCCCAAGCCGCACGGCTGGGTAGGCTACGACGCGGGAGTCTCGACCGCCAGCGGTGGAGCCTCGAAGGGCAAGTTCGAAGGTTGGTTGAAGGTCCGCTTGCCCGGCGACACCGAGTGGAGGAGGATTTGGACGGTCGTCTTAAGGGGAACGGGAGCGGCGCAGGCGGCGGGAGCCAAGCCTGATCAGGGAAAGAAGGCCAAGAGGAGTAGCTTGTTGAGCTTTGGGAAGAAGGAGCCGCAGACGGTGGCGGTCGAGGGATTGCCCGGAGACGGAGCGCACTCGACGATCGCTTTCTACGGCGAGAAGCCTTCGAAGAAGGAGCAGCCTCTCTGTATCGCTCAGCACAGTACGTATCTATTTCCCTTTCTTCCTTTCTCTCCCGATGCTAACCTCCCTAACCTTCGCTGCTCTCCTACAGTCTTCTACGCCGCCGCCATCTACCCCGAAGCCGAGAAGCTCATCAACAAGGCCTCGCTCTTCAAGATTGAGGGAACCTTCCTCAACCCCAACGATGGCTACCGCATGGGCTGGGGCGTCGGAGGTCGCGCCGAGAAGCAAGGATACGCGCTCATGATGCTCGAGGACGGAGATCATCAAGGCATGCTTGAGTGGATCGTCGGCCTCTCGGACGCGTTCAAGGTGAGTCTCATCGCCTGAAGACGTTTGAAGAAGAGGCGCTGAACCTTTATCATTTCCCAGCTCTACGGTCGCCCTCGCGGCTTCTCCTACGACCCCAGGGACCCCTCGTCGATGTACTTCGCCCTTCCCGTCGGTCCTCATCGTGACCGTCAATTCCTCGACCGCGAGCGTGAGTTTTCAATTCGCCTCCGTTCTCTGCACGCAACTGATTGATCTTCCTTCACAGTCGTTGACAACCTCGACATCAACGAGTCGCGCCCTCGAGCCATCCGCGCCGTCTTCCACAGTCAGACATTTCTCGTTCAAACCCGCTCCGCTGAGCGATAGCGCTGACCTTCTCCGACTCGCAGACATCCTTTTCGACCGCATGCGAGGCATTCGCCCCGCTGCTCTCGGCCCTCCCGGCGGCTCTCGCTCCAACTCTCCCGCTCAGCGCTCCCTCTCCTCCGCCCCCGCTCCTCAGCTCGCCCCCGTCGAGTCTGCTGGCCCTCTCAAGGTTCAAAACGGCGACTACGACAATGAGGAGCAGGAGCCCCCTCGTCGCTTCCAGCAACGCAACGAGAGCCCCAAGCTCAGCTTACCGCCCATCGGAGAAGGCTCTGTCGTCTCGGATGCCACCGAGCAGCCTCGCTCCGCCTCGAAGGATCCCGAGCGCGAGCAATGGGAGCAGCAGCAGCAACGTCTGCAGGAGGAGGAGCAGCAGAGGAAGCAACAGCAAGAACAGCAGGATCGTCCGTGGGAGCAGCGCCAGACTCAGCCTCAGACGGCGCAGGACGTCGCTCCCTCGAATGGAGGAACGCCCGACTATCTCGGAGGTGCTTCGGGCAGCTCGTCGAGGCTCGATCCGGCTCAAGGCCACGATACGGATCGGAGGCTGAGCAGCACCGGCGAGCACCTGGCCACCTACAGCGCCTTCCTCTCCTCCGACCTCTCGCGCGAGCCGACTCCTCCCCCTCCTGACGCCGAACGCAACACCGCTACACCTCCCATCCTCAACCCCATCGTCACTTCGACCGGCTCTCAACGCTCTCCTCCTTCGCCCAACTACTCGCGCCCTACGCCCCTCATGCACGACTTGGCGATCGCCCAGACGCCCGGGTCCGAGGTCACCGGCGCTGCTACCCACATCTCCTACAACCCTCCTCCAGCCACTTTCGAGGACGGTCAGCAGCACCTCAACGAACAGCCTCAGCCTTACTACGCATCGAACGCCGCTCGCTCGAACGGCGCCCTCGCCTCTCCCGGCGCACCTTCGACGCTGGCCGGAACGCCCGTAATGGAGCGCGGTGGATCGGATGTCGGATTGGCGTACCTTGCCGACGACCAGCCTCAACACCAACAGGCTGCTCCCGTCGAGCCGGAGCCCGTCGTCGAGAAGAAGATCGAGCCCGAGCCTACCCAAGTCTTCCACGACTCGGAACGCCCTCACTCGACGGAGAGGTCGGCGTTGGAGGAGCCCAAGGTTGCCGAGGCGGCCGCTCTACCCTCGCACCAACAGCTCGAGGAAGTGCAGCAGCAGTCGAGTTCGGCTCCCTCGGAGGTTTCGGCGGCCAACAGCGCACGCTCGGCCGGCACGAGAGTCAGTCAAGCGCACCAGGGCAACGTCGTCGACAGCCCCGAGAAGATGGATCTTCCCAGCCCGACTGGCGACTCGCCCTACACCACTCAACCCCTCTTCTCGCCACCCAAAATCCATCAAGAGACCTTCGGCGATGCCAACGGCCATAGCGAGGCGGTCGGTAGCCCCAACAGCACCCACACGGCCACCGCCAATGGACAACAGACAACTCCTACTCCCGGCGCGCACCCTGGGAGCCCTCTCATCCCGCCCAAGTCGCCCGGTCGTGATCGCCGTCCTTCGCCCACCATCAACACGGCCGCTCTCCCTGGATCGTCGCCGCGTACTCAGCCTCAACAGATTGGTCAGCAGGCCCTCTCGCCTCCTACTGCTGTTGAGCCGACCATGTCACCTCAGTCGGACGCCTCGTCGCCTCGCTTTGAGCAGCAGCAGCGCAACGGGGGCCACGACGAGGAGCACAACATCCACTCCGACGTATGTCGCTCCTTCTCATCATCGCAAGATTCGAGACTGACACCTCTTTTCTCCTACAGCTCCTCGCCGCCCTCCACTTCGTCGACCGCGCCGAATCTCCCCCTCCCGACACGCCTCAGACCATCTCGTCGACCGAGCCTTCGCCCATCGCTCCTCGCGTGTCCAACTTCCATGTCGGCCCTCCCAAGCGCGGCCTCTTCGACCCTTCCTCCCCCACCGACGAGCACTACGGCTTCGATCAGAATCAGTCGCTCAACTCGACCGCCGTCGAGGTCCTCGCCGACCAGCCCGATCACTCGCAGGTCACTTCGCCCACTTCGCCTGCAGTCTCTGCCCCCGCCTCGGCGACCGCTACAGCCGCTCCTACCTCCTTCCCTTCGAGCTTCGCTCCCAACAAGCGTGCAGAGGAGCGCGTCGCCGCCGCCAAGCTCGCCGAAGCCGCTCAACAGGCTGCTCTCACTCGCCCCGGCCGCGCACCAGGAGCGGGGAACAAGGGCAAGCAGCGTGCATGGGTCGACAGCGACGAGGACGAGGATGAGCCCGAGGAGGAAGATGATAGCGATGACGACGACCCCGTCGCCGCGAGGCAGGCTCCTACCTCGTCCTCGTCCCAGCAGGACCTCTCCTCTCGCAACTCGCTCCAACCCGGCCCTCGTCCCATCGGAGGTATGTCGCCGCAGGAGGCTCGCCGTTCATACTACGAGAACGGCCCTTCGCCCGACAACCGCATCTCTCCCCTTCCTTCGCCGAGCAACGCTTCGCCTTTCCCTTCCTCGCCGAACAAGGGCGAGTTCCATCTCCGCGGCGAGTCGCCCGCTCCTCCTCCGCTCCGGCCAATCGTCAGCCCCCATGGACTCCTCCACGCCGGTATCATCGACAAGGAGGAGCGCTCGGCTCGGGCGTTGGAGAGCCAGGCGAGGGATACCGGAGGACCCCTCGTCAACCTTCCTTCCAAGCCGCCACCACCGCAAACGGGTCTCGTCGGCGCCATCACCTCGCATCAGCGCGAGAAGGAGCGGACCGGAGGTGTCGGCCGAGCCCTTACCGAGCAGCAGAGGGAGCGCAAGCTTGCCGAGCAGGTGAGTTGAAGCGGTCTCGTTTTCTTTCTCGCTCTCGCTGGACTTTAACTGACTCTCCTTCTTTCCTCCTACAGCGTCAAAAGCAACTCGACGACCTTCAACGCCAACAGCTCGCCCAGCAGCAGTTCATGCAGCAGCAGATGCAGATGCAGATGATGCAGGCGGCTCAGTTCGGCGGAGGCTACGGCACGATGGGCACAATGGGTATGGGTACGATGGGAGGGTACGGCGCCAACCCATGGATGATGGGCGGTGGAGGGTACGGAGGTTTCCCACAGATGGGCTCGCCGTCGATGGGAGGATCGCAGATGGGAATGCCGCCTACCTCGTCGCCTCCGCCGGCGCAGAGTGCCATGGGAGGAGGAGGACCAAGTTCGCCTGGAGGAGGTATCGATCCTGTACGTTCTTCTCGTCCTCTCGCCCTCTCGCGCACGAGCTGACGCCCCCTTCGCCTTCGCCTTTTAGCAGATGCAGCAGCAGCAGCAGATGATGGCCGCTCAGCACGCTGCTCAAGCTGCAGCACAAGCAGCTGCGCAAGCGGCCTACATGCAAGCCATGTCCGCCTACTCGTCACCCCCTTCCGCCTCGCCAGGAGGATCGCCCGCCCTCAGCGCCGTTCAGTACCCCTCGATGAACTTCAGCCAAGCCCCCTTCTACCCCGGCTCACCGCCAATCCAGTCTCCTCCCTTCATGGGTCAACAATTCGGCGCCGGCAGCCCTTACGGAGGCTTCAACCCTTACCAGCAGCAGTTCGGCGGATCGCAGCTCGGCGGTCACGGTCAGCAACCTTCGTTCGGCGGCCAGCACGGCATGGGAGAGCACTCGGATGCGGAGGACGGTAGAGTCGCTTCGCCTCTGACGCTGGGTCAGCCTCGCCCGCAGGCCGGTGCGAAGGAGGAGTAGCCGATTGAGGAGCAAGAGACATTCATTCGTTTTAGCTCAAATTTGCGTAAGACTTGGTAGACTCTCTTTCAGCTCTATTTCTTATAATAATGGACTTTTTTCTCGACTCGCAATCTCAAGACGGCGAGAAGTCGCTTGCGAAGCTCGAGGCGAACGCGAAAGCAAGCTGAGCTCCTTCTTTTCTCTCCAATCTCCTCGTCTGCTCACGTTCGCATTTCGCTTCAAGCCATGCTTTCGGCACCTCGGCGACTGCTCGCCAACAGCCCGTCTGCCTTACGCTACACCCAGCATTCGCTACTCGCGCCGTCCTTCGTTGTCGGCTCGAGCAAAGACCTCGAGTTCCCTTCCCATCCCTTCTCGACCTCTTCCTCCTCGTGGAACAGTCAACGGATCAAGCTATCGAAGGAAAAGGTCGCCGAGCGAGTCAAGAAGATCAAGCGCAAGCAGTCGATCAGGGAGGAGAGGAAGCTGCTCGAGCAGGCAAAGGGAGCCGAGAAGTATGCTGGCAACCTCGAACGGAATCTGGAGCTCAAGGAGAAGCGTATAACCTCAGAGGTGTGCCCTCTCTACCCCCGAGATGGCCACCGAACTCAGCTGACGGTTCTGTTGCTTTTGCGCGCTGCAGGAGCTCACTGAAGGCCTCGCTCCTTTGACCGAGGAGCAACTCGAAGGGATGTACCGGGGTTTGCTGAGTGCTCCTCCATCAGAGCTTGCTTCCCCTGCTTTGGAGGCGCCCAGCTCGCTGCTGCTGGAGGATTCTTCGGCCGTCGAGGCAGAGGGGAGGGAGGACAGGCTGGCCGAGTTGGAGCAGCGGCTGGAGGCGGTCAAGTTGGCGCCAGAAGGAGAGGAGACATCAGATTCGCTGGCAAGCAGGCTATCGGCTCGGTTGAGGCGGGATGATGTGGATGCGGAGCTCGGCGAGGAGGATGGAGCTTCGACGCCGACGGTAGCAGGCGAGGAGACAAGCTCGCCTCGAAGGGTGCTGCGAAAGCTGGGAGAGCTTGTCAAGGCGTCCGAGAGCCTGGCCGCTAGTCCCAGTAGCGAAGCCAGTGCCGTAGAGGAGCTGGCTGTGCCGCTCGGTCTCGTCGTCCGCTCCGAGTGGAGGGATCTGCTGCTCAGCGCTGTGAGTGCTGCTGTTCGAACTCGAGCCGCTGTAGCTCTACTGATGGAAGCCTTCTTTCCATGTGCAGGCCGAGGAAGAAGGTGCCGTTGGCGATGTGCTGGAAGGGCTCAGTCTCATGCAGGTGAGAGGGTTCCGTTGTCCTTCCTCGCTACTCGCCTGACTTGCCTTCTCTTCTGCAGAAATTGACGCCCATGGAGGACGGCAAGATCATCACCGACATCTTGGCCACCTACGCTTCGCGAGGCCGGACTCGCGACGCCCTCTCGCTCGTCCAGTTCGCGCGAGAGCGTGAGTGCCGCTATTCGATGCTTCTCTGCACGCATTTCGCTGACCTGTACATCTCCAGGATCCCTGCCGATGTCCGTCACCTTTCACCACCACCTCCTCTCGACCCTTCTTCCTTCTCATCCCGAGCTCGCTCTCAAGCATCTCTACTCGCTCGAAGCCTCTGGCCACACTCCCCTCCTCGCCACCTACACCAATATCATCCGCAACCTACTGGCACCAAGCTCGCCTCCCCATCTCGTCAGTCGAGGCTGGGATCTCTACGCCCACACTCGCCTCGTCTCCCACCCCGTCCCCGATGTCGCCCTCTACTCCGAGATGATTCAGGCGTGCTCCAGAGGTCCTCACCCCAGTCCCGAGCGCGCCCTCGACCTCTTCACCGAGATGACCGTCGACAACAAGCTCCCACCCTCCGAGCAAGCCTACAACGGCGTCATCCGCGCTTGCGCGAAGGAAGGGTCGCAGCCGAACTACTTTGAGGCGCTGAGGTTGATGAGGCAGATGTTGGATACGAACGTGATGCCTTCGAGGCATACGTTCCACGCGGTGCTGGAGGGAGCGATGCGCCATGGGGACTTGGCGAGGGCGAGGTGGATGCTCGTCAAGATGGTCGGCATGGGAGGCGACTCGGCGCCCGATCCCAACACGATGGGACTGGTCTTCCAAACCTACGCCGCGCACCGACCACCCGTGTCGCAGAACAAGACCCCACGAGCTCGAACGACAGCGACCTACCCGCCGCGTCCGAGCAACGACTCGCTCGCCGAGGTCACTTCCGTCGAGGGGGTCACTTCGCCCGAACCCTCGCCTCGCCCTCCAGTCGACCCGCCCGCCTCGTCCAGCGTCAGCGCCTCTACCGAGGAACCTACCCCTTCCACCACCGACATCATCGAGCTCCTCGGCGAGTCGTCGCTCTTCTACCCCGGCCCTCTCCCTCAAACCGCCGACGAACTCCTCGTCGAAGCTCGCAACCTCATGATGCAGTGTGTGGGCGCCGACGCTCTCCCTCCATCCACCGACGATCTTCCTCCATCCCATCTCTCCCTGTTCCCCGCCGTCATGCCCACCCCCTTCCTTCTCAACTCTTACCTCTCCGTCCTCGCCAACCATGGCCCATTCCCCGACCTGGCCGACTTCTTCGACACGACTTACTCAAAGTTGGGAGTCGAGAAGAATCGGCATGCGTTTGAGAAGGTGATGGAGAAGTGCGAGACGGCCAAGAACAGGGAAGTCGGGTTGAAGGTTGCGAGGGAGACGTTCGCCGAATGGCAGCAGTGGTTGACGAGGGAGGTGGAGGAGGACGGCGTCAAGGTTCCCGTTAAGAGGAGTGGGAACAACATCTCGGCGATGTGGAGTAGCATGATCCGCGTGCTGGCGAGGTGAGATTTTACCGGTTCTCCCTCTCGGCGCTCTCGGCGCTGACCGGTTTGCTCGCCTTCTTCGCAGGAACTACGCCAACGATGAAGCGCTTGCTCTCCTCAAAACCTTCATTGCAACCTATCCGCCCACCGCTCACCACTTCCACGCCGTTCAACGCCGATTCGCTTCCAGCTCCCTTCCCTACCTCCCTAACCCCCTCAAGCTCTCCAGCGTCCTCTACCCCGAGACGAGGTTTTCTTCTGAAGATGACCGCCCCCCTCGCATTCTCTTCGACGACGTGAAGATCCTTCATCTCCGACTGAGGAACGTCGACGACTCGATAGGCGTTCGAACGGTGACGGGAATCACCAAGATGTATGAGGGTGCCGTGGCGAGGAGTAAGGAGGTGGAGGAAGGTAGGCCGAGGAAGGACTTGGAGAGGAGGCGGTGGCGCAAGGAGCAGGAGCAGGCGAGTAAGAGGCGGGGAGGGAGGAAGTAGAGCTTCGACCGAGTAGAGGCAAATCATACACCATTCATCGTTAGTAGGACTTGAACAAGCTTCAAATTCAAGCTTCTGAGTACGGTTTGAGTGTGTCTACGGTCTTGCTTCGTCTCTTTGCTCTCTGCTCGGCGATGGCGAGCCAACTCGAAGAGCGCCGAGCGAGCTTCAAGTAAAGTAGGCGGCAGATTATTAGAGTAGTCAGAAAATATGCTACAGATTTACCTGTTCCGCTTGCTAGCCGAGAGGTCGAAGTGAAGTCGAGTAGGTCGACCTCCTTAAGCTGCGGATTCGAGACGGAGGCCAACGTCTGAGAATCGCTCGCCTCCTCCCTTTCTCGCTTGTGTAGTTCCTTGTTCGTTTCTCGACCCTGCTTGCTGTCAGTACAGGTTACTAACTAAACCCTTGCCCCTACGCCTCTTCCCTCTCGTTTTTCTCCGACCTCGCCACGCCCTCTTGCTCAAACTCTGCCTCGCCCTCGTTCGACCCGCTTCCCCTCCTCCTTCCTGCACCTCTGTACCCTCTCGTTCGACTCGCCATCTCCCTACACCTCTAAACAGCTTTCGCCATGGTCCAGCGCGTTACCCTCCGCACTCGCAAGAGTTACAACACCAAGTCGAACGGCAAGAGGATCGTGAAGACTCCCGGTACATCTACCTTCCCCTCTCGAGCGCTGGGACTGCAGGGGATCATGTTGAAGAGGTGCACGAGGAGGGAATGCGCAGGATGGGGTCATGCTACAGCGCATCAGGAGGGGGAAACGCTGCCCGTTGGGAAGAACTGGCGGGGCGGGCGCAGGAATCGTCGAGGGGAGATTATGCTCGCAGGGGGAGATTATGACGGTGCAGAGCAGCTCGGTGGGATGCGTTAGGTGCAGGAGGGACCATTGGACGTGCCAGGAGGAGACTATGACCCCGCATCGAGTTCGCGTAGGGAGACGAGCCGAGCGCTGACCATCTACCTCTTTCGCGCTTCACAGGAGGAAAGCTTCGCTACCTCGTCGTTAAGAAGCAGGCCACCTCCCCCAAGTGCGGAGACTGCCACATTGCTCTCCCCGGTGTAAGCTATCGTCGCGCGCCGAGTCAACACCTCCGACCTCCGAGCTCACGCCTTCCCCCTTGCGCTTCTCTAGGTCCCTGCTCTTCGTCCCCGCCAGTACGCCCAGATCTCCAAGCGCCAGAAGACCGTTCAGCGCGCCTACGGAGGATCCAGGTGCGCCAACTGCGTCCGCGACCGGATCGTTCGCTCGTTCCTTGTCGAGGAGGCCAAGATCGTCAAGAAGGTGCGTTGTAGTGCTGTAGGATAGCCTCGCGTGAACGTATGCTTACGCTCTATGCTCCCACAGGTCATCAAGAGCCAGGGCAAGCCCAGCAAGAAGTAAATGCTGAGCTTCTTTCGCACAAGAGGACTGGGACGATGGGTGGAGGGCGCGTTGGGCGCGACGGAGGGAGGATCCGTACTATGACCCGAGAGGATGCGATGGCATGATCTGTTGGCATCCCATTTCGAGTGTCTGTACCGCGAGACGTGAGAACCGAGCCGGCCGACTCCTGCGAAGCTCGCCCCCAGTCGACCGAGGTCAGCGGCCAAGTCTCGTTTCCGCTCTTTCGCTCCTACCTTCTCGTCTCATCATCGCCATGACCGCCGTGGAAGCCACCAATGGCACTGCTGCTTCTGTAGAGGTGCCCGCTGCTACCTCGAACCCTCCAGCTGATCCTGTGGCGACCAGCAAGCCCGAGGGAGATGAGGAGGAGGACGACGACAATGACGAGACGCCCGCTGCTGGAACCGGTGCGCTCGAGCGTCTGCCTATCTTTGAGGTGCTCCTGCTAACCCTGCTCTACTGCACTACAGACAAGAAGAAGAGTAAGAGCGACCCCTCGAGCTTTTGCGCGTCGTCTGAGCGCTCATCTCACCTTCTACTCGACTTATAGAGAAGAAGAAGCCTAAATCGAAGAAGAAAAAGGCTGTCGTACAGAGCGAGCCTCCTACCGTCCCCGTCTCGCAGTTCTACAAGGATGGCAACTACCCCGTCGGAGAGATCCAAGAGTACCTCAACGAGTACGTCTCGCCTGCTCGCCGTGCAGCTTCAGGAAACTCCCAGCTCACCTCTTCTTGCACCCTACAGCAACGCCTTCCGCACCACATCCGAGGAGATGCGCGCAAAGGAGCGCGAGTACCTCTTGGACGACACTCCCGGCGCTTTCAACTACAACTCGATTCGCCGAGCAGCAGAGGTACATCGTCAAGTCCGTACTTACGCTCGCAAGACGATCAAGCCCGGAATGACCATGACCGAGATCGCCGAGATGATTGAGAATGGAACGAGGACCCTCGTCGAGGAGAACGGCATGCTCAGTGGGATTGGATTCCCTACGGGTTTGAGTAGAAATCATGTCGCCGCTCACTACACACCTAACGCCGGTGACACTAGCGGTAAGTGCTTTGCCTCGAGTAGCGGCGAGGAGGAGAAGCTGACCCCGATCCCTTCGCAGTGCTCGGCGCTAGCGACGTCCTCAAGGTCGACTTTGGTATCCACGTGCACGGCAGGATCGTAGACTCCGCCTTCACCATGAACTGGGAGCCTACCTACGATAACCTGCTACTCGCCGTCAAAGACGCTACCAACACTGGTATCCGAGTTCGTCGCTTCTCCTTCGCCGATGCTCCTCGTCGGTGAGAGCTGACCTCTTTGCCTCAACGCTCGCAGGAGGCTGGTATCGATGTTCGTATGGGAGATATCGGAGCCGCCATTCAAGAGACGATGGAGTCGTATGAAGTTGAGGTCAACGGCAAGGTCCTTCCCGGTTCGTCTCGTTCTCTTCCTCTCGCCCCTTGCGGTTCGCTGACGAGTCCTCGACAAACAGTCAAATCCATCAAGAACCTGACAGGCCACTCGATTAACCCCTACATCATCCACGGCGGCAAGTCGGTGCCCATTTGCAGTCAGCCCGAGGATAAGGAGGAGTACAACACCAAGATGGAGGAGGGCGAGTACTTTGCTATCGAGACGTTCGGATCGACTGGAAATGGATGGGTTAGGGATGAGGTGAGCTTCTCCCAGCTCGAGCTTGAGCTCGGCGCTGATGCTGATGCTGACCTCCCCCTTCCTCGCGGAAACAGGGCGCCTGCTCTCACTACGCCAAGAACTACGATGCTCCTCGCATCCCTCTTTCCATGGCATCATCAAAGAAGCTCCTCAACACCATCAACAAGCAGTTTGGTACCCTCCCGTTCTGCCGTCGCTACCTCGACCGAATCGGAGAGTCGAGCTACCTTTACGCTGTACGTTCTTCTCGTTCGCCGGTCGAGAAAAGCAACGCTGATCCCTTTCTCCACCCCTCACAGCTCAAGGACCTCGTCGACAAGGATATCGTGCAAGCTTACCCTCCACTCGCCGACATCGAAGGCTCGCAAACGGCTCAATACGTTCGTCTTGCGCCTCTCGCCCGTCCTTCCGAAATTTCTGCTGATCGAATCCATTTTTCTCCTCGTACAGGAGCACACCATCCTCCTTCGACCAACATGCAAGGAGGTCGTCTCTCGCGGCGACGATTATTAGACGGCGCTTGGAGGGATTCGCAGGGGAAGAGAAGGAGGGAGGGAGCAGCTGGGCTCTCCTATGTTCGGGTATATATATGTGGAAGGCATCCTTCTGTTACACTACTATGATTGAGAGAGATACTAGCAGCGCGAACGACGAGCGCCTCACTTCTTCCTCGCCGCTGCGGCGCCGAACATCTTCCGCTTCTTGAACCCTGAGGGTTTCGGCGCCTCCTCCTCGACCTTGGGTTTGAGATCCTCGGCCTTGTCTCCCTCCCCTGCCCCTCCAGCACCCTCCTCCCCCTCCTCAGGCTTAACCTCCGGCTCCTCAAACTCCAACATCGGCTCCTCAGTAACCTCAACCTGCTGCCACCCCTCCTTGGTAACCTCCGGTCCCTTCCCCTTCGCCCTCTCCTTCTCCCTCCTCCTCATCTCCCTCTCCTCCTCCTTCCTCTTCTTCCTCTTCCTCTCCTCCTCCTCCTTGATCTCTTCCTCCTCCTTCAACGTCAAAATCTTGCGCTTAAGCTTCAAAGGCGCAACTTTGGTCGGATCCCACTCGTCCTCCTCCCCGCCAATAGGAAGGGTCTTCTCCTTGAGCCACCGCTTTTGGGTCGGTCGGTCCTCCTCTTCTTGACGTTCGGCTGCGAGGGCGAGGGCGGCGGCTTGCTCCTCGGTCGGCTTGACGTCCGCTCTATCCTCCGTCTTGACGTCCGCTGCTGCTGGTGGCGGAGGGGGAGGTTTGACCTTCTGAACCACCTCCCACTGCCCAATCGTTCCCTCCTTCTTGCGCTCCTCTTCCTCCAATCGAGCCTTCTCGTCCACTGGCTCGTCCTCGTAGCCGAGGTCTGCGGCGGTAGAGTAATTGGCGAACTTGTCTGTTGAGGCGGCGGCGGCGGGTTTGCGAGAGGAGGAGGCGGCCGAGGAGGAGGTGGAGGGGGAGGTGCCCATCGCGAGGGCGGCGGCCTTTTGATGAGTGCGAGGGGTAGAGGGGAGAGAGGGACAATCAGTAGGCGTACGAGTGGGAGCGAGATCCACGACCTGACAGCAGTGAGAAAAGAGCCGACCGACTCACCGCTTCAATCCTCGCAATCTCTCTCGCTTCCTCAGCCTTCTCCTTCTGATCCTTCTCTCCACGCTTGTAGATATCTCGGATGAAGCGCTCGTAGTTTCCTTTGTGCTTGAGTCCCGTTTCGTGTAGGATGCGTGACTGCGAGGGAGAAGGCAGGGGGTTAGCTTGCGAAGTGCGAGAAGGAAGGGAGAGGGAGAAGGGACGGACGGGCTTGTCATCGGCGATGAAGATCTTGCAGTACCTGTGTGTGTATTAGATACGAGCTCAGCTCGAATTGAAGGGAAGACGGACAGCAGGCAGAGCGGGAGAGAGCGAGTCGACGCACTTGCACCAGTACTTGTCGCGGCTGACCCAGTACTCGGACCTGTAGGGGAAGCAGAGTGTGAGCGAGCGTTTGCTGTAGAATGAGCTGCTGTAGACGTACATGACGGGCGAGAAAAGAGCGCAAGAATAGCTAAGCGGGTGACTTGAGGTGAGAGTGAGAGCAGACGAGTGCTAGTGAGGGTGTTGTTCTGCAGGCTGTCGAGAAGAGGAAGCTGTAGTTGAGTTGTCTGTAGTCAAGTCGAGTCGCCCAACGATTGATGTGGTCAGGTCAGAGCCAACCCTTTCAAGCTCGGAAGTCGCTCGAGGCTCTCCAGCTCCCTCTCTGCCTCTCGCTTCTTCCCCTTGCTCCCTCTCAATCTCTGCAACATGTCAGACGAGCCTAAGCAAACACCTGCCGTCGAAGCCGTAGTAGAAGCAGCAGCAGCTTCAACTACCACCCTCCCACCAGCTCAAGCCGACGTTCCCAAAGCTCCCTCTCCCTCTGCCCCCGCATTGAGCCTCAAACCTACCGCCGTACACACTCCCGACCTCGACTCGGACGAGGAGGACAGTGACGACGACGATGATGATGCAGATCAGGGTCCTGGTCTCGCTTTCTTGTTGCAAGAGGTGAGTTGGCGCGTAGCCAGCAGGAGAAGGGGGCGGCGCGTCGAGCTGACTCTCTCGCTCCGTCTCAACTCGACTACAACTACAGGGAGATTCCGACGACGATGAAGACGATGATGACAAGGATTTCGAGGCAGGTGCTGATGAGGTTGATGTAGAGGAGTTTGACGAGGAAGAGGATGCGGATGATGAGCCTGCGCCCGTCGCTGTAGCGGCAGTCGACGAGGATGGAGCTCCCAGGAAGCGGAGGAGGGTCAACGCCGACAAGTAAAACATCGACCCCCACTGTACCCCTTTTCATTCCCCTCCCCGCCCCAACGGGCGCTGTAGCTCCCCTTCGCTGTTCAAATCTATCCTTAAGGTGTTCCCTGATACTATACTGAAGCACAGAGAGAAAACCGCGAGTATTACAAAGACGCCACCCTACTCAACCGAACAAGTACCACAGAATCAACAGCACACAGCCCGCCATGACCGAGCCCATGATGACTGAATCGCGCCGACGTCGCGAGTTGATCATCCCTACAATCGAGTTGAGCGCGGGAACTTGAGCTGTAGTGGTGTAGACCGAGTTGGAGACGGGGTGAGATGGCGTAAGGGGAGAAAAGTGCGAAAGTGCGGAAGCGAGATCAGCGAGCGCCGAGAAAGGGGAACGAGAGGCGAAAGGACGAACCGACCACTCCGCTCATCCTCGCCTGAATGCCCGTGAGGCCTGCTCGTTGGGCAGCAAACTCGGCTCGAGTAGCGTATGCTTGACTGTGAGCGTGAGAGGGATCAGCGGTGGCTCTCGCGCTGGAGAGGCGGCAGGAGCTCACTCGAGGGTCGCATCGGCCATTCGGTGCGAGTTGTCAATGTGATTACGCTCCGAGAGGAGGGCATCAGTCGCGGAAGAGTTGCTGGAAGACTTGAAGGCGCTGTTGGAGGTGTACTTGGGTCAGTTCAGCCCTCGAGCACGACGAACTCGGCGAGCGCCCCACCTAATCTCCTCCCGAACCGAGCCCAGTAGGTTCGCCCTCTGCTCTGCGTCCCTCAAACTGGCCTGTAGATTGAAGTGTGAGCTCTTGAACTATCGCAGAAAGCTCGAGGAGCTCACCTTCGTCCTAGCATAGTCGCGCTTGTACTCCGAGAGGACCTCACGATGCCGTTCGAGGGCGTGAGTGGCCGAAGCAGATGGTGGTGGTTGAGCGGTAGCGTGAAAGGAATATAGTCGTTCAATCTGCGCTGCAAACTGTAGGCATCAACAGCGCACGTCAGCTCCGCCTCTCACTCGAGGTGCATCAACACGACACGGTACGCTCTCCAGCCGACGTGCTGTTGTAGAACAGACCCAAAACTGACCGTATCGATAGTCCCATCAATCTCGGTCTCCAACTCCTCCTTCCTCCTAGTCAAATCGTCCTTGAGCAAGCCCGAGCTCGAGTAAGAGGTGGAAGCAGAGGCGGCGAGCTTGGAGTACTTTGTGAGGAGGCCAGAGACGGCTGCAGTCGTTTGGTGTAGATCACGACGAACGGTCTCCATTCGAGTCCTTAAGCTGCTTTGAGCTGTAACTGAGTCGAGTCGAGACGAGACGAGGGTTAGGTGAGGAGGCAGAGAAGCGAGAGAGCGAGAGACGCAGGTTGGCTTTCGACCGTTCACTGCTGCCCATTAAAAGTCGATCAACCAAGAACAAACTTTTGCGAGTGAGTTACTACAGCTACAGATCTGTAGGACTACAACTCAAGCTAACCCCCTTGGCTTCCCCTACAGCAACTACTCAACTTGCTCTCTCGCCTGCTTCAGCTTCTCCGCCGTCTCGTCTCCATGGACTCTGTACCTCATCAACCTCCTCTCGAGGCCGAAGACGTCTCTATGGATACCATCATCCCCTTCCCACTCCTCTCCCTCCCTCTCGAACTAATCCACCACATCGTCCGCTGCCTCGACGAACGACCTTCCTCCTCCAACTTCCCAACCGGCCCTTCCACCGACCTACTCAACCTCGCATCAGTCAACGTCTTCTTCTACAACTATTGCCGACCCCTCGTTTGGCGATCCATTGCCTTTGAGGCGCAATTGGGAGCTCCGAGACCCGAGGAGTGGGTCATGAGGAGGAGTTTGAAGTCGTTGGCGGCGATTATGAGGGAGAGTAGAGTGGTGATGGGATCAGGACCCAAGGATGAAGGACTACCCGCCGACCGGACTCGTAGTCAGGATCGACTAGCTTCGCCGCTACCCATCAAAGCCTTCTCCTACACCTCGCCTCGACATCTCCCCGTCGGCCTAGAGGACGATGGCCTTCGCCTCGAGTTGGAAGCTTTACTCGACGTTGTTTGCCTCCTCAAGGCATCAAAGGTGCAAGTCCTCTTCCTCCACGGTAGCGAGGAAGGCGTCCCTCCCAAGCTCGGCGCAGCTCTCACGACCGCCATCCTTGACCTCGACTCGCTCTCGGCTCTCAGGATGAATCAGATGTACATCAAGGGCAAGCTGGATTTGATTGATCAGGCCAAACCGATGCCTCATCTGAGAACGTTGCAGATTATGCACGGCGCGCGCAAGTTGGTGAGTCGGTTTGGGTCGCTCTTCCTTCCCCGCCTAGCTGGGACTGACATCTCTCCTCTCCTCGCCTTGCTATCTTATAGGTCGACATCACTCGTCTCGCACCCAACCTCGAATCTCTCCTCCTCTGGCCTCACTCTCGCGGCTTCAAAGACCTCGGCCAAGTCATCGCCGCCAAGCTCCCTACTCTCCGCCTACTCTCCCTCGACGCCGTCCACGAGACAGAATTCATCCTCCAACTCGCCAACACGATGGAGGTGCGTGCTCCCTCTTTCTTCTCTCACGCCGCTCCCGCTGACCCCTTCCTCCTCCCTTCCCGTCCTCGCAGACTCTCATCTCCTCCGGCCTCTCCCTCCCCCTCGAAGAGCTCTTCCTCGAAGGCAAACAAACGCCTCATCACCGTACCATCCTCCTTACCGCACTCGCCAAGGTCCCTTCCCTCAAACGCCTCGCCCTTTACCACCTCCGTGATGCGAAGCCTCAGCTGCTTTATGAGATTCACGAGGTGGCGCCACAGTTGGAGGCATTGACGCTCGTGCTGGGGGATACTAGCGCTCCCGTGCAGTGGCCTGCGCCTGTGGTGAGTTGCCGTTCTGAGCTTTCGTCTCGAGCTTGCTCCCTTCGCCGAACTAACCTCTTCTTCTCCACGCTCCCGTCCTCCCCTTCCTCTTCTCCGACCCACTCAAAATCGCAGGACGACTACCTCCCTCCCCTCTCCCGCTTCCCCAAGCTAAGCTTTTTCGCCTGGGATCAACGTACTCCTCAAATCTCCCTCTCTCGCGGCGAGCCACTCAAGAAACGCTTGGAACTCGAATACGATACCCTTTCTGCCTTGGGACGGGCAATGCCCAAGTTGGAGGAGGCGGTAGCGATTACGGAGGACGTTAGTGAGGGTGAGTTTCTCGGCTTTCGCGCGAGGAAGGGGAGGAGCTCAGCGCTTGCGAGTGAGACGAGGAGCTGACCTCCCCGCTTCGCTACGACTACAGGATCCTGCGGCTACTTTGCCACTTTTGATCGACTTCGAGGTGGAGCCGTTCGAGTGCAGGTCAAGAAGGACCGCGCGACCGATTTCCTCGTCGGGTTCGAGAGGTGGTGCGTTATTGCCGAGGATTAGGGTGGAAATGCAGGCGCGCGAGGTACCTTGCAATATCCTGTGTTGCTCTCGCTCTCGCTCTCAAGCTCGGACAAATATCTAGATCGATGATGAACGGTAGCGCGAGTTGCAGAGCCCAATCCGACCGGCGGTCTTCAACGGTAACTGTCGAGGGGGCAGGGTTAGCAACAGCGAGATACGGGAGGCCGCGTTCAACAACTCGCCTCTTCTGGAAGCGAGCGCGAGCACCGTTTCCACCGAACTGTAGTAGAAAGGACAAGTTAGCGCTCGGCCGAAGCACCAACGCCGAGATGGAGAGCGCACCTTCTTGGGCTCGCAGCGACGGGGGTCGGCGACGAGGAGAGTCCTGTCGTAGGCGACGAGAACCTTGCGGACCTCAAGGGCCGAGGCGGCGTCCTCGTACTTGGCAACGTAGGCGACGACGGCCTTGGCGATGGCCTGGCGGAGGGCGTAGACCTGCGAGGTGTGTCCTCCTCCGGAAACACGGAGACGGATGTCCATGCGGGCGAGGGGGGAGGGGAGGGAGGTGGTCGACGAGGTGAAGGAGGAGAGGAGGAGGAGGGGCTCTGTTGATGGTGATTGAGGGGCGGGTGCGAAGGCGGATTCGAGATAGACGCATATGCAGAGGGACGACAAGGTCAGCGGTTCATTCTGCGAGACCATCTCGTACAATAGCATCTCCCTGCATCATCCAGAACTGTAGCGAAGCACTCACCGTAGAGCTTGGGGCGGAGGATGGGGGAGCCGTAGAGCGAAAGGGGGACACCGTTGACCTTGATGAGTCCCTTACCCTCCTGCAAAACATACAAGAGCATAAGTCAGCCCTCCCGCAATTTCCTGCATAGTCTCCCCCCTCTGCGAGCAGCCGAGCCTCCGCCTGCCTCCTCCAATCCCAGCTGCTCCCTCTCCATCTCAAATGACATGTTTAACGCACGCGAGCGAGGGCGACAGCAGTGGCCGTCTTCTTCTTGCCGAAAGTCTGGACAGACTGCTGGGTGGACGACATCTGTTGAAGGCGAATCGCGAGAGGGATCAAAGGTTGGAGGTGGGATTTAGGCGAGGTGTAGGGATAGCAGGAGGTCGTAGGAGGGTGGGAAATTGACGTGGTCGTGTGCAGAATTCGATTTGGCGATGTAGGGGAGCAGCAGAGAGTCGTAGGAGGGAGGGTCAAGGGTTCAACAGGGCGAGGGCGAAAAAATGGTCGTCGACGGCGAGGGTCAAGGGGTGGGAGATGGGGCGAGGAGAGAGCAGAGGTTAGTGATGAGCCACACGGGCAGCAGTTCGCCCTTGCTGCAGGGTAGCGCCGACTTGCCTTGGTGAAGGGACTGAACAAGGGAAAGACGTTAGGCGCGAGCAAGGCCAAGTCGACCCTCCGCCGGCGCGGATTCGAGGTCAGGGGTCTCATCTCAGACAACTTGCCTCCGAAAGCTCGGTTGAGCTTTGTGAAGGGTGTTTAAAACGTTTGAAAGCGTTTTGCACCACTACGAGCCTTTGTGAACCGCTCTCATGCTCGCTTCTCCCTTCGCAGGCCAACCAGCTTTCGGCGGCAGGTCGACGTAGAGCCATAAAGGCATCTCCATTCGGGGAAAGGAGAGTGCATTGAGATACAGGAGAAGCTCGAGCGAGGGAGCAAGACCAACAGAAGCGGCGAGGGACTGACGAAGCCCTCTCGGCCGAGCTGGCCAGGAGACAGCATCGCCCGAGCTTCGCTGACGCCTCGAGCACTTGGCGATTTGTGGACAGGCGCCATGAAAGCTTGTTCGATGGTCGATTATTCATCGCAAGACCCTAGTACAACCTCGTAGCCTCCCCTACGACCCTGCATCTGCTGGACCGTTCTCCGACCGGCGAGTGATGAGTCGAAAGTGTCGTTGAGGGAGGAGGTGATGGGTCGCGGTCGTTGAGCAGGGAAAGAAGGAAGAGGTGTATGTGCTGTCGCCCGGTCGCCTGTCGTGTATGCGGCGAAGGGCGAAGTGGAAGGAGGTGCCAAGGGGAGTTGGTGGTCGCTTGTTCGGCGTTCGTCTCTGCTGAAGTTCGAGGGAAGCCTGGCGGCGTAGAGGCGACGATAAAGAGTCTGTAGAGTGCGAAGAGGTCAATACTGGTGTTCAATCGACTACTTAACAGCAACAACGAGCGACTCACCCTCGCCGAACCCATAAAGCTCCGACCTCAATCAAACACGCCTCTTCCACCTATCCCAGCCGGATCGCCTTCCTCCTCTCGTACAAAAGTCATGCCGTACGCCCCTCCAAACCCTTGCGCCGGTGCCAAATCGCCAAACTGACCCGCTCCCTCCATCTCGACCTGGAGCTCCTCCTCGTGCTCCTCGCCCAACTCTGGCTGGCCGTAGCTCTCGAGGTTGAACGCCGAGTCCATCCAACGTGCACAGCTTGCTGTTCCATCGTCCTCGTCGTCGTTGGAACCTGAAGCGCGAGGATCCAAGATGCGAGGAGGGCCAAACACGGCGGGAGTGGAGAATTGCCAGTCGGTGTCGTCTGCTTGCTGT
Source organism: Leucosporidium yakuticum (assembly GCA_019775505.1). Classification (NCBI taxonomy): domain Eukaryota; kingdom Fungi; phylum Basidiomycota; class Microbotryomycetes; order Leucosporidiales; family Leucosporidiaceae; genus Leucosporidium; species Leucosporidium yakuticum. Next base: position 172,155 of record JACWFO010000108.1, read on the forward strand.
AGTTGAGTGCGAAGGAAGGTTACAGCTGCTTGTTGAGCTGCTTGTTGAACTTCTGGAGGAGCTGAAGCTGGAGGTAAAGGACGAGGGAGGTCGAGCGCTGAGAGTTGAGGTGTAGTCGGGTTATGGCAGTCTAGTTGGAGTAGTTCGAGTGCTCTAGCTTCAACTTGTTCAGGAGAAGCGTCCAAGAGCGAGTCTTGATGTTCGAGTGAGGTTGAAGTGTTTGATAGTCCCGAGCCAGATTGATCTTGGTCGAGAAACGATGGTTCGTCGCCTAATGATTCAGAGTAGATTTGAGAAGGGGAAGAGTGTTGTGAAGCTGTACGAGGTGAAGCTGTACTAGACCTCCTGTATTGAGGTGGCATCTCTCAATCGACGAGGAGATGTGGAGGGAGCCAGAGCGGGTTACAGCGCGTCTGGCCCGTGGAGGCTTCAAAGTCCCGGCGAGATTCCTCCCTTGTCCTCCGCAATCTCACCTCGACCAACACCCATGCTTCGCCACATCTCTCGTCGAACACCCCTCATCACTCGTTCCCTATCTACTACAGCTCCTAGGGCTAACCTAGTACAGCGTGTGGAGCAGGAGATCTTGTCCGCGAAGCAGTGGAAGGGAACCACCTACTCCGGCGGTCCAACTCTCAACCTCATCGGAGGCGAATGGACTACAGGTAAGTCACTCGGATTCATCTACTACAATACTACCCTGCTGACCGGTTCAACCGACCTACAGGCGAGGGCGTCGAGAAGTGGATTGATGTCAACGACCCCTCGACCCAGCGCCTGCTGACCCGAGTCCCAGAGACTCCTCACGCCGAAATGGTGCGCATCGTCGACCGCGCTCAAGAGGCTTTCGAGGATTGGAGGGATGCCTCGGTCCTTCGTCGCCAGGGAGTCATGCTCAAGTGAGTCTCTGCTGCTTGTCCTCGCCCTATCCCGTCGGCTCGCCCTTCTTGCCCCCCACTCACTCTCCGTTTCCCGCTCCCAGGCTGCAGGCTTTGATCCGTGAGCACCACGATGATATCGCTCAGAGTATCGTATTGGAGCAAGGCAAGACTTTTGCCGATGCCAAGGGAGATGTCTTGCGTGGACTACAGGTGAGTCTGGCGACGAACGAGCGAGCCCCACATCCACCGGAGAGCTGATTCCCTCGCGCCGTAGGTCGTCGACGCTGCCTGCGCCATGCCGTCGCTCATCATGGGAGAGAAGCTCGAGGTCTCCAAAGACATGGATACCGAGACTCGTCGTGTACCCCTTGGAGTGACGGCCGCCATCTGCCCGTGAGTACCGACGACACTCGGCTCGGCGCTACCTCCTTCGCTAACCTGTTGTGAAATTCCGAGGTTCAACTTTCCGGCCATGATTCCGCTTTGGTCCATCAACGCTATCGCCACGGGCAACTCGTTGATCTTGAAGCCCTCAGAGCGCGATCCGGGAGCTGCCATGATCATCGCCGAGCTCGCTGAGAAGGCTGGTGCGTCCCTCCCTAGAGCAGCTTCTCTTCCACATTAAATGCTTATCCATCATCTCCACCTTCTCGCACCCTTACAGGTCTCCCCAAGGGTGTCCTCTCGGTCCTCCACGGCACCGTTCCCGCCGTTCAATTCCTCTGCAACGAGCCTCGCATCAAGGCCATCTCGTTCGTCGGATCCGACAAGGCTGGAAAGTACATTTACGATACCGCTGGAGCCAACGGCAAGCGCGTGCAGGCCAATTTGGGAGCCAAGAGTGAGTCGTCCGTTCGTTGCTGTTCGGCTTTGGTCCAAAAGCTCATCCACTTTATGACGCACAGACCACTGCATCCTCATGCCCGACGCCAACCGCAACTTTGCGCTCAACAGCGTCGTCGGAGCTGCCTTCGGAGGTGAGTTGTCGCCTTGCTCATCTCCCTCCCGGCGCCGAGCTAACCTATATCTCCCTCGCCAATAGCTGCCGGTCAGCGCTGCATGGCTCTTTCTGTTCGTGAGTATTTTTAATCCCCCTTCGACGCTCGAACGAGGTGTTAACGACCTCTTTGCTACAGTCGTTACCGTCGGCGAGACTGACGAGTGGCTTCCTGAGCTCGTTGAGCGCGCCAAGGGATTGAAGGTCGGCAACGGATTCGATACCGATGTTGATGTGTAAGTTCTTTGGTTTCCTCGTTGCTTTCGTGAAGCTCGAAGCTAACGTGACCCTTCCTTCCACTCGCCGCTCCCCTCTCGCTCCCCCTTCGCCTCCCTACGCCCCTTCCCCTTCTCCCTCCACATCATTTCCGCCACACTCCCACACACCAACAGCGGACCTCTCATCACCCCGGCGGCCAAGCAGCGCGTCGAGTCGCTCATCGCCTCCTGCGAAGCTCAAGGCGGCAAGATTGCTCTCGACGGCCGAGGCGTCAAGGTGGATGGTTTCCCCGAGGGCAACTTTGTTGGACCTACCATCCTTCTCGCGGATACTAGTATGGATTGCTACAAGTGAGTCGCGCACTGCAGGAGATGGGAAGGTGCAGGAGGCGCTGACCCTTTCGCTCTCGCTCGTAGGGAGGAGATCTTCGGCCCCGTCCTCACCATCGTAAAGGCCAAGGACTTGGACGATGCTATCAAGGTCATCAACTCCAACAAATGTGAGTGAACACCCTTTCCGCCTTTTCTGTCTGATGTGACCGAATTCGCCGCAGATTGTTGACCCTGTCGTCTTTCCCCTTTCATCTCGTTCGGCGTTCTCAGACGGAAACGGTACTGCTATCTTCACCCAGTCTGGCGCTACGGCTCGCAAGTTTGAGAAGGAGGTTGAGGCGGGTCAGATTGGCATGTGAGTGGATTTCCTTCGCGCCCCGATTATCGAGCTCGGCGCTGACTCGAGCGCTTCTCTACAGCAACGTCCCCATCCCCGTGCCACTTCCCATGTTCGCCTGGTCGTGAGTGCTCTCTTACTTCTCGTGGTCGAGCACTAGGACCTCCTTGCTCACCTACTTGCACCTCTACAGCGGCAACAAGGGTTCGGTGCTCGGTCAAACTTCGCTCTACGGCAAGCTGTGAGTTTTGTACTCGTCTCTCTCACCTCAGTAGAGCTTCGAGCTGATCATTCCACACTACTACACAGCGGTATCGAGTTTTGGACTCAGCACAAGACGACGACGAGCCTATGGAGGTCCGAGGATGCTCTCGAGACCAAGGCGACCACCTCGATGCCTACGCACCGTTGATTCTGTAGCTTCATAGTCGAATTGAAATCTTTCTACTTCTTTCTGTACCCTTTCATCGACCCGCTGAGCGAGGATCGCCTTGAACGCCGAGAGCCCAGGAATGCCTGCGAGGCTGCGCCGAGCTGCGAGAAGGGAGGGATTGAGGTGGAAGAAGAGGCGAAGAGGGCGCTGTAGGACGGTAAGGAGGTGCGAAATAAGGTGTTGGCGCTCTGGAATGTATGGACGAAGGGGCAGGAATTCGTGACCGGAGGAGCCGAGCTGACAGAGGCGCGGCGTTCAAGGATCTTGCCCTCCTTCTTCGCCCTTCGCCGCCTGAGCATCTTGTGTCATCTTGTGTCTCTTTCGCTCTTCGTCTCCCATCTCTTGCAGGTTTCCCTTCACATCGACACTCTTTCACTTTCTCGGCTTGTCCTAGTCGACTACAACAGTACCAGCAGCGATGCTCTCCTCGCTCGCCCTTTGCTCCGCCCTCCTCGCGACCTCAGTCATCGCGTCCCCTTCGTCCAACTCCCACGACTTCATCAGGCGAGCACAGCACACCAAGCGCGCCAACACCGTCACCGACCCATCAGAACTGTCGAGCGTCTACGACTACGTTATTGTCGGGTGAGTTTTCACCTACAGCCTCGCGCTTCGCAAGCCGAAGAAGCTGCCGCGCGTTCGCCCGTCACCGGTTGTTGTTTGCTGAGCGGCGTTTTCGCTTTCCTGTTGGAATCACCTACAGAGCGGGTACAGCAGGATTGGTTATAGCTAGTCGTCTCTCGGAGAACAGCTCAATCTCGGTCGCCGTTATTGAGGCCGGGTTGGATGGCAGCGCCGTCCAGGATGACATTCTCATGCCTGCTCAGGGTGAGTTCTGCTCGGCTCGAATGCTCGCAGGGTAGCTAACTCTCGTCTCTGTATCTCATTCGCCCTCCCTGCTCCCCGACCCTCCATTCTCGACTCTCCTCGAAACCCTGCCCCCTCGCCGAACGTCCTCCTCCCCCTTTCCTCTTCTCATCTCCTCTTACTCGCCGTTCGCAGCCTACTTCGATGGAGTCGCGACGATGACTTCGGATTACGACTGGCACTACAACACCATCGACCAACCCGAGCTCAACAAGACGGTCTACTGGCCTCGGGGCAAAGTCGTCGGAGGAAGTTCGGCGGTCAACGGCCTTTACATGATCAGGGGATCGGAGATTGAGCACAACTCGTGGGGTTCGCTCGTCAATGCTACCGACTTGTGGGGATGGGATGCCATCTACCCTTACATGAAGAGTGAGTTCGGCCACCGCTCGAGCCTCCATTGCTCAAGCGCCTTCGCTTGGCTTCGCGCCCGCGCGTGTGCTGACCCTTCGTCTTCGTTCGTCCGTTCGCAGAGTCTGAGAACTACACTGCTCCTCTCGCCGCCAACAAGGAGGTTGCTGGAGTGATTGTGGACGAATCGTACCATGGCCAAGACGGACCCATCCGTGAGTTGCCCTTTCGCGACGTTTCGAGGGCTCGCAGCTGACTCGTCTCATCGCCTCGCGCGCCACAGACTACTCGTACCCCGGCTTCTTCTACGAGCAGACTACCGGCTCATGGATCGAGACCCTCGGCAACCTCGGCGTTGAGTCTCGCGACCCCGCCAATGGCAACTCGTACGGCGCTTTCATCGCTACCTCGGCCATCGACCCTACCACTTGGTCTCGTTCGTACTCCAAGACTGGCTACCTCGACCCTTACTCAACCAGGAGCAACCTTGTCGTCTTGACCGGCTACCAGGCCACCAAGGTGAGCCGCTCAGCGCCGAGGATTAGCGATACGCAGCTAACTCCCTCTTCTACTCACAGGTCGTCCTCGATGGAACTAGGGCTACTGGTGTTCAGTTCGCGGCCACCGCCTCGGGAACCTCGTACACTGTCAGTGCCTCCCGCGAGGTCATCCTCAGTGCCGGTGTCATCGGAACTCCTCGTGAGCAGCTTCCGCTTTTCGGTCGTGGCTTCAGAGCTGACTCGCTCTTCCTCGTCCTGCAGAGCTTCTCCAGCTCTCTGGTATCGGAGACAGCGACCACCTCGGCTCGCTCGGTATCGACGTCGCCTACGAGCTTCCTGGAGTCGGCATGCACCTCACCGACCACCTCTCGGCTCAGCTCTCGTTCAACACCACTGGCGTTGAGTACACCGGAGATGCCGTCGAGACTAACACCACCTACGCCGCTGCTCAGAAGGCTCTTTGGGAGGCGCTCGACCCCACCAGTCTCTACAACTCGCCCAACCATGCGTGAGTGACTTTTCTTCTTTTCAAACGAAGCTTCGAGCTAAGTCTTGTGCTCTACAGCGTCGCCTACGTCAACCTTACGACCCTCTTCGGCGCCGACGATGCTCAGACCCTCATCAACGAGATCTCGGCCAACAAGACGGCCCTCGTAAACGCCTACAGCACCAACGCCAAGGTTCGCGCTGGATACGCCGCTGGATACCAAGCCGAGCTCGACGACATCTTCCCTTCGGCGATCGGACAAGCCGAGATCCTTTTGTCGTTCGTTTTGTCGACTCCAAGTCTCTATGCTTCTCCGCTCACGCTCTCCTCTTCTCAACAGCAACACGGGTACATACGGCGCCTACGGAGACGACATCAAGACCATCTCGATCCAGGCTGCTATTCAGCACCCTCTCTCGCGCGGCTCCGTTCTCATCAACACCACCTCGGCTTTCGACGCCCCTCTCATCGACCCTGGATACCTCAGCCACCCTGCTGATATCAAGATCCTCATCAAGGCCTTCCAGTATGCTCGGTACGTCCAAAGAGCGCTCGGGGAAACGAAGGCGGGCGAGGCTCACCGCCCTTTCTCACGTACAGCACCGTCTCGGAGACTGCCCCTCTCTCTACCTACATTCAAAGCGAGCTCAGCCCCGGATCCGCCGTCTCGACCGATGGTGCGTTCTTCTACTTGCCCTGCTCGCCTCGGCGCTCGCTGACCTGCTCCCTTCGCAGCTGAGTGGGAGGCATGGATTCGCAAGTCCGTCTCGACCGAGTACCACCCCGCTGGATCTGCTGTGAGTTTTGGTTTCGCCCCAACGCAGAAGACTCGAGCTGACGCCGTCGTTGTCGCAGTCCATGCTTCCCGAGGCTGAGGGAGGAGTCGTCGACACCGCCATGCGTGTCTACGGTGTTACTGGTCTCCGCGTTATCGACTCTTCGAGTGAGTAGATTTGAGCGACTGTCCGCTGAACGCCGAGCTGACCACCCTTTCCCGCTCGCAGTGGTTCCCATCGGGTTCGTCTTCGTGCTTCGTGCTTTCCCTCGCTACTCGCGCTGACCTCTCGCCCTTTCCAACAGAATGTCGGCTCACATGACCGCTCCCCTCTACGTGAGTGTTTTCTTGCTTCTGCTATCGCGGCGCTGGCGCTGAAATTCGTCGCCTCACAGGGAATCGCCGAGCGCGCTTACGAGCTGCTCGTCTCGACCCCCATCGCCGCCGGAGGAACCGTCGACGACGCGTCGACTAGCACCTCGACCACCACCGCCGCTGGCTCTTCCTCGACCAAGGGATCTGGCTCGTCGACCTCATCCAGCCCCGCCGCGACCGGCTCGGGGGACACCTCGGCGGCCTCCACCCTCGTCTCGAGCCTGGTGGGATCCTCCCTCCTCGCTCTCATCCTCGCTCTCGCTCTTTAGAGTAACCCTACGCATCCAGCATACCATCTAATAAGGTCGATACCCACTTTCGCTTCGCTTTCGCATCGCACCTTTTTCGCACTTTCCCTTTCCATGGCCACCTCCCCATCTCGTCGCGGTGTATAGAACGAGCGTCGAGGCAACTTTTTGAGGCCATGTCTAGATGGACACTTCCCCTTCGGCTTAGATATACAGCAGTAGATCGAAGCTTAGACAATCACACACACTCCCTTCCCTGATTCACAGAGTCGAGGAGAGACGAGAGAGGGTCAAGCGAGCTCAACAGCGGCGAAAGCTGGACAGATCGCTCAATGATTGCAAAGCGAAGCGTGAAAGCTCATTCTCAACTCGGGCTACGCCTCGACCGAGCTCGGCGGAGGGGAACGAAGCGAACTAGGTGTAGCCGGGGACGCCCCACTGCTTCAACATCGCCATAAACGCCTCACTACTCTCTTTATCAGCGGCTTGAGCCTCGGCGTAAGTCGAGGGCTCGAGATGAGGGGCGTCTTGGTCGATCGGAACTTGCTTCGAGAAGTGATGAGGGTCCTTGGCGAGGCAGAAGTGGACTGTGTTGCCGATGCGACGGAATCCGACCTGTTGTAGGTGGCTAAGCATCCGTCGAGGAACTTCAGAGTCGAATCGGGTGCGTACCGAGCGGAAGAGCTTGATCAAACGCTCACGCTGCTCGACCCACTCGGCCTTCGTCAGCTTCACCGTAGTGCGAGGGGTCGGCCATGCGAATACAAAGTCGAGATTAAACGCATAGGCGATCTGTAGCAAGGCAGTCGGGCTCAGCTTTGGACCGAAGGGAGGCGAGCCCTAACACTGACCTCGGGGAGCTTCCACATGTTCTCCAACACCTTCGTAGCAATTCCGCGACCTCTGTACGCCTCCTCGATGTAAATGTCTTGAAGGTAGACGATGTAGTCGTCGTCCACTTCCTTCCCCCAAGCGCCCGTGCCCTCGTTACGGAACTTTGAAGCCTTGAAGTTGCCATGCTCGTCGAAGAGGGTGAAACCGAACTCCATGCACTCCTCTGCGCGCGTGAAGAGCTCAAGGGTCAACGGGGGATAAGGGATACGGAAGGGCATCTCAGCTCACGCGACGGGCCATCCATTTCGCCGTAGAAGCGGTCGCGAATCTCCTCGAGCTCAATCACCCAAAAAGCGAGGCTGCCGATGTCCTTGCCGCCGAGCGAGATGTCGTAGCGGACCGTCTGAGGATAAAAGAGGTAAAACAAGATCTTCCGTGGCTCGACAGCTCGACTCAGCTCACCTTGAGCCACCAGAACTCGTCGAATTCGTCGTACTCGTCCGAGTTGATGAGCCTGCCCCTCTCATCGTATAGCGGCCGGGGCATGCGATGAGTGAGGATGATGGGGTCCTGAGCGATTCCGTAAGAGCTCATCTATCCAAGAAGCGAGTCGAAGCGCAGAGAGCAAGTAGCGGGAGGAGGGAAAGAGAGGCGGGCTCCAGATCTCGAGCCTCGTTCGAGTCGAGAGGAGCGAGCGCAGCTTTACTTTCGCCCAGCGGTCAAAGCCAGCGCGACGAAGCAGAGTACTACAGCTCGCGGAGTAGCTGTAGCACTCAGAAGCGCTGCCATCTCTGCTTGATCAAGCTCGACCGAGCTTCCCAGCGAGCGCCGAACCTTCCCAGTGAAGGTTAGAAGGACGATTATGCTTGCGCAACGGCTCGAGGGCCTTGGTATACTACATTTATTTATTTATTCGTTCAACCACTAGAGGCGGTAGGCTGGCCAGACGACTCTGGGCGATTCACCTTCGCACTCGCGCCGGTGAGGGGTTCGCATCGAGCAAGGGAGTAATTGATCTCGGGGGAAGGTCGAGGGAGGTTTCAGCATCCCTTCTACTATTCTACCCTGCCTGGAAGTGGATCAAGAGCAGTTACAACACCTTCGCAAACGAGCCCTCGAAGAGCGAGCGCGTCGTTGAAGCCCTCCCTCTTTCCTCCAAGTCGGAGGGATTCCCTTCGACCCACCAAACCCCGCTTCTCTTTCAAGTTCAACCATTTACCAGCCGCCTTTTACACTTTCACCAAGAGCGTCCGATCCTCAAAGCTCGTTCGATGATGCAGCACCAGCAAGCAGGCAGCCTCTCGGGTGGGAATAGCAAGCTCGCTCCCGCTTCTACGCACCTCCCGCGACGGAATGGACGGCAGTATCAGGATGTAAACCATGTACGTCCTCTCCCTACTCGCTGTGCTACATGAGCGCAATCTAACACCTCGCCACTTCTTTGCTCAGCTCCTCGGCTTCACCCTGCCTCCGCGAGCAGCTCCCGCGCCCGCTGGCCCTCGCCGCTCCTCCAAGCGTACTCCTGGTCACGGCTCGTTCAATCGAGCTCAATTTGTGCACCATTCGTACCGCTACGTCGTCAAGCCCGATAAGGGTGATCTTCCTCGAGCGTTGTTTGCCGTCTCGCCGTGGGCTGACTCGACTCATTCTTGCTGCAGACTACACGGCGCATTTTGCCGACCCAGACATTCACTTGGACTGGGGCGACATCTTGCAAGTCATCCTCCCTACCTCGTCGTCCGCCCTCTCCTCGGTTTCGACGGGCACGGTCGACCAGCCGTTCGACAGGGACTCACGAGGAGCAATCCCGACTTGCCCCATCTGCTTGTCTGAGCCAACAGCAGCGCGCATGGTGAGCTCCTACTTCCCCTTCCGCGTTAATGAGTCGAGCTGACCTCGAGCGCTCTCCGCAGACCAAGTGTGGTGCGTTTCGGCGCCCTCTTGCTCGCCTTCGCTCGCTCATCTCCCTTCTTTCGCAGGACACGTCTTCTGCTACCCTTGCTTGCTTCACTATCTCGCGCTGGCGGATGGTCAGAAGTGGCGCAAATGCCCCGTCTGCTGGGAGTGAGTCGTATCGGCGAACGTGGGGCGCCTCCGACGCGCTAACTTTCCTCATCTCCTCCAGCTCCGTCTACGCCAAGGACCTCAAGGCCGTCAAGTGGCATGATCCTACCTCCTCCGACGTCCTCGCCGATGTGACACCTTCCCTCTTCCCCGCTCACGACGAGCTCGACCATTCGCACGCTCATGACCTCAAGCTCCCGACCGAATCGCTCAAGATGCGCCTCATCCGTCGCCCTCACATCTCGACACTCGCTCTCCCTCGCTCCAGCACTTGGCCTTCCGAAGCTGTCCCCTCCCTTCGCGCTCCCTGGCAATTCACTCCCGACGCCTTCGCCTACGCCAAGTTCATGCTCGCGCCTCCCGACTACCTCAAGACCGAGCTCGAGGCCAACTTGAGGGAGCTGCAACAGGAGATTGCTACGCTACGGAGATGGGGCATCGCAGGAGGAACGGACGAGGAGCTCGGTATCGTCTTTGTGCGGACGGCCATCACCAAGGTCGAGGAGCAGTTGGAGAAGGTCGTCGCCCTCAAGACTTCGACGGTCATGACGGCGAGGAAGAAGGCGTTGAGGGAGATCCAGGAGATCCAGGATGCCGCTGGACGAGCGCCGTTGGGACCGCCGCTACCGCTCGTGTCGGAGACGAGCTCGAGCGAGGTGGAGGGCGACACCGAGGGCGATGTTCCGAGCGAATTTCTCGGCACTCGAGCAGGACTTTCCGGCGCCGCCCCCTCCTTCACTCCCTCCTCGCTCGCCGCGCAAACCCAGAAGCCTCGCCCTCAACGCCGAAACGTCAACCCTCGGCTCGACCTGGAAGACTGCTACTACTTCTACCAAGCCGCTTCGGGTCAGAACATTTACCTCCATCCTCTCGACATCAAGATCCTCAAGTCGCACTTCGGCACCTATCAAGACATGCCGGACACGATCGAGGTCATGGTCGAGGGCGCCGACGAGGGAAGGGTGAACGACGAGCTAAGACGGCGGTGTCGTTGGCTCGCGCATCTCCCTACCTCGGCCGACCTCGTCTTCATCGAGGCCGACCTCAGCAAGGTCGTCTCCAAGGCCTCGCTCGAGCCCTACCTCGCCCCTCTGAAGCAGCGGCGGACGAAGCGACGAGACAAGGCGCGCAGGGAGGACAAGGCCAAAGCTAAGTCGGAGCAGCGGGAGCAAGAGTCGCGCCCCATCTACACCCACTCGGCCGAATACTCGCCCTCCTCCTACTCGGTCCCCCTTCCTACCTCCATCTCGGCCCTCACCTCCTCCTTCTCCGAGTTACACGCCTTCCCTCCTCCCTCGTCCGGCCTCTCGTCAAGTCCACCATCCGCCGCCACCCCCGAGTCGACAGCACCCTCCTCGCGCACCGTTTGGGGCACTCGCTCGTTTGCTACGGCACTCCACGCCTCGTCTTCGCACGATTATGGAGGATACGAGGATCCCGACTTTGATGATAGGTGGCACGAGTTTGAGGATTCCCTCGGCGGCGGACGAGGAGGGCGAGGAGGAGGGAGTGCGCGAGGCGCCAACGCCGGTGGAGGGCGGTCACAAGACTCAACGCCGCCGCCAACTCGGGGCAAGAAGAAGCAGAAGATCAAGTTGAACTTGAGTGGAGCGGCGATGCGCGGGACTGGTTGAGGTGGAGAATCTCGGCGAAAGGAGATGGGAGGGGGTTCTTGGGCCGGGAAACAACTTGTAGCTCTTAGTTCGCCCTCTTGTTACACGCATGCATCTTACAACATCATCAGATCGCTTCCTTTCTTCTGCGAGCCGCGAAGGCCCCGACTTTGGAGTGGAAAACGAGCGAGAGCGGCCCCACCTCTTTCTTTCTCTCGCCTCATCTTGCCTCTTCGCTTCTCACGATGCCAGCTCAACAGGTCGATCTCAACACACTCACTCTTGTTCCCAGACCGCGCGAGGTCGACGAGGATGAGGAGTACTACAGCGATGAGGATGAAGAGTTTCCTTGGTTGAAGGCGAGTGCTAGCTGGTCGAGATGAGCTCGGCGACGGTGGCAAGCTAACCTAGAGACTACAGACCCTCGTCTACGACATCAAGACCCCTACCAAGGTCGTCGGTTCCCTCACCCTTTGGGTCGTTAACGTTGACGACATTCGCGACGAGTTCTATGGGGTGATGGATGAGCCTTCACGTGAGTGAAGCTGGTAGAAGTACACCACACGATGCTGATCTCGTTCTCCTTGCAGAGGAGTGCATGGAATTCGCCTTCACCCTCTTCACCGAATCCGGCGATCTGAGGGAGCGATTCTCGCGTGAGGGCACCGGTGTATGGGGGAGCGAGGTTGACGAAGGAGTCCTCACTTACTTGGAGAGTATCAACGTCGATGAGGCGTATCGAGGTCAAGGGATTGCGACCAGGGCGTTGCAGAAGGTCTCGGACTTGCCTGGGATGGTTCGTCTCTCTCTCTCTCTTGCCTCTCGCTGAACCTTTCCGAGCTAACTCGAATGCTCTGCAGGACCCCATGTCCTCCTTCATCTTCACGTGGCCCACCGGCACTAGCTCTCGCGAGCCTGTGTCGACCGAGGAGTGGGAGCAGCAGCGCGAACGTCTCGCTCGTCTCTTCCGCTCGGTGAGCTGTTACCGACCGTCTAAGACTCTCCTCTCGATCTAATGACCCTATAAACAGGTCGGCTACCGTCGCGTCGGTCACACAGGCTTCTTCTGCCTTGCTCAAGATCCTCGCCATCCTTCTCGACAGATCCCCGCCGCTTCCGATGCTCCTTACCGCGAGAAGAAGGAGGACAGTGATGACAGGGATGATGCTTTCTCGAGTATGATGGGCCAGTGGGGCCTTCCCGGCTACCCTCGTTGAGTGTAGCGCGAGCTTGGAAATGGTGACGAGCGCCGAGCGCCGAGGAGCCACGATGCAGGGACGTGCCGTTGCCACTTGGTACTACAACAATAGCGTAATCAGATATTTTTCGTTTCGCGCTTCGAAGACGAGGTCGACGGGAGCTTTTTGCGGCCATGGCGAAGCTTTCGGCGAAGGAGGATCTCGGCGAAGAGCAGCTTCGTCCGTTTTCTTCTCCTCGCGCAGATCACTGTTTGGCTGTGTTAAAGGAAGTAGACGGAGACGGTTTTTGTTCTGTTCGAGGTGTTGGAGCTGTTGGAATCCTTGCTTCTCGCGCTCGCCTCCCGTCTTTCGCTTCCCGCTGCGCCGAGCTGCCCCAGCTTGAACAAGCGTGAGGCGAGTTTCACGAAGAGGACTAAAAGGGAGACGCGCAGTAGTAAGCTAAGCAGCAGGTTCAATCCTCCTTCCTCTCAATTGAATCCATCACGGCCTACGCTCCTTGGGCGGCCTGCAAAATGCGAGAGGTCAGCGAGCGGCTCGGCAACGTCGAGCGAGACGATTCTCACCTCCAAGGTACAGAAAGCTTGTCGAAAATGTCCTTCTCGGTACGGCACTCGACCCTCGTGCCCTCAGTGATCGCGGCGCCGTTTCGGTCGAGGCAGATCTAGCGCCGAGGACAGGTTAGCACTCGAAAGGTCGAAGGGAACGGTCGGAAAGCTCACGTCTTTGTAGAGACCGCGCTGGTTGAGACGGTAGCCGAGGTGACGAGCTTTGAGCCTCATCGAGCGGTTGAAGTACTTCAAAGGAGGGGTCAGCTCTCCAGCGCCGAGTAAGTCGACGTGGTCAGCCGAGCTGATGACTCACCCGATTGCCGGTGAAATAGATCAAAGCAGGGGGAAGCTCGTCGAATGGCACTCCGAGGAAGTCGACCCTGCGCATCTTCGCTCCTTCGACGGGCAACGAGCAAAGAGCGTGAAGCATGCTCGGCATCTCGGTTTCGTTGGGGGCGCGGTAAGCTGAGCGACGAGGAGGCGGAGGTTGAGGATTGAGCATCGACCAATCGTTCATCTCGGTGAGGTTGTGGTGGGCGATGCCTCGGGCTTCGAGGGCGTGCCAGAGCTTCTTGATCATGCCTTTCGAAGAGCCCTACGTTAGCGAGCGACTTGTAGAGCAGACAAGAGAGCACTCACCCGTGTGGTCGATGCCATCACTTGTGTCGCGGGTGACGATGACTGAGAGGGAGAAGGCAAGGTCAGCACATCGAGCTCGGCGCAGGCGAACGGAAGGCAAGGGACGTCACTCACAGTCAATGTCGGAAGAGGAGTGTTGCCCACGACGGTAGGATCCCATAGCGAGGACTTGTAGCTTGGGATCGATCTTGCGGGCGGACTCGAGGACTGTGAGGGGTCGAGAACGAGTCAGCGAACGGCGAGCAGGTAACGGCTATGACGCACCGAGCTGATGGATCACGGTGACCTCGTCGCGAGGAATCCTCTCTTGCAGATCTTGGTAGTAGCGAAGGCCGAGCTGCTGATTCTTGTCGAGGTTGAAGCGGATGGGATCGGCGTCGAGGTCGCCGAGGCTCCTCGCTCCAGCGTCCCAGAGCTGAGCGGCGATGGTTCTGCCGACGCCATAGATGCCACAGAAGTCGGAGATTACCTTCTCCTGTTTGCTGTTCATGGGGACTCGTCGATGGGTACCTGTAGAGGCGGAAGAAGTCAGCGAGGGAAGTGAGAGACGAGAAGGGACGGGCGAAGGAAGAAGTATGGCGACGCACCAGTCTTGACAATCTCGACAATCTTGGAAGAGATGCTACCTCCGATTCCGTGAAGCTTCCTGGCTTCCGAAGCGGTCCTGATGAGGAAGGGATGGTTGCGAAGAGCCGAAGCAGCTAGGGAGCGGCGAGGGGAGGGCGTTAGCAAAGGGTGCAGCCCGATTCGATTCGACTCGACGAATACGACTCAGCTTACCATTGTAGTAGCACTTCTCTCTCCATTGATCGTGAGCAAGCTTGGCGAGGCACTCGAGAACGGCGGCGGTCGCTTCGTTCGGACCTGCGACCTTGGAGTCGCCCGTCGAGCTGTGGTCGCAAACATAGCCTTTGCGTCGTTGAGAGGCGGTCAGCTTGATGCTCTGTGTGGTTTTCAAGAGACCGAGAAGTTAGTTCGGAGCGAGGGAGCTCCTTCGAGCCGAAAATCGACCGCTCACCTTCTGCGACTCGCGTCGGTGACCTTTTCCGAAAGACCCCGCCATGCGCTTGCGGTTCTCCTCCTCTTCTTCTTCCTCCGTTTGGTTCTCCGACTCCTCCTCCCCGATGATACACCAATCCATAGCGTCCTTGCCCGCGCCTCCGCCTCCGCCTCCGCCTCCGTCGCCGAGGATCCCAGCGCGACGATCTTCCTCTTGGTCATGGAGATCCAGAGAGAGGTCGATCATCTCGATACCGTGTCGAGAAATCAACTTCATCTCCTTCTCGAGACCTTTGAGCGTGTTGGGAGCTTGGGGTGCGAGGGAAGAAGAGGAGGGAGAAGTGCCGTGGCCAACGAGGTCGTCGGAGGGAGTGGTTCTGGCCGTCGAGGAGGGCGAGAAGTGGTGGCGAAGAGCGTTCTCAGTACTGGGGTAGTCTTGAGAGCCGAAAGGACTGCTCAGCAACGAAGAAGGTCAGCTACGACTCAAAACGTCGGAGAGGCGGAGGAAAGGACTCACGAAACGGCCCTCTCGTGAGCGTCCTCTTTCTCCTTCTCCTTCTCCTCTCCCCGACCCTCCTCCTCATCCGTATCATAATCCACCTCCTTCCTTCCCCTCTTCTTACCCTTGACCGCCTTCCCACTGCTCGCCCTCTTCTTCGGCGATCTCTCCACCTTCTTCCTCATCGGATCATCACTCAACCCATAATCCCTCGGATCAGGCCACTCCTCCTTCTCCCTCACCGCAATCTTATGCGCCCAAGCCCACCCTTCTCGAACGACATGGACCGAATCGCCGAGTTGCTCGACCTTGATGCCTTGAGGATCTGCGCCGATGCAGCCGAGGACTTTGGAGAAAGGGATTCGAATACCGGGGTGAATCTCGGGGAGGAGGATGTGGGTCGTCCATTCTTGGTCGTCTTCTTCGTTCGAGGAGGAGGAGGGAGAGGAAGGGCGAGCGACAAACTCCTGCGGTTTAACGAGCGTCGCTCCCAACTCCGCAAGTTCGCCCAATCGTTCCACAAGGTAAGCATCAATCCTATTAGGCGAAGACTCTCCCTTAGTAATATCGGGATGAACGACGAGGATCCTAAACCCCTTCAACGCCTTGAACCTCGGTGGGCTCTCCTCGGCAATGAGTCGAAGTCGGTCGATGTAGTTGGAGAGGGTACGCCATTTGTCTTGGATGGCGCGGGCACCGAGCTTCTTGTCCTGTTGCCAGGTTTGGGTGATGGTAGGGGCCTTGCGAGATTTCTTCTTGGGCGAAGGGCTCGACTTCGCCGAGGTCGAGGTGGGCGAGCGATGGGAGGGCTTTCGAGGGGAGGGGCGAGGAGTAGACGGAGGCTTGGAAGCAGAGGGAATGAACTCGAGGATCTCGATATCGGAATCGCTGTCGTCCTGCGCCGGAGGAGGCGGTCGTTTCCTCGCGCTGGGCGAAGGCTCGGCGATGGCGGGTTTGCGAGGTTGAGGAGAGGTAGTTTCGAGGGGTCGAGGGGGGGGGAGTGGCGAGAGGTCTTAATCGTGGGATAGGGCGTAGGATGGGGCTTTGAGGTAGAGGGGAGAGGCGAAATGGCGGAGATGAGAGGTGGGGGAGCTCGAGCGTTGGTCTGTGACGAGGGCAGAGGGTCAGCGGGACTGCTCTTCGTTCGGAGAGAGGTAACTGTAGCTCACCTTTGCTGCTCCAAATTCCTCAACACCCTCCTTCAGCCTCACTCCCATCGAATGCGTCCCAGCGTCGCCGTTGCCACCAAACTGAGGCGTTCGAGCGGTATGCTGCTCCCAAGACATCAAGCGCAGACCCAGCTGCTCTCCTTGAGGTCAAACTCGAGCTCGGTGTAGCTCAAAAGTCGAAGTCGAGCGCGTTGGCCTTCGTCGCTCCAAGTCGAGCGAGCGTGCGAAGGCTGAAGTGCTGTAGCAGAGTAGGGCGAGAGCTTCGTTTGCTGTTCTTGATGAGTTCAATTATCCACGAGAGTCGGAAACGAAAAGCAAGTGAATGGTCGAAAGGAAAGTCAACGAGCTCGAGCGCTGCTTCGCGGGGCTTTCATCTCGCGTTGGTCGTCCTTCACAAAGCTACAGGACCTCGTGAAAGCGCTCAAGACCGCTCAGCTACTCATCAAGCATCTCAAGAGCTTTGCCTCGCTCCTCAACCCGCCATCGAACCGACCTCGGCCTCTTCGGCGATAGCTTGCTCGGCTTCGCTTTCGCTACTCTCCCTCTCCTTCTCGCGCGCTCAAAGGATTTACCCACGAAAGAACAATTTTGAAATTGGGGATGTTGGTGTTGTGTTTTTGAGGGGGCAACTAGCTACGATAGCTAAACGAAGAAGAGTGGGGAGGGAGACTAGTTGCCATCAAGGGAGGTTCGGCGTTGGAGGAAAGAGAAGGGGAGGGTAACGACTGTTTTGGGGGATGGGTGGGTGCTAGAGCGAGCTAATTTACAAGTAGCCGAATCCCCGATCGAGGTCCTTAGCATTGTACTCCCTCTCCCTAGGCTGTTGCTGCTGAGCCTGCTGAGCATACCCACCGTACGCCTGCTGAGCCTGGGCCTGAGCGCCAGCCTGCTGCTGACCGTAAGCCTGAGCCTGTCCATTAGCGCCAGGCTGGGAGCGGTAACCCTGAGCTCCGCCGAGGGATTGAGCCGCCGCGGGTCCTTGCGAAGATTGCTGAGGCTGAGGAGCGTAAGGGGAGCGCTGTTGCTGCTGCTGGGCTTGGGCGGCTCCACCGAATTGGCCGTAGTAGGGCTGCTGCTGCTGGTACTGTTGCTGCAGAGCTTGGTAGTTGGGAGGAACCTGCTGGTAGGCCTGGGGCTGGTAGCTGTTGGTCGAGTCGTCGAGACGAGGGTCAGCTTCGGTTCGGCGATAACGAGAACGAACGACATTGAAAACTCACGACTGGTAGAAGGGGTAAGGCGAGTAGTAAGGCATCATACCGTAAGGCTGCTGCTGCTGTTGGTGCTGCTGAGCCTGTTGGTGCTGCTGGCCGGCCTGGGGCTGAGGGGTGACGGGGGCAGGAGTGTGCGAAGCCGACGAGGTAGGATCGTCGGCGCGGGGGAGGGGCGAAGGGTTCTGGAAGGCGTTGGCGGGAGCTCCTTGGCCGTAGGCGTCGTAGAAGCCCTGTTGTGGAGTCGAGGGTCAGCGGGAGGAAGAAGAGCGAGGAGAGTGAGGAAGAGCGAAACTCACCATGTTGCGAAGCGCATCCTGACCGTAGAGGGCCGAGTAATCGCTCTGGCTCGAGGCGAAGGGCGTAGGCTGGCCGGGAGCCTGCTGGGGCACCGAGTTGAAAGCGCCGTAAGCCGACTGCTGAGGGGCCTGAGGAGCCTGACCAGGAGCGGGCGAGTGGGAAGCGGCCGGGTGCTGGAAGTAAGGCGACGAGACGGTGTTGTCGGGCTTGAAGGGGGCGTAAGGCGAGGGAGCGGCGTTGGCCGAGTGATCCTCGGGCTGCTGGTGCTGTTGGCCGTAAGGCGAGGCAGCGGTAGGGTAGCGCGAGAAGGCGTTTTGCTGGTTGAAGAGGTTGGGAGGAGGCTGCGAGAAGGAGGTCTGAACGCCCTGCTCTTGCTGGGGAGCGTGGTGCTGCTCGGGCTGGTGCTGCTCGGGTTGCTGCTGCTGCTGCTGCTGGTACTGCTGAAGGGGAGCCTCCTGCGAGAATCTGTGAAGTGAAGGAAGAGACGAATCAGCGACGAGTTCGGCGATCGAAAGCCGAGACGAGACGACATACCCCTGCTGAGCCTGCTGCTGCTGAGGAGCCTCCTTGGAGGGGGCCTCCTGGTTGAAGGACGACTGTCCATCGAAGAGGGAGAGGCTACCGAACTGAACGTCGATAGGGCGCTCCGAGGAAGCACCAGGAAGGACGACGGCCTCCTGCTGAGGACGAGTGTTGGCAGCGCGCTTTGGTGGGAATCCAGGAGGACCAGCGCCGACGCTCTTATCCTGCGCCTGCTGCTCGACGGGCTCGGAAGCCTGAGGAGCCGAGGGAGCGGGAGCCGAAGATTCCTCGACGGCGGGAGCGGGAGTCGAAACCTCGATGGGACCAGCGGCGTTGATGTCGTTGGGAGGAAGGTGAGCCTCGACCTCGGCGGAGGGCTGGTGAGCGAGAGGCTCGTTGGCAGCGACGACGACGTCGGCCCATCCCTCTCCGGGGGCGAGAGGAGCAGGGGAAGGAGCGGCTCCCCAGGGGTCGAGGGAGGAGGAAGGGGCGGCGGGAGCCTCGTTCCAGGCCGAGGTGGCGGGAGCGGGAGTGACGGCCTCGCTGCTGGCGACGGGGGCGGCGGCGGGGGAAGGGAGGTTGATGATGGGCGCTGCTGGCTCCTCGATGACGGGCTGCTCGGGCTCGACGGGGGCGGGAGCGACGATTGGTGCGGGAGGGGAAGGGGCGACGACGGGGGCGGGAGCGGGAGGAGGAGGAGTAGGCTTGGGAGGGGAAGGAGGCCTATTGATGTGTTAGAGAGGGATTAGCTTTGGCGGTCTTCGGAGATTCGGCTCCTCGAGTCAAGGTAGACGCACCTGGCAATCTGAGCCCACGAGATCTTGGATCCCGGGGCGATGGTCTTGCTAGCGGGCTTGGGAGCAGGAGCAGCCCATCCCTCGTTGACCTTGGCGACGGGCGTCTCGGGCCTGTCCTCGGTAGCCTCGCCGTTGGCCTTGGGAACCTCGTCTCCCCAGCCGACGGTAGCGGTGGTGGAAGCCTCGGTAGCAGCTCCCCACTCGGAAGCAGCGGGAGCCTTGGCGGAAGCGGCGGCAGCTACGTCTCCCCATCCCTGAGGGGTAGTCGAGCCCTCGGCGCTGGGAGCGGGAGCAGCGGCGGGGGTCGAAGTCGAAGCGGCCGGACCCCACTTTGGTACAGCGAGGTTGGTAGCGGGAGCGGGAGCTTGAGGGGCGGTAGTAGTAGGAGCGAACGAGGCGGGGGTGGTGCTGTTGGTGGTGGTGGAAGAGGCGGCGGTGCCGTTGGTGAAGGGAGCGCGAGGGGTCGCGTTGGTGTTGGCTCCTCCTCGTCCTCCACGACCGGCTGCTCCTCCTCGTGCACCACCACGTCCACCACGTCCTCCTTCTGTTTGGTAATAGTAGTAGTAGAACGATTAGCTGTGAGCGTGAGGGGTAGAAAGAGCGCTCAAGACGAACCAAAGCCTCCACGACCGCGTGCGTTAGCAAAGCCTCCACGACCGGCGAAGTTGGAAGGTTGGGAAGGGGTGAAAGCGGGTTGCTCCTTCTTGACCTTCTTCTTGGTGACTGCACCCCACTGCTGAGCGTGGCCTGTTTAGGGGGGGAGAGAAGAAGAGCGAGGGAGGGGAGGAGCAAGGGAGAGAGATGGGAGGGCAAGGGGCGTGCAAAGGGCGGGTGAGGGTGGGAGAGAGGTAGGGAGAAGGAGTAGTGAGAGGTAGGAGAGGGTAATAATGGATAGTAAAGAAATAGTTAGTTTCAATAGACGAGTAGTAGTGGGTTGTAGCCCTCAGAAAGAGAGAGAGGAGGACACTGACCTTCCGAGATGCGGAGGATGGTAGTCTCTACATCACCGTTGGCGTCTTGAATGGCTTGAAGGATGTCTTCATCACTCCAATCGGGGAACAATTCCTTGGTAGTAGCCAATTGACTAGAATACTTTGAGCGTAACATGGAGTGTTGCTCGTCGAAATCGTCGTCGTCAAAGTCGCGCGAGGAAGAGTGATGAGTACTAGTAGTAGTAGTAGTGGAAGTGACCCCTCCACGACCACGTCCACGTCCACGAATGTTTGACATGGTAAAGAAGAGAGCTGAAGAGAAGAGAGAAGGCGAGGATGGGTTGAAGAGAGAGAGGGAGAGGAGGAGAGCCGTGGCCGTCGCCTTGGAGGTTCCACAGGACACCAACGACGAGACCAAGGCGAGAGTTAGACTCTGTCCATTTCAGCTTGAATTCTAAAACTCGACTACAGCTACAATGGATTTAGCAGGATTAAAACAACCTAGAGGATTAGATACCTCCCTCATCATCCCTACCACCTCTCGTCGCAGATCAACTCACACCTCACCAGACTGGGGCAACGACAACAAGGTCGGTCAGCTCTCTAGGCTTCACTTCTACTACATAGCTACAGCTACTCCCCATCAACACCTCAAACTACACCTACACCACCTCACCCTACACCCTCCCACGACGCGACCTCTCTCTTTCCCACCCTCCCCCTTCCTTCTACACCGCTACAGCTCTCACTCTCTCTCACGTCAAGCAAAGCTAACCTCTCTGCTACATCTCACAGCCTCTCCCTCACACTAGGAGTGGTAAGGCTGGCTCCTCCGAAGTCAACCCGGCTCTGGCGGTAGCCACTGACCCATCTGGCTTCCAAGACGTTCAAACCAAAGGTTTAATCCTCTGGGACAAGCTCACTTCGGTCAAAGATCCTCATTCGTATGTCTCGCTTGCTCAGACCCGCGCTCTCGAGGCTGAGAAGCTCGAAAGCTGACCCTCTCGCCCGCCCGCCGAGCAGCTTCACCGACCCTCCTCGTCTACTACACACCGAGTTTGTTCGCTTGCCTTCCAAGGTCGACTTTCCCGACTACTACAACCTTATCAAGAAGCCCGTAGCCTTCAACGATATCTGGACCAAGCTCGAACGACGTGAGTGGCTCTCTCCCTTCTTCGCCGAGCACCGAGAACGACACAAGCTGACTTCCTCCCCGACGCGGGTGAACAGTCGAATACTCGTCCATCGTCGAAGTGCGCAACGATTTCAACCAATGCTTCGTCAACGCCAAACGCTACAACGCTCCCGGTTCGGGCATCTTTCTCGATGCCAAGAAGCTTCATGTTGGTTCTTTTGCTTCTCCCTCCCCTCCTTCTCGAGCTCGCAGACTGACTGGAATCGCCTTCGCAAATCAACAGAAAGTCCTCAAGCAATGGTACGCTCACATTACGGGCGAAGCCGAAGCGCCCGAGGACGACGATGCGCCCGCCCCCATGCCTCAACCCGTCTACGTCTCCCCACCACAGCCTCTCCAACCTCTCCCGCTCGTTCAACCTCCTATCCCCGTCAACTACGTAGGCGTGGAAACCGTCAACGCTGAAGCTGGACCGTCTACCCTCCTCGCGCTCCCCGCTGCCATTCCCGGAACGAGCTTTGCGAAGAGAGGTCCTACTATTAAGCCTTGGTTGACGAGGAAGTTGGCCGAGACGACGGCTTTGGTGGATGCCAAGTGGGTTTGTCTCTCTCGATGGTGGGATTTGAGCAGCAGCGCTGACCTCTCCCCCCCACTTCGCCGAACCAACAGCGGTCGCAAGTTCTCGGATAGCTTCAAATCCCTCCCCGACAAGAAAGAGTGGGCCGAATACTACAAAGTCATCACCCACCCCATGTCGTTTGATACCGTTACTGTTCGTTTCTCTCTCCCTCCTTCCCTCTCTCTCATCTCAGCGCTGACCTCCCTAACGCCTCTCGCTAGACCAAAGTGACCAAACGAGCCTACACCTCAGTCCAACAATTCATCGACGACGTCAACCTCATCTTTGCCAACGCTCAATTCTTCAACGAAGAGAGTTCGAGGATCTGGACCGACGCGAGGGTGATGCAGGTTCGTCTCTCTCTCCCTTCTCCTCTCCCTCCCTTCCCCCTCCTCTCGAGCGCCAGCTGACCCTCCTTCGACGCAACACAGATCCATTTCGCCGAAGTAATGAAAGAAGTCCCACCAACCTTTATCCCTCCCCGCAAGTACAACACGGCCAAACGACGCGCCGAAGCGGAAGCTCTCGCTCGAGGGGAGGTACTCCCTTCTTCCTCTTCGCACAAGAAGCGCAAGATCACGGCTGCGGGGGAGAGTGAACCCCCCGAGGATCTGGAGGGCGACGGGGAGTCGGGAGATGAGTTCGAGGCGGAGGGCTCGGTTCCCCCGAGTCAAGGGCCGACGAGGGCGCCTTCCCTTGCTCCTACCACCACCACCAACACCGCCGCCGTTCCCCAACTTCAACAACCCCCTCCACCAACCAACACTAATCCCGACCCGTTCAACCTCCCCGATCTCATCAAAACGGAGGATTCAGCCCCCTCGGATCCATTCGCCATCCCCGGCTCCTTGCCTACTCCCTCACGCGGCACCACTCCCAACACCAACTACCCTCCTACTACCGCCGACCTCACCTCCAACCCCCAGCAGCCCTCGCCCGCCGCTACGCCGAACCCCCACGCCCCCGCCGGAGGAGGAGGGTACTCGAACGCTCCTACGCCGGTCGACTCGCCCGCTCTGGGATTAGGGATGGGGGTGGGAGTGAATGGAGGAGGAGAGCCGAGCCCGCCGTTGATGACGAACTCGGGGTTGGCGAATTTGGATTTGGGAGACCCGAAGTTGGTGGCTAGGATGAGGATGGGGGGAGTAGGAGGGGAAGAGCCTTGTACGTTGAGCCTTCTTTTTTTCCTCCTGCTTGCTCGCTCGGCCTTTTCAAGTCTCGCTCGTTCGCTGACCCCCCTCCCTCTCCTCGACGCCGCCAACGCCGAACAGCCATCGCCCGTTTCCTCCTCCAAACTCACCCACCGACCTCTCCTCTCACCCTCCACAACACACCTCTCACACAGCACTCCCTCTCCCTCCCCCCCTCCACACTCCGACTGGACATAACCCCCATCTTCGCCTCCCCCTCTCCCTCGCTCTCTTCCTCAGTGAAGCTCTCCGTCCGTCCCGCTGGGTTGGTAGTAGAGCCTTTGGCCGAGTTGCCTGGACCGGGAGGGGTGAGTCATAGGTATAGTGTCGTGTTGAGGAGGGGGTTGAATGTTGTGGAATTTGTGGTCGGGGAGAAGAAGGAGGTGTTTAGGTGCTTTGTTACCAAGGGTTAGGGAGGGGCGTGGGTTTGGGTTACAGTATATAGGCGCAGGGTCGCTTGGAGTGGAATACGCTTGCTTTGTGACTGGACCTGGGCGAGCTGGACCTGGGCGAGCTCGCGGTGGGGATCTTTCTCTCTCTCTGTCTCTCTCGGCGTCGGCGAAGGGCTCTCGGCTCCGCGAGAAAGGTTTAAAGCAGATGCGAGAGCGAGAAAATTACAACACGGCATGCTCCTCCAAATAGCTATCCATGCTATCCATCGACCCCTCACTCTCACTCTCAGGTTCATACCTCTTATACCTCGGACCAACTCTCCTTCGATCCCCCTCGTCATCCAGCTCGCCCTCGCTGATCCTCCCTTCTTCCCACGAATGATCCGAGTAGCCATCTCCCCCTTCGCCCTCGACGAGCGACGAGACGCTCGAAGCCCTCCCAAAGCCGAGGGGTCGGACTTCATACCCCTCGCTCCCTCGGCGGACTCGGACTGTAGGAGGGGGAGGTGGTGGTGGAGGGGCGCCTCCTCGGCTGTTGTATCGAGCGAGGTCGCTGAGTGGGATATCTTCATCGTCGAGGTCGCTGCTTGAGGAAGCACCGTCGTCCGAAGAGGAGGACGACGACGAGCCCGGCGGCTCGTAATCCTGATGGTAGGGGCTGACGTTCGAGCGCTTGGGTGCGCGATGGCGGAGTTCGGTGGAGGGGTCGACTGCGGTGGTGGTGGAGGAGGAGGAGGGATGAAGGAGGGTGCCCTCGGTGAAAGGCGAGGTGGAGGAAGAAGCGACGAGTCGGGCGCGAGCTCGTTCTCGGGCTTCGCGGGCGATGGCTCGTTCTTGCGAGGAGTAGGGGTCGCGAGGAGGCCAGTCGTATTGGGATGCTGGATCTGTTTCGAGGGAAAGAATGAGGAGGAGGTCAGCTTGGGCTCAAAGCCGTCTGACGGCGGGGGTTGACTAGTCGACGGCGCTCGCCTCGACAACTCACACGACATCCCCGCTCGAGTTCCCTCGCTCACTGTACCAGCTTCTCCTCCTCTCCTTCCTCCTCCTCACTACTACTCCACTCCGACGACGACCCATCATCCTCATAATCCGACTGCTTGGCCTTGCCCCCTCCCCTCCTTGGCGGCGAAGCAACAAGCTTACCAACTCCCTTTCCAACGGGGTAGTACAATCCATCTCCTGGCGCTCGTTTCTGAGGCCAGCACCAGAAGATAGGGTTCCGACCGAGAACGGATTGGACATTGGCGAGGAAGCCGAGGTGGTAGGGGTAGCGGAACTGTGAACGCCCAATGCCCGATCAGGGTCAGCGGGGCTCGAGATGAGAAGCGAGGGCGAAAAGCTCACCTCGAGGATCTTCCCCTTGCGTCTCAGAGTCGCCACCTTGTCCTTCTCCCAGCCTTCGATCGTCGTCGTGTTCATGAGGAGACACCAAAAGTGGTAGAGGCTGAACATGCCGACCGCCATGAGGACCGGGACGCATGCCGTATAGTTGAGAATGAGCATGACGACTTGAAGTGTAGTAGGATGGGTCTGCGGGGCGAAAATAGTCAGTAAGAGCGCCGAGAGGCTGGGAAAGGGGGAAAGACCGACCGCGAAGGCGAGAGTACCGAACGCTCGCTTGGTAATCATCCAGAGGTGATAGGTGCAGGCGACATCGACCATGAAGAGGAAGCGAATGAAATGCCCGTAGTTGGCGTGACCGACGCAATTGTTCACCCAAGGACCTGCGAAGCCGAAAGGCGGTGTCAGCGAGCGACTTCGGCTTTGGCGAGGGATCAACGACCTACAGTGATGATCCATTTTGAGCACGCAGGTCTTGCATTTGCGACAATGATGCGCTCGAGGTGGTTTGTAGGCTGTTGGGAAGCAGAATTAGCGAGTTACGGCGAGGAGAGACGCGTCCTAAGCGCACCTCGACACGTCCTGCAGTACCGTGGCCCTCCCGTGAGCTTCTTGACCTCCACACCACGATCCTCATCCCTCTCATTCGGTGTCTGCTCGGGTGCAAGTCGTCAGCTCGACGCCTCGGCCTTCTTTGAGAGACGACTGACCCAGTTCTGAGGGACGTTGCCCGGGTTGGTGACGACGCAGAGGTAGTAGTTGTAGAAGAGTAGGGAGAGGAGGAAGTTGAAGGGTACTAGGAGCTCCAACAGCTGGCGCGAGAGACGAGAGTGGTAGCTGGGCCAGATGATCCAGAGTTGCGAGCTGAAGCCGATAAAGCTGATGAGGAGTAGCGTGCCCGAGACCCTGTTCAATATGTAGGTGGTCAGCTCGTCTCAGAGGCAGCCTCTCGTCGACGAGAGCTCACCAAAGCCTCCCCGCGAGCCGACCCATGTCGTGGAGCGAAGCCAACCTGTGCGAGCTTCCTTTCGCTCCAAGTCATCTGCTTCACTGCAACTGAGAGGGGTCTTGCTTCCCCACAAAGGTACAGAACAGCATTTAAGACGATCCCCGCTCTTTTGCACCCCAAAGGCAAGCGACTGAGCGACCGCCCTTCCCCTGACTTCGCAGCGAACGCCGAGCGGCAGCTCTTCGGGCTGGCCTCGAGGGAGGGCTGTGAGGGTGAATGCTCTTCGTCGGCCGTCGTAGTGCTCTGCTCAGATTCTGTAGTTCGTTCTGACAACTTGCGGCTTCTGAGCTTAGACCCTCCTCCGGTGCAGCAAAGGAAGCGCTCGACTCGATTTCGCTTCTTGATCTTCCACCGCTCACTCGTCGACCGCTCACTCGTCGCTCGCTCGCCTTTCGCTCGCTGCTCGTCTCGCTTATGCTACCTCTTTTCTGGACTTGTCAGCAATGTATGGAGCGACGCACGGATCCGGAGAAGCGCTTGAAGGCGTGCGGTCGATGCAAACAGGCTTACTAGTGAGCTTCCTTTTTGCCCAACGGGTTGCTTGCGGCGGCGAGGACAAGAATCTGACCTCTTTCTTCCGTAGCTGCTCGAAGGAATGCCAGGTGAGTCGACTAGGACCTCCTCCTCCCGTCGCTCGACTCAACCCCGCTCGCCGTGCAGAAACTCGCTTGGCCGGAGCACAAGCGCTTCTGCTCTCGTGTTCGCACAGGATCAGGGGACGCCGAGTACCGAGAGCTGCAGCGTTCCCTCCAAGGCTGCCTCTTCAACATCGTCCTCGAACTCAACATCGTGCTTCGATCCGCCCTTCGCCTCGGCACTCCTTCCTCCCTCAAAAACGAACACATCGTGCGATTGACCTTCGTGCAGTGTACAAACCAAGAAGGAGTCAAGATTCACGTTCTAGCTTTTGCAAACGTTGAGCGGATCGAAGATCAAATCCAACGAGCTGTGGCTGCAGGGGACGCCGAAGAGGAGGAGGGTCTCGGCTCACTCAAACGAGCACTTCAAACGCCGGGCTCGGGAGGAGAGGGGAGGAAGGAGCAAGTAGGGATCATCTATTGCGTCTTCGGTGAGGACGACGCTAGCTCCGGTTCCTTCTGTAAGCTGTTTCGCGACTGGCGCTATTCTGCTCCTCTCACCCCCCTTTGCTCCTCCCAGTCTTGATCCTCGACGTCGACTCGAAGGGACTCTCGGACTCCAAGCCCGGCAGCACACCCCTCCCCATCAACTCATGCTGGCACGAAGCGCTCCTTTGGTTTCTGCGCCGCCGCCCCCACTTCTCCCTTCATCAAGACGTCGAGCCGCTCCTCTTCCCCGACAAGGTCCTTCGCGAGGCTACTCCCGAGCGTGCGAAGGAGTTGATCAAGAAGGGACTCTTCGATCTTCTCGAAGAGCTTTGGGATCCGGTGAGTCTTTTTCTTGCGAGCTCGGTGGGGAGACGCCTACGCTCCGAGCGCCGAGAAGCTGATCCTCTTCGCCCTCCCTGCAGACGATGGAGTGGACGAAGAGGGAGAGGGTGCTTCTCAAAAAGATCAAGCTGCTGTAGGATGCTGCTACGTCGTCGAATCGAGCCGTGGAGAAGCTGAAGCGAGAGGAGCATTCGGCGCTGAGCTTTGCGACGATTGTTTTCCCTCACAAAGGTCCCAGCGGAGCCAGCGAAAGGAGAGTTGAAAGATTTGACACTCTCTCTCTAGCTGCTCGTTACGCAGGAATACGCTTCACCGGCTCGAAGAGCCCGCCTCACTCGATCTCGGCGAAGATTCGCAGTTGATTCTTCAACGTTAGCGTCTCGCTCGTCTCGCTCTCACTTTTGGCTCTCGCTCTCGGTGCTCTCCGCTCTAAATTTATACCAAGAGACGCGGAATCGTATTTCCCAAGCGTTCATGAACGACGACGACGACGAAACGAGAGGCGAAAGCGCGAGCGGCGCGGCGGATGAGCGCGAGGGAACGAGGAAACTGGGGGGAAGCTACACGATGAGACGAGGGGGAGACGTGAAGGGTATCTACAGACAGAAAGGGGTGAATAGGGACATGGGTAAAAGGTGGAGTCGGGGACGCGAATTAAAGTACGATGGAGGAAGGGGTAGGAGACTTTTCGAAAAGGAAGTGGGATGATGATGGACCAGCTGTGGGGAAAGAGGACGGTTAGCGACTCTTCCTAGAACCGAGAAGAGCGAAAGACGAGAACTTACCCAGGTGGAGTTAACGCGAGTCGAGAGTCTAGTCGTCGTAGTCGGAGACTCCGTCGCCAGCCTCGTCGATGCCGCCCATGTCGTCGTAGAAGAGATGGTCCCTCTGACGATGGGCAGGGATACGACGGTCCTCGCGGGGTCCGAAGCACTGCTCGAGGAGCGCCGAGAACTCGGCGTCGGTTTGGTTCGGCGCGCGGTGGACTCGAAGCTGCGAAAGGAGGGCAGAGTCAGCTAATGAGAAGTGAGAAGAGTATAACGGGGGAACATACATGCTGCGAGAGGTTGTCGTGGCGCGAGAAGTAGCGACCGCACGAAGGCCACTGGCATTGAAAGGCTGTAGAGCGGAGGAGCGCCCGTCAGCTCGGCTGTCGATTGAACGGAGGGAAAAAGCAAGAACTCACGCTTCTCGTCGGTGTGGATCGAACGAACATGCCTCTTGAGATGCTCGCTACGCCTAAAGACCTTGCCGCAATCGGGGACCTGCGAAATGGCCGGCGACGGTCGTCAGCTCTCCGAAGGCGAAGACGGGGTCGAATGAAGAACTCACCTTGCAGAGGAAGATCTTCTTGGGCTTGCCAGTCTTGGTGAGTCCACAGTAGCGAATCTGAGCCTCGCTAGGGTTAAGGTTGGGATCCTCGCCGTTGAGGCCGAGCAGCAAGTCGGGCGTGCTGGGAGGGCGCCTGCCTCGACTCCTCTTGGTGGGCATCCTAGCAAAGTCCTCCTCCGTAGGCAAGCCGGGGCTGTTGGTGCCGGGGAAAGCAGCGACGCGTCCCTTGCTCGAAAGGGAGCCGGCCGAGGGAACGGCGCCGGGCGCGAGCATCGACTGGGGCGAAGGGTGGAAGATGCCTCGGTTGGCGCCTCGGGCCCCTCCTTTCCCCTTATTGCTGCTGGTGCTGGCACGCTTGGACGCTGCTGGCGCGCTGCGACTCGTCTGCATGGGGTAGCCGTAGGTTTCGGAGCCGCTGAGTGAGCGGTAGACCTCGGGGCGGCCGTAGTAGGCAGCCTCGCCGTAGTAGGGCGATGGGTAGGCTGCGTTGCCGTAGGTAGACTCCGCCGTCGCCTCGCCGTGGCTGCTGGTTCCGTAGTTGTAGCTCGCCTCGGAGTCGGAGAAGGAGGAGGTTGTGCGCGCCATGGGGTAGGGAGTGTAGGCTCGGTGCCCGGGGACGAGACCGTAGGGAGAGCGACCTTCGGCGGAACCGTTGACGATGGCGTGGTGACGAGCCATCTCCTCCTCGAGGCAGCCGCTGCAGCCGTCATGTCCGGCGGGATGGCCGTGCGAAGGAATGTTGGAGTAGCCAGGGTGAGGAGGAGGGTGGCCGTAGGGGTGTTGCGATTGTTGAGCTTGGTAGGAGGCGTATTGAGGATGAGGAGGAGGAGGGCCAAAGCGAGATTGCGAGCCGGGAGGAGGAGGGTAGAAGCCCGCCGAGGTAGGGCTGGTGGGTTGCTGCTGCTGCTGACTACCTGCGCCGCCGTTTGGCATGTACTCGGAGAAGGCGAAGGACGACATGACTCGTTGAACCTGACCACCCGTCGAGATGGCCCTCCCGAGCGCGCTGTATCCCTCCGACTCGCCGCCCATCTGTCCTCCTCCGCTCGAGCCGGGACGAACGCCCTCGAAACCCGTGACCATGCCCGACATGCTCATTGATCGAGGTTGTTGATGACTTTCGGGGATGGGAGTGGAAGCGTGATTTGATCCAGCGTCGTATGCGAAATTGGCGTGAGAGGAAGGGGCAGCGTACTCGGCGGAGGCGGAAGCGGAAGCTTCAGGCGAGTAGCGAGAGGTGTGGTGTGTCGATTCCATGGTATCGGCGGTAGTAGGTCGAGGTGCGCTAGGGAAGGCGTAGCCCGTGAGGGTAGATGACGCTGCCTTGGGCGAGGGCGACGAAGATTGGGGATGGTGAGGGGCGGCCGAGTCGACTTGCATGGTGGAAGCTGCTGCGATGGTAATGCTGTTGACGGTACAGACGAGATCAGCAAACTAACTCCGACTGTCTGATTCAAAGACTTTTGGCCGCGGTGCGCTGCTAGCTTACAAGACAAGGGCGAGCGGTGAGGGCCAAGTAGTCGACCTTGGAGGGAACGAGGTGTGGCGACGAGGAAGAGGCGGAGGGCGAGAAGGCAGCTGTAGGTAAGCGTGGTCGTGTGTTGAGCGTGTGCGAGAGACGAAGCGCGAGGTGCGGACGGGGGGATGGTCGGGCTGATGACCGGTTGAAGGGGGAGCGAACGAGGGAGTGGTTGAGAGGGATTAGGGCGTGAGGTCTGCAGGCGAGCAGGCAAGCGGGTGAGTTGGGTGTTGTTCCCGGGTTGTAAGAGAGGAGTGCAGGTGGAGTCGAGATTAGAGGAGAGAAGGGAGGAAAAAGAGAGGAGAGAGACGGAGACTACCGACGTCTCTTTCTCAGCTCGTTCCCCCTCCTCGCAGCGCTCGGTCGAGGTAGCTCCTGAGGTGGCCGTGCACCTCCCCCCGCCTATGTAGCGAATCAAGACTCACCGTCAAGAACAGAGAAAGAGTAGTAACAACAGGCTAGGACGATACAGGCAATGAGATCAAGACACACAGCGCGTTGCTCCACGCCGAGAAATGAGGGGGCGGCGGTAGCTCGGCGCTCGGTCGGGGGGTCGTCGCAAGGTCGTTAAATCGTTCTCTCTGAGCGCGTAAGAAGCGCCTCCCCGGGAGGGGGGAGGGAGGCGTAAAGGAGGAAGTGTGTGGTAGGAGACAGAGAGAGCGAGTGGCGCGCCAGCCTCGCTGTCAGCTGAACCAAGGACTCTAAACCTTCCTTGAGTCTCGCTCTCTCCCTTGCTCTCTTACCCTCCTCCCCGCTCCCGCTTATCGCCTCGAATTCCATGTCTAAAGAGGCTTGCAATCCATGATAGGATGTCTTCCCCTCCAGGGCTTCCCTTGCAACCTGCTCGAAATCCCACCCTCCGCTTCGGTTGCTTCAGCGCCGACTCCGACGACGCAGGCTCTCAATTCCCCTGTCAACGCCTCGCCGCGCGGTGCCTCGATCCTCATCTACAGCAACCAGCTGTTGGTATGTACCATCCTGC
Source organism: Leucosporidium yakuticum (assembly GCA_019775505.1). Taxonomy (NCBI): domain Eukaryota; kingdom Fungi; phylum Basidiomycota; class Microbotryomycetes; order Leucosporidiales; family Leucosporidiaceae; genus Leucosporidium; species Leucosporidium yakuticum. The sequence continues at coordinate 203,208 of JACWFO010000108.1, forward strand.
TTCACCTCCCCTGCCTCGCTGGCTTGCCTGCTCCTTCTTCTTCCTCACCCTCCTCCTGCGCCGATGAAAGGGGATCGCCGAGTCTTGCCCTTCTGGCTGCTCCTTCTACGCTGTTCGCTGTCCATACCGAGACAGCAGCTGGGAATCGAGTCCTCACCTCACCTGAGCAACACAAGGCAGCGCGCGGTATGCTTCTCGCCCCCCTCTCTCTTAAAATGCAGCCCCTCCTGCTCGGCTTTCCCACATTCCCCATCGCCATCTTCTTTCTCCTCCTCTCTTGAAGATTGAAAAGGGGCTTCAACTGCTCACGGACCTCTCAAAGATGATCTTTCGGTCATGACCTCCTCCCTGTAACGAGGTCCGAGCTGAGCGAGCTGGTCAACCGTCTCCCGGAGCCAAAGCCTTCGTCTCTGTACGACGATTCGGCGACGGCCGATGGCGAGCAGGGTGATCCTAGCTACCGCGTGTACACACCAACGCTGAGCGAACGGCCTTCGCTTTCGGTTCAGCGAGCGAACTTGAACTGAATGACTCGGTCGGTGGGCAATTGCGCGCTACGAGAAACGATGTGCTACAGAATTCAGTTCTGTAGGTATTCAGCCTAGAGCAATCTTAGCCCAAGCTCTATATCTAAGCCGCAGCCCGTCAACAACAGAGCCCGTCAGCAGCCGCGAGCCTTGAAGCAAGCACCGAACTGCTGCTCGGCGAAGATCCTCAGGCAATCTCGAGGCGGAGCGAGAGATCCAACGGCTGGCGGCCTCTGCTGTAGACACTCACATGGATACTAAGAGCACACCGGACCCCTCCAAACGTGCTACAACGGTTGACAAGAACCGCGCTGCTGCAATCAGAAGAAGCTCGGCGCCCGTGCTCAGTGAGCGGTGAGCCAATCTAAACGGGGCTTCTGGCGCGTGAGGCTTTGTGGTATCGACTGCAGTGTAGGAGTACAAGAATAAAGCAGCTTTCGAGCTTTCACAGCACGAGAGAGCCCTTCCTGGCGAGAAAGCAAGCTCAGAGGAGGAGAAAATTGAGCGCTGAGCAGGGAAGGAGAGCTATCCCCGACGAGTTACGCTGTTACTTTCTGATCATACTCTCTCGGGGAAGTAAACGGAGATCACTCCATATCGCTGAGGTCGAAGCATGAAGAAGATGAGATGCAGGGCGAGAGAGAGAGCTGAGAGGGAATCGCCGAGCCGCCGAGATGGGGGGCTGAGGGCGGAAGAGAGAAGGTGTTAGGTTGCTCGACTGACCGGGAGCAGGGTGAGAAGCGGAATGCGCTATCTAGACTGTCAGATGTCTGCGACATTAACGAACAGCTGGGCTACGAGGCCGAGAAACCAGCTTCGGCGCTCTCGCCACTCGACTTTTCCTTCCTCCTCCGCCGCTGCAGGGATTATTCGTCGCAGTCAATAGCGAGCAAGTGAACGCTGAACCTCTCGTACTTCTTGTGGATGGGGTGGAGTAGGCCAAAGCCTTACAGCGCCGAGAAAGCTTCGGAGTCAAGTCCGAGAAAGGGGGTGGGGTCGCCTTGAACGACTCTTAAAGCCATCTTCGCCCAGCTCGACATCTTCGAGCTCTCGAGTTGCGATCCAATGACCTACAGTTCAGTCGTGTGAGCGAGCAGACCGAGGCGACGACGCGCGATCGAAAGAGGCGAAGTGAGGCGAGTCTCGAGGTTGCCTCTGCGCCACTCCTCGACCAAGACTTAGAACCTCAGCAGCACACGAGAATGGCTCAGACGACCGAACAAACGCCGCTCCTTAGCAGTACAACTGCTGCACCCATCGCTGGAGCGCACTACGCTACAGCCAGGCGCTTCGTGCTCTACCAACTCGTCTCGCTCCTCTCCACCGTCGACGGCCTCTGCGGCACCTTTGCTCTACAACGCTTCAACGCCAAGCAGGTCCTAGCTGCTACCTACGGAGCCACCATCGACTTTCACCAAGGATGGCTGGCAGGCGCTCTGCTCACGGGCGGAGGTGCGCTGGCGGGATTGAGCTGTGGGATCGTCTTCATCGTCATGATGCTGCATCCTAGTCATCATGAGACAAGGAGCACTGTGGTCATGAAAGAGTTGGGCTTCACGGTGGTGCTCCTCGCTCTTCTCGCGGCCTGCATCTTCGCCACGGTGAGTTGAAGCGCCTTTCTTCGTAAAAGGTGGCTTTTAAAGCTGACCTATCATCTTTCAGGTCATCTTCGCTACCGGACACGCTACGCTGTACACGCCTGGCCTCTCCAAGGCGATTCGTCATGAGCTGCTCGGTGAATTAGGCTCCCTTCGTGAGTTTCGCCCTCTTCTTCGACGCGAACGCGCTGCTGACGCCTCTCGCAACAGGATACAAGGACTCAGTACCCGCCCTCCTCTTCATCATCATAGGCTGGGTCATGTGGCTCTTTCTCGGCGCCTCGTTCGTTGCTTTGCCCCTTCGCTCGGTCTTTGCTCGTAGCTGACCTCTTCGACCGTACAGACTCCTCCTCGTCTCCATGACCGGCCGCCATGTGCTAAAGAACGGCCCCGTTCTCGACGCGCCTAAGAACCTCCCCGAACGCCTCGCCCACCGCTACCTCGGTCCCATCCTCGTCAAGGTCGGCCTCGTCACCTCGCTCTGATCGCTTCGCACCCTCACAAAGTGTCGTACAATCATATGTATCATTTAGACTTGTAGCTCTTTCGTAGTCTACTGCCGCAATCGCTCAATCAATCTTCTTCTTCGGGATCAAACTCGGTCAACTCGGCCCAGAGAGCATCTTGACCGCACTCGACCTCGCCGAGCTCCCACTCCCTGCCCTCGATCCCAAGCTCCTTCAATGGCAGAACGAGCTCGGTGGGCTCGTAGACGTGCATGGGCACTTGCGGTGGTGGTGGTGCGCCCGAGGCATTCGGTGAGGGAAGGGAGGAGCGAGCGAGGGCGCCGACGCCGAGTCGACCGTGCTGGTTGTTGAGGCCCCAAGAAAAGATGCTGGATCGGTTGCCGTCGTCTAGTGAACGAGAGGCGAGATCAGCAAGAGTTCCTAATGAGCGAAAAGCGTCGCCTCACCTCGAACGGCGGTTGCCCAGCCCCAGCCGGCGCGAATGCGAGTGATGCCCCGGTCCTCCAGCGTGTCGAGGCGGCGGACAATCTGACTCTCGAGGGTCTTTGGTCCCAAACCGAGAGCACCGTAGCCGGCCGAGTAGACGGATCCCTTGTCTTTTCGAGGGGGGGGGGAAAAACGAGGGTCAGCGCTGCTTCCTCCTCAAGAAACGACGTTGTGGAGCGAGATCAGTAAGACGGCCTCGTTGGGCACGTTCAATTAGCTTAATCCGGATATTTAGCTCCTCCACACTCCTTCGCTCAACGCGCCAGCGCTCTTGATTTCGTCCTCGAGCCTCGCCGAAGCGAGCTCTAGAAATTGTGAGGCAACGGCTGAGACGAAGAGCGCGTCCGATGGCCCCGGCGTCTCTCATCATGTCTCTTCGTGTAGAGAGGAAGCGGGACGCACCGTCGAGAACGAGAGCGAATGATCCACCGCAGCGATAGTCGACGATTCGGCGGGACGAGGGAAGGAAGGAGTCGTCGATGGGTGTGGGAACGTGGATCTGGTCAATCTTGCGACCATGTAGAGCTTGCGCGTACTCCTATGGGTGTGATGAGATCATCGGTCAGTCCTGGATCGTCTAGAAGGACGGCGAACGGCGCGAGACGGGAACGATGCTCACCGAGTTGCCCCATGTCCAGACCTTGCCGCTAGCGGTGATGAGAGCACTCGTATCGGCACCTGCTCGTACTTGAGCAGCTCCTCCTTCGCTAACGACCTCCTTTGGTAGCTGCATCTGCGTGAGCTGGTAGACATCCTCGAGGACGCCTTCGCCGAGGCCGAGCTGTCCGTCGGTGTTGCAGCCGGTGCCCCAGATCTCGCCAGATTCTGCGATAGGGATGAAAGAGTCAGCAAGCTTCTTCGAACGTGCTTATGGCGAAGCAAAGCTCACCCGAAAGAACAAGGAGATGCTCAAAGCCCGTTGTGAGCGCCTTCGCTCGTGAAAGCTCTGGCGGTAGTCGCACCTCGGTGGCTTGCGATAGCAGGTGTAGGATCGGTTCTTCGTGTGGTTCGAGTTCTCGTGGTGGATAGAAAGCAGGCTGGCCTAATCGCCCGCGCGAGAGGTTGCCGAACGAGTACAGCGCGCTGCTGTCTTGAGGAGCGGTCAGCGAAGGCGGCCAGGGTAACGAGAGCAAGTGAAGCTCACCTTGTTTACGTAGCAGCAGATAGCTGCTCTGCGACGAAGCAGCAGCCTGCAGAACGGCGTCTCCACCGAACCCCTCCACCATCCCTCGGGTCTCCTCCTGCGAAGCGAAACCTATACCGAGCTGACCAGCCTCATTCCGTCCCACAGCAAACACGCGATCCGATCCAGCGCTCTTGTAGGCCAGCAAAGCATGCGCCAACCCCGCTGCGAGCCCGCCTGGCAGCAACCTCCATCCATGAGCGACATCGTCAGCGCGACCGACCGAGCCGAGCCAGTTGGAGAGCGGTACAGGGGTGATGGAAGGGTTGGAAGGGGACTGGCGAGCTGAAGTGCCCGAGGTGTAGGCGAGTGGAGGGCTGAGAGGGTTGCAGCCGGCGAGAAGGAGGTGAGAGAGAGTGCGGCTGGCCTTCGTTGGGCGAACGAGTGATTGAGAAGCCATGCGGGCTGTTACTGGTGAGCGCCGAGACTCTCTGTTGTAGCTGAAGCTGGTTCGAGTCGAGTCGCTGTGAAGGCCAAGAAGGAGAGCTGACTTCGAGCTTCCACGGCTTCTCCTTCGCCAACTCGCTCATCTCATCGACTTTGCTCGAGTACATCGCTGGTTTCAAGTGTAGCAAAGTGAGCTCTTCCTCTTTCTGCTACCTCTGCTAGCTTGGGCCCAGCTCGTCCTTCTTCGCGCTTGGCCGTCGTGGCTCCCTCCTCTCCGAGTTGCAGTCAGCTCACCGCCTTTCTTCCTCCAGGCAGCTCCGCGCATATTACCGAGGATTACTCTAGCACTACAGGACTACTTCATTGCTCACTTGCACCGCCAACTCGCTCCACCCATCTCCGCTCGCCAACCCCACAACGCACGATGAGCGAGCAACCCGAACGACCTCTCTTCTCGGCTGAAGAGTTCTTCGCTCAGCAGCCACCGCCACCTCAGCTCGAGGAGCACTTGGAGCAGGTCAGGGAGTTCGTCGAGCGCAACATGAACGCTGGCAAAAGGGTCGTCTTGGTCACGGTGAGTTGCGCCTTTCTTTCGTCTTGAGGGGGCTAGGAGCAGGGTATTAAGCGCTGTACAGAAGGAGACCGTCTCTACCCGCCTGCAATCTTTGAGACACCCTGCCGCTCGTCGTCGTCGCTGACCTTGGTCTTCACCGAGCAGAGCGGAGGAACCACCGTCCCTCTGGAGCAGAATGTGTATGTCGAGACATGCCTTCATCTCTCATGGGCTATCGCTGAACCTCCGTCTTCTGCAGCGTCCGTTTCCTCGACAACTTCTCCGCCGGCACTCGTGGATCTGCCTCCGCCGAGCACTTCCTTCGGACGGGCAACTACGCCGTCATCTTCCTGCATCGTCAGCACTCGCTGCAGCCCTTCTCTCGACACTACTCCCACTCGACCAACCCGTTCCTCGACCTCCTCTCAGTTGTCCATGAGAACAACAAGGACGTGACGCCAGTGCAGCCGAAAGACGGCTTCCTCTTCCCTCCCGTCCCCGCTGCATCTACCTCGTCATCGGTCGCTCCCACCGATTCATCAGCGCAAATCCACATCTCACCACCTCATCTCGCGCCGATGCTCTCGCTCCTCCAATCCTACCAGCTCGTCAAGAGCCTCGGCGTACTCCACTCGATCGCCTTCACCACGGTCGACGAGTACTTGTGGCTTTTGCGAGGAGTGAGTCGGGTGATGAGTACAGCTAGGGACAAGGAGGGAAATGCGCTCGGGCGGAGAGGCATGTACTACCTCGCAGCCGCCGTCTCGGACTTCTTCATTCCTTCGCAGAGGGTCGTAAGTTTCTCTCGCTGAGGGGCTGAAGGCGAACCAAGGCTCAGCTGACCCTTTCCTCCGCAAACAGTCGGAGCACAAGATCCAGTCGGGCAAGGGCTCGCTATCCATCGAGATGGATCAAGTCCCGAAAGTGCTCAAGGCGATGGTCGACGAGTGGGCCAACGACGGCTTTGTCGTCTCGTTCAAGGTGCGTCGGGATTTTATCTTTACCCTCATGTACTGTGCTGACCTCCCGCTTGCTTTGCCGCCCTCCCCCGCCCGCTCACAGCTCGAGACCGACATCAAGCTCCTCATCCCCAAAGCCCTGGGCGCTCTCGACCGCTACGGCCATCAAGTCGTCATCGGCAACACGCTCGCCGACCGCAAGTACGAGGTCGTCTTCGTTGAGCGATCCGGCGAGACCTGGGTCCGTATCGCCGAGGAGGAGAGGGGCAAGGTCGGCGCCGATGGAGCGGTCAGGGAGATCGAGGAGGACATTATCGAGCGGTTGGAGAGGATGCATAGCGGGTGGATCGCTAGCGGTAAAGTGTAAAGAACGGTTGCATTTTAGAGCATCTCGACTTCTGCTCCATCTCGGCGAGCGACCACGAATCGTAACGGCGAGTCTTCGGCTTCGCAAGCTTCTCGTTCAACGCTCGAGAGCGGACATGATACATCTATCGATTACTCCCGTATGTCTACCACTTTCTACCGTCTATTAAGAGTACACTGTATTAGGCCAAGTAGTCGAAGAACTTGCCGATCCTCGTGGTCGGCTTTGGCTCGGGCACCTCGTCCTCCGGCGACAGGCGACCAGACCAGAGATCCATGGCGGAGGCGCGGTGGAAGGGGGTCTTCTTGATGATCGCCCATGCGATGATGGGGACGACGAAGATGGGAATGCCTGCGAACGAGGTGCTGGATCAGCGCCGAGCTCGGCGCAGGCGGAAGGAGCGAGCCTCGTTTCTTTCCGACGAGTCGAGACAGAAACTCACCAATGTAACTGGCAAAGAAAGAAGATGTATCCCACTGGCCATCGAGAAAAACGGACCAGCCCGAGAAGATGATGATGACAACCGTAGAGATGAAGCCGAACCATGCCGTGTAAGGCTGGAAGTTGCTCTTGAACGGCAGGGTGTTGCGGTCGACTCCTTGCACCTTGCATGCACGGTGGAAGCGGATGAAGGCGAAGCAAAGGGTGCCTAGATGGTGAGAGTAAGGGAGGGAGGACGGGAGGAGAGGGAGACGGCGAAGGAGAGAAGGTCAGCTTCGGCGCTCTCGAAATCGGTACTGCTGTCATCTATGTCCGTCTTAGTTGAAAAGTACTCAAGTACTCACCCCAAGCGATGAGTCCAGCGATAGTGGAGAGATTGAGGAGCCAGGTGAAGGCGAGTCCAGCTCCGCCCGAGCCGAGCGAAAGGTAGGCGAGGAAACCGAACAGAGACGAAAATCCGACGGCGTAGATGGGGACTCCGTGTTTGTTTACGCGAGAAAAGATCTCAGGCGCCTGTTTGTCGAGAGACATGGCAAGCAATGTCCTCGAAGCGACGTACTAAGCGGTCGAAGAGAGGTCAGCTATCGCCGAGCTCACTTTCGCCGCTGAACGTACAAGGTAGGAGTTTCCGGCAGACCACGCCGAGGTCAAGACTGCAGCATTGATGATGGAGGGGAGAGCGGGGATCCCAGCTCGCCTAATGGCAATGACGAAGGGCGAAGAGTTGGCGTTTCCGGTTCCCGTGACGAGGTCGGGGTCGTTGGCCTGTGAGTTGTAGGTCAGCAGCTGTCTGTCGGATAGCAAGAATAGATCTTACCGATACTAGGACACCAATAACGAGCACGGCACCGATGTAGCAGATAAGAATCCTCCAGACGACACGCTTGACCGCTCGAGGGATCTGCTTTGACGGTTGAGAAGCTTCTCCAGCAGCAATGGCGACACACTCGATTCCTACGGGTAAAGGATCAGCGAATATCCTTGTAGACCTTGACTCAGTCGATGAGTCCTTAACTCGGTCGACGAGTCAAGTTTACTCGGCGAAAGCTCGCTCGGCGAAAGCTCGCTCGGCGAAAACTCGGTCGACTCACCGATGTAGGTATACCCAGCGTTAATGAACGCAGACCAAAACGCAAGGAATCTACTCAGCGAACCTCCCCCGACGCCAGGGAACTCTTGGAAGGGGCCGTCGACCTTCCAGTAGTGGAATCCGAGTCGCTTGTGATCCGGTCCTCCACCGAGATCGAGCACGCTGCGAGAGGGAAGCCGTCAGACTTTGCTTGCTGGGCGAAGGGTGGAAGACGGCTCACATTCCGAGGATGATGAGGCCGACAAAGAGCAGAATCTTGATCGAGGAGAAGATGACCTCGGACTCGCCGTACCAGTTGACGCCGACAAAGTTGAGAGCGATGAGGGCGACGAGGCCGACCGAGATGGTGACCGCCGGGGAGAGGTCCGGCGCCCAAAACGAAACGAGTACGGCGGCGGCGGAGAGCTCACTGGCGACCGAGATCGCGTAGCAGTAGAAGTAAGAGAGGGCTATGGGAGGGATTGGAAGAGGACGAGGACGAGGATGGAGCGTCATAGAAGAAAATGAGGACGAGGACGAGGATGTAGCGTCAGCAGGATTGCGCGCGCCGAAGTCCTGGAGACGGCCGAGAGCACCGAACTCCTCCGACTCACCAAGACTGAAGCCGACACTGGGGGAGATGAATCGAGTAGCAAAGTGAGGGAAGGTTCCGGCGGTGGGAATGAGGGTGGCCATCTCGCCAATGCACTGCATCTGGAATGGCGGAGGAGTCAGCTCGGCGTTTCGGCGAGGATTCGAGTGGGCGACTCACCACACACCAGAGTATTCCACCTGTGATGGAATACGCCAGTAGCAGTCCCAATGGTCCTGCGTTGGCGAGCGCGCTACCTGTTCCGACGAACAATCCCTGCAAAGGAGGAGAAAGGGGAAGGGAAGTGGCGAAAGACGTCAAGTCAGCCTATCGCCCTTGTAGCCCGTTGATCGTTGACCTCGCACGTCTGTGAGTTAGACCAGTATCCCTCTCCTCTGTCGCCCTGCTTCCGAGACACCTCACCAACTCAACGCCCTCCCCCTCGGCCCCTTCTCGGCGACGCTCTCTCAGCTCCTTTCACCGCCCTTAGCTTCCCCTCCTTACTGTCTCAACCCAAGGAAACCTGAGAGCTAACTCACTGTACCGATTCCCGAGCCGAAACCAATCATGGCGATATGCCTGTTGGAGGGCGAAACCGAGCTGAGGTGAGCAAGGACGAAGGAGGGGACGTCGCGAGCAAGAGAGAAGCGAAGCTACGACATACCTGTTCTTAAGTTTCCTGTGGGTCCTACCAACACCTCCCACACCCACCTCCTGCTGAGCCTCAAGTTGCTGAGCTGGCGTGTTGGACGCGAAGGTCGTCTTTCCTTGCTCGCTGAGGTCGATCTTGCTCTCTTGCGACGACGAAGTGTCGGCAATGGTCTGAGCGGGGGAGGCCATCGCGAGGTGATGAGTGATGAGAACGAGGGAAAGAGTCAGACGAGCAGAAAGCGAAGACGCAAGTGTCGTGCTTTCAGAAAATCGCGGAGGCGAGGGAGGGAAAAGGCCGGCTTCGCGGCTCGATCTAGAAGTAGCCTCTTTCCCCAGCTCCAGGAGAGGCAGGGGATGCCACAGGCGCATCTGTAGCATGTTAGTTGTAGTAGTGTATGTCGGAAGATTGGCCGTGTTCTCCCTCCTTCAAGCAAGCCGTTGAGAAAGGTCGAGCAAAATCTTCGCCGAGCTCGTACGAAGTTTTCGGTCGACGTCTGAAGCGCTATAAGAGGGTCAATCGCGCGATCTTGATGGCGTGCTGAGCTACAGAGTCGGTTTACACCTGACGCAAACTTTACAAGTGCCAAATGAAGCCGTGCTTCGCTGCACCTCCAAAACGCAAGGAATCCGCTCAGCGAACCTCCCCCGACGCCGGGGAACTCTTGGAAGGGGCCGTCGACAGTCCAGTAATGGAATCCGAGTCGCTTGTGGTCAGGTCCTCCACCGAGATCGAGCTCGCTGCGAGACCGAAACCGTCAGCCTTTGCTTGCTCGGCGAAGGCTCGGTGAAGGGTGGAAGATGGCTCACATTCCGAGAATGATGAGGGAGGCCGACGAAGAGCAAAACCTTCCTCGAGGAAGAGATGACCTCGGACTCGCCGTACCAGTTGACTCAGTTGAGAGCGATGAGGGCGAAGGGGAGGATTCGCCGAGACGCGCTCGATTCTCGAATCGCCGAGAGATTCACTGAAGGTTGCATGATGTATTGCGCATTAGTACAGAGGTGTCCATCTATTGCTCCATCTGCTGGGTTAGAAGGGTCAGCGATTGGACGAGGAAGAGGAGCAAGTCTCGAACTCACCTCTTCTACAGAGTCACGGCAGGGAAGGCCTTGCGAACCTCCTGCAGGCTCTGCTCCTCGGAAGTGCGGTAGATGTCCTCCGCCTCCAACACAGCGTGACCGAGCGACTTCTCAAAGCCAGCCTGGTCGGGGTTGCCCTTGCTGTGGCCGGCCTTGTTCTCGCCGAGGTTTGAGCTGAAGATACCGGCGGCCGAGGCGGGGCTGTAGAGGTACACGAGGTCAGCACGGTTTCTCAAAGCAATAAAGTGAGCCTCAAACGCACAGGAAGTCTTCGTAAAGGATACCCTTGAAGGTGACCTTGCCCTCGGCGATGAGCTCGTCGAGCGATTTTGGCTCGGTCGAGTGCTGTCCCTCGGCGACCTCGTAACGAACAAAGATAAGGCCCTGCTTCCTGAGAGTCTCCCAATCGTCGGGGAATCCACCCTTGAAGAACTTTTGCAGGTGAGCCTGGTGAATGTCGTTGGCGGCGTTGTCACCATGAGGGGTCGCCGAAGTGTCGACCTCGGTCGACCTAGCCTGCTCAAACAGCTCGTCGAAAAGGGCACGTCCCTTGGCGGTGAGAGCGGCTCCACGAGACTCGATCTCGCCGAAACGGGCCTTGTGGTGGCCGACATTGAGCGAGGCGGCGGGGTCGAGGTTGTCGAAGATGATGCGCTCCTTGAGGGCGGTAAAGGAGGTTTGGCGGAGGAGGATAGGGCAGAGACGAGGAGGAGGTCCCTCGATGATGGACTTGGGAGGGATTCTGAAGAGCGAGAAGGTCAGAAAGGCTCGCAGCGCTCGGGGCAGGGGAGCGAGGCGCCTCACCCTCGCGAGATCATGCCACGCTGAACGGCGTCAATGTCGAGGGTACAGGGGGTAAGGTCTGGTAGAAAGCAGGTCAGCTTGTCATCCGAAGCGAGAGCGAGCCCGACTACTCACGGTTGATGTGAGGAGTAGCGAACGAGGCAATGTCGGCGACGAGCGGCGACGCCTTGGCGAGTTGAGTGTAGTGGTCCTCCGAGACGGTCGAGACGCGGTCGAAGGCAAAAGTAGCGAGAGCAGCGGTAATGAACTCGTCGGCGATGACCTCCTCGACTCCACCAACGGCCTCGGCGTGAGCGATGAGCTTGAGAGCCCTGCGAAACGACCGAACGTCAGCTCGGCTCGGGCGCTTAGCGACTCCAAGAGTAGCTCACCTGGCCGAGAAGATCTCGCGGTCGGAGAGGGTTTTCCTAGCGAGCTGGCGAGTGTTCTCGTCGGTGATGAGATCCTCCCTCAGCAGCGAAACGAAGAGGCGGAAGGGGTTCTCGAGGAGGGAAGCATCGGTAGCGCGGAAGGCGGTGGCATGTACGGGGAGTCCAGCAGTGGAGAGGTCGTAGTATCCTACACGTAGACGGAGAATGCGAAAGTCAGCAGACTGCTCGTTTGAGAGACCTCCGCTCGCGCCCCAGCCTTCGCAGCCGCGGTCCTCGAATCGCAAGAACTCACCAACAGCGTGCATCCCAAGCTGGCGGAACAGCCTGGCGAGATTCCTCAGCTCCTGCTCCTTTCCTACCCGAATGGCTCCATGTCGCTCCTGGTTGAGACGAGAACGCTCGAGCGGGCGAAGGGTGTCAAGCAGCGGCTCGTTGACATCGCGAACCTATTCATGAAGCGGGTTAGCGACAGGTTCCAGCGGGTTTAAACTGTACGTGAAGACTATCGCCCGACTTACGAGGTCCAAGAGGTCGCCGTAGAGGGGGACTTCCTGCAGAGCGGCGAGCCGACGGAGACGGGGGACGTCAACACACGAATTCCAAGGTGTAGCAGAGTGCTTCGGCTACGAGGCAGCAGCAGCTGAACAGCCGAGTCGAACGGGAGCTCACCTTACGGTACATCTCGCTCATGGCGAGCGAGAAGCGCTGACGGAGCTCGGTAGACGAAACGAATGGCATGGCGGGGGCTGTGGGGAGCATCATCAGTGAGGATACGTGCAGAAGGAAGCAGAGAAGCTCACCAGCTGCGTTGAAGAAGAGACGAGAAAGCTGTACGAGACCAAAAGAGGTATCAAGCGGTGTGGCAGGAGTCGAAGGAGGCGAACGACGGGCTTCGCACCAAGTGGCTGCAACATGACAATCTCCTGCCGGTGGTTTCCAGATCACGAGATATCGTCGGCGACTCCGCTTGGTAACGCCTCACGCGTCCAGCATTCGAGATCGCCCCCTTGTCTCGTCCGGGGGAGCGCGACTCGGCTTCCTTCGCTTCGCAGGGAGGCCGCCTCCGTCGTGAAGATGGTGGAGTGTGGGCTGCATCGAAAGAGATGGCAGTTCTCGTGCAGTGTGATAGCTTCCGAGAGCTTCTCCGAGCTTCATCTCTGCACCTCATCAATCAGCAGGCCACTCGAGAGCATCCACCTCGGCGGCGAACGAACTGCAAAGTGAAGATCATACAGAAATACAACGTCGGGTTTCAAGATTCAAAATCAGTGATACTTTTCTTCCCTCCTCCTGCTGATCCGGCCCGTCGTATTATCGTCCAGCATCCGGCACTGCGCTCCGTCTCTCCTTCGGCGCTCGTTCGGCCCTCCCTCCGTTGCCTCGTACCCTCCTCCTCGACGCCGCCTACTCGCGCACTGCATCTGCGGCGTCCTCGTTCATCTTCTTGCTCGTCTTGGGCGTTCGATGGTAATCTCTGAACGGGGATCCTTAGAACCAACTCCCTTTCTGTGAGCGCCGAGGGCAAAAGAGGCCGAGAGTCAGCGTTCTCCTCCACACCTCGACTGGCGACACTCCTCCTCTTCGTGAAAGAGAGCGAAAAACCCACCTTGAATCCCAACAACTCCAGCAAGCTCTTACCGAGCGAACCAATCGCGCTCGGCGGCGCAGGGATGTCGAGGGGCTTTCCGCGCACCTCGACCTGCCATGCCTCGACGCCGTCGATCCACACCTTGACGCGAACGACGGGCTCGTTGGCCGTGCGGGTGTCGACTTCGAAGGTTGAGAACTTGGAGTTGCCGTCGGGGAGGTCTGGGAGGGAGGGAGGGAGTGGGTTAGCGAGCCGCAGGAGGAGAGAAGGGAGGGCTAGAAAGGACGTACACTTGAGCAACACATCCTCTCCCGTAGCTCCACGACCATGGTTCTGGGAAACCGTACGAATGGGGAGGTAGAACATGGAAAGCGGGCTAGTCGAGAACTCGGTGACCGTGGTCCTAATGCTCGCGGCGGCAAACTCGTGACGATCTCCACTGAGGACGATGACGTTGGGCACGTATTCGAGGACATCAAGGATGGCATCTCGTTCGGTGGTGAAGCCCGCCCAGGTGTCGGAACCGTGGGACCAGAGGGTCATGAGAGGGACCGAAGAGACGACGAACTTCCATGTGACGGTGTTGTTGACCTGCAGTAGAGGTGAAGGAGAGTCAGCGAGAGAGACAAGGAGAGATTCGAGCGCGAAAAGCTCACCTCGGCGGCCCACTTGAAGAAGACCTCCTTCTGACGCTCGCCGAGCATCGTCTTCTCCTCGTCGTCCTCGGCCTATAACCGAGAGGAAGAAGGTCAGCGCTCTGCTCCTCCTTCGCCCTCCCTCGCCTCAACTCCCAAACTCACATCATCGCGCGAGCGGTAAGCCCGCGTATCCCAAACGAAGAAGGCAGCATCTCCGTGACGGAAGTGGTAGTAGTTGGCTCCAGGCTCTGCGACGTCGGGGTTGGCAGCTCCAAGGTAGTTTCCGTACGCCTCGTTGGCAGCGACAAAAGCAGGGTCGACCTCGGAGGCGTCGAAATCGTTGAAAATCTCGTGGTCGTCACCGATGGTGAGGATGGCTGTTCGGACAGGAGGAGGTTAGTGAGGGGGAAGGAGAGACGAGGAGGTAGGAAGAAGACTCACGGAACTTCTCGGCGAGGGCGTGCACCTCGGGCGAAGCGAAGATCTGGCGGTAGCGCTTGTGGTAGGAGGAGAGCTTGGCGTCGGGGTAGTAAGGGACATCGGCATAGATGAAATCGCTGTAGAATGGTATCAAGTTAGCTCAGAGGTTCTCTTCAGCCTCTCGCCCAGCCACACGCTCTCACTCACCCGACAAAGAGCACAAACTTGAGCGAAAGTTCCTCTCCCACAGTCTTCAAGTACTCAGCTCCCTTGGTGACCTTCTTAGACCAAGGTCCAGAGTAAGGGAAACCAGCCTTGACGCAGGAGGAGGAAGCGAAAGTGAAGTGAGTGCCCGCGCCGGGGGTGGCAGCCGAGGCGAGAGCGGGGTCGGGCGAGGTGGTGAAGTAGTAGGAGTTGGGGAAGGCGGGGTGAGAAGCGGCGGTGAGGGAGGGACGGAGGAGACGGACTGTTGTGGTGGAAAGAAGGGGTTAGAGAGGAGGACCGAGGAAGAGGGACAAAGCGACGACTCACATTCGTACTCGGTCGACGCCCAGAGCCCATCAATGCGCACAACTCCAGTCCAATCCTTTGACTCGTCAACAATGAGATCGGTACCCGAGATCCACTTGCCCAAAGGCTTCGTAGGGCGGTAGACAACCTTCACTCCGCTGTACTCGTCGACGGGGAGGAACTCTTCTCCCTCGGCGGTAGTGTTGACGGCGTGGGGGATGAGAAGGCTCGAAGAAGGGGGTACACGAGCAGCAATCTTGACCGAGTGGTGATCGACCGCACCGACACGAGCGAAAGCGAGAGCATGCTCGTCCATGCCGAGAATGGGGGACCAGACGCTGTCGAGGACGGCGAGGAGGAGGAGGGCGTTGATGGCGAGGGCTACGAGATTGAGGAACTTGGAAGGCGAAGGAGTACCGAACACGAGGGAGCTGAAGGTCTGTCCCAGGGTGGTGGAGCTCTTGGGCGCGGGTATGGCATCAGCCAACTTGCGCCTGGTGAGCTCTGCCTCGGAATCGGAAGCGTTGGCGGGGGATCCTGTAGCCGAGGTGGAGCTGGGGTTGGCACCCTTCTTCTTCTTGCGCCTGACGGAGCCGTTGGGCGAAGGAGAAGGTTGGACGACTACGCCATTTTGGTCGAGGGGCGCTCCAGTTGGATGATAGGGCTCGTCGACGGCGGTTACTTGAGCGAAGGAAGGAGCATCATCCTCGTCTGGTACGAGTGCTTTGGTAGCTGGTGAGATGGACGGGGTGACGGTATTGTTCCAGTTGTCCAAATGGGCGATGAAGGAGAGAAGGAAGGCGATGGGGATGTAAGGACCAAATCGACCGGGAATCCAACGCAGGAAGACTGTAAGAAGGTACAGGATCAAGTGTGAGTGGAGCGCATTCACGTGTATGCTCTCTCGTTGAGGGAGAGAGACTGACGGTAAGCTGCAAAGCGGAATAGGACGCCAGAGATGGCACCTAGCCCTCGAATTGCTGAGCCCTAAGGTTAAAGTCGAGTGTTAGTATTGTAGTACAGTTAGTTGATGAGCTACAGCTGTGCTTTACCATTGAGGAATTGGATCAAACGAGTGAGGGGCAAGAGGGCAACCTTTGAATCCCTCGAAAGGCCCAAGCGTCATCAGAGGCCAATTCACTCGTTCCCTTCTTCCCACTTGCTTCTCTCTGCTCAACTCGACTACAGAGTAAGTTAATAATCACCTACAGATTCATCTCCTGCTCTCACTCACTAATCTCACCCTTCTCTCCCTCTCCAACAGCCTGACAACTCGAGGCGCCCCACTGCTGCTCACTCGTCAGATGAGCTCTTCTTCCCCGTCTCGAGTACTCGGCACAGCAGCAGACAACCAACCTTACAGCGACAACCCTTACTCTCCTACATCTCAACAACAGCACGGCGAGATTGACTCTCTCGAACCGGCCACCGAACGGACTTCGCTCCTCTCGTCGTCGTCGCCGGCCGTCAGGAAGAAAGCTGGACCTAGGACTGCCAGTGCCAGGAGCGATCCTGCTAGTTTCAGTGCTTCAACTGATGGAGATGGAGATGATCTACCCCCTACCGCTAGGGTCGTGAGGAGACGCCCTTGGTCACTCAAGCTCGATTTCGGGTGCGCTTGCATCTTGCTCTGTACGTCCCTTGAAGATCGGTTTGCAGTAGATCATAGCTGACTAGTTTATCTCCAACAGACGCCAATTTCTCCTTCCTCCTCCTGTCCATCGCGGCCATCAACTCGCCCTTCATCGCTCACAACGCTCTCCCTGCTCACCGAGGATCCATGTTCCTGCCAATCTGGGTCACTTTGCTCAGCACCATCACCAACATGTGCGTCTCTATCCCTCCCACCACCTCGCTTCGCCTGCTAACCCTCCTACTTCACCCAGTCTCGCCCTCCTCGCCTTCGCCTACCCCGAAGAA
The DNA here is from genome assembly GCA_019775505.1 of Leucosporidium yakuticum. Lineage (NCBI taxonomy): Eukaryota > Fungi > Basidiomycota > Microbotryomycetes > Leucosporidiales > Leucosporidiaceae > Leucosporidium > Leucosporidium yakuticum. The sequence goes on from JACWFO010000108.1 coordinate 219,819, forward strand.
GCTCCCCTCTTCTCAGCCTACACCTCCCTCCTCTCCGCCTTCCTCTCCACCCTAATCCTAATCCTCTGCATGGCTGTGACCCAACTCCGCCGCCACGAAGGGATCCTCACCCTCGTGGTCCTCCTTCTCGCCATCGCCTCGACCCTCCACGCCGCCTTCTCGGCGATCCTCACCTCTCGTTACGCCCCTCTCCTCCTCGCCAAAGCTACGATCCGAGCTCGAGCCGACACGGGGGAGAGGTACAGCTTTTGGCAGAGCATCAAGCGCGCGGCGAGTGGGACTTGGGCATTCGTTCACATCTCCCTCCCTCTCGCCGTGCTGCATATCTTTGTTCCACTCGTCTTCCTCCTCCTCACCATCTCGGCTATCATTCGTACGGTCGATTCGAGCGTGGAGCAGCAGGGTCAGAGGTGGAAGGTTAATCCTTGGGTGTGGAGCAGGCAGCGCTTCCCCGGTGAGTCGGCTCGGCGTGGCTTGAGTAAAGCCGGGATGAGCTGACTCGATCTCCACTCCAACAGAGATTGGAGGGGGTCTTTGGGAGCAAGGAGGACGCGATTTCCAAGTTCACCTCTCCTGCCGAGGAGTAGGCATTGACGAGCCGGTTCCGCCCCTCGCGTTTGCTCCTTCGACGTTATCTCACGAGGTCGAGGCGATGGAGAGGAAGACGGTTAGGCGTACGATCTTGGTCGAGAGTGATCAGGGAGTTGCGGGACGAGTGGGTGCCGATTGGGTCTTGAGGATGCTCCAGGATGGAGAGTTGACGAGTGGGGACTTTGAGACGAGGGTGTGCTTTTGGGATCGACCTGGGTGAGTGGGAACTCTTCTCTGCATGCTTAACTATACCCTCGATCCTTTGAAGGGTGCTAACTTGCTCTCCCTCGCAAATAGATACGGCTTTTCGGACAACTCTCCTGCCTCGTCGACTCCATCCACCGTCACAGCCCTCACCCAAGCCCTTACCCTCGCAGGCGAGATGGCTCGACTCGAACCCGCACCTTCCCTCTCCTCCCTTTCCCTCAACTCGACCTTTGAAGACTCGGAATCCTCCCTCTCGGCGATGGCGCCCACCCCTCTCGCTCGCTCAGGCTTCATCCTCGTAGCGCAAACCTACGGCGCCCTCCAAACCTCCCTCTTCGCTACTATCAATCCACGGCTCATTCATTCCTTCCTCTACCTATCCCCCCTCTCGCCCTCCCTCCACTTCTCTCGAACCCACACCTTCCTCCACTCGGTGCCCGCCTTCTTCACGCGCACGATCCCCGCTCTATCAACCGAGTTGGGGATCTGGAGTATCGCGAGTGTATTGAAGGGGAGGAGTAGGATGAGTAGGGTCTTGAGTGATGAGAGGGATGCCGTGAGGGGCGAGATGGAGAGGAGTTGGTTGGAGGAAGAGGCCGAGAGGGATAAGGGGAGGGATTCCATCTCGTGGAGGGCTTGGAAGGCAAAGAGGGGGAGGTACCCCGAGAGGCCTACAGGTGAGCTTTCCTGTTACCTCGGCGCGCGATCCTCCTTCGCACGCGTCCGAGCTCGTTCATTGACTCCCTTTCCCTCTTTCGCTTCGCAGTGATCCTCTCGGAAGCAGGAGGAGCTCATGCTCGTGGTAAGAGGTACAGCGCCGAGGAGTGGGATGCTGGGCAGCAGAAGTTTGTGGACGAGGTGGTGCAGGAGGGGTTGCATAGGTGGGAGAAGGACTGGACGGGGTCTTGCGATGATGAAGGCAAGGGCAAGGCGAGGTGTAGGAACGCTTTGTGGGAGTTGGTGAGGAAGGATTGAGCTATGGTTGATTGTACTACAGATTTGCCTTTTGCCCCGTTGATATGGTCAGGAGAAAGACGCGCCTGAATAAGGGGGAGCTCTCAACCTTGTCCGAATTTCAAGGGGCGCGTAACGAGCTATTGACGGGGAAGAGATAAAGTCTATTGATGTAGTTGTACAGCTATTGCGAATGGAACTACTGAGCTGCAGGATTGGTGAGGAGCGCAACGCAACGACCCTTAGCGTCCGCTTGAGCCCCCTTCGCTTGTCTCTTGGGATTCTCAACTCGCCTCGCCTCTCTTGCTCTTCCCACTCACTTGGTCTCGCGCTCTCGCCCTTTTCTCTCTTCTCTCTTCTCTCGTTCCCCGCTCCCTCACCTACACACCTACAGCTCCTCTGTAAGCTTCTCTCTCTCTTGTCCTGCTTCCCCCCTTTACTCGGCGCTCATCCCACTTCTCTCGCAATCCCAGCTCAAATGGCCACTACCGCTCCCGTCGAGGCTCCTCCCGCCGCCACCTTCACCGAGACTACCATCTCTCCTGAGGTAGAGCCTGCCGTCGCTGCTGCTACCACCGAGGTCAGTGAACCTGCTGCTCCCTCCTCGAGCGACGAGGCGCCTGCGTCGTCCCCAGTCGAGCAAGCTCCCCAAGTCGAGGACAAGCCTCCCGTCAAGCGCTCCCCCTTCTCTGATCTCAAGAACAAGATCTTTGCTCCCAAGGTGAGCTTCTCTTACCTCCCTACAGACTGAGGGCGCTTCCGCTTTTTGTTGTTGAGCGAGGGGAGGAGGTTCGCGCGTGCTTGTGGGCCCTAGCAAAGGAATTCTTTCTGTTTGCTTGCAGGGTAGCTCGAGCGGAGGGAGTTACGGCAGTGTAGTCTACTACTAACCACCCGTTACCACCAACGGGCAGCGCTCGCTGACTGGCATTCCCGTCAATCCTCTCCCCCTGCACGCTCCCCTTCTTCTCTTCTCAGAAGCTCGGCGCTCCCAATGCGCAACGAGGGGAGGACGGTGGGTAGAGGCGCGGGCGGACCAAGTCGTTTCAAGGACGTCGCTTGGTCGTCCTGCTCCTCTACAGCTTGGCCTTGGTCACAGTGGCGAAACCGAGTCACGAGTTTCGACCCTCCCTACGCCGAGCGAGCGGCGATCCTTTGCCCGCCGAAACAATTCCCACGCGCCCTCGAACCTGCAGCTGACTCTTCCTTCTTACTCGTTATCGCAGAGCCCTACTACTGCTGCTGAGCCCGTCGCCGCTGATGTAAAGGACGGAGAGTCGGCCCCCGCCGTCGAGGAGACGCGTGAGTCTCTTGTTCCGTGTCTCGGCCTCATCTCTTCCGAGTCTTATCGCTCGGTCGGGAGCGTCGACGGGGGAGGCGTTTCTGCTGTGGAGCACACGGAGGAGATAGCTGATCTTTTGCATCTCACGTCAAACAGCCAAGGAGAACGTTCCCGCCGCCGAGGAGTCGTCGGCCCCTGCCGTCGCCGAGGGAGAGTCCACCGAGACCCCCGCCGTTGCTGCTGCTGAGGAGACCGTCGCCAAGAAGGAGGAGGAGAAGCCCGTCAAGGAGAAGAAGGTGAAGGGCCCCGGAGTGTTCGACAAGGTCAAGTCCATCTTCCACTCGGAGAAGAAGGAGAAGAAGGAGAAGGCTCGTGAGTGGTTTGCTGTCGTCTCTCGTCTCTCGATTCTGTGACTGACCTGACCGTTGTTTACCTCGAACACAGCCAAGGTCGAGGACAAGCCCGCTGAGGAGTCGACCTCCCCCGTCGCCGAGTCTTCTGAGGCTGCTCCCGCCGCCGAGGCTGCTCAGGCTGAGGCTCCTGCTCCCGTCCCTCAAGTCATCGAGCCCATCCCCGCCCCCGTCGACGAGGTGAGCCGTTACGTCGCCTTCTAGTCGAGCGCCGAAGCTGACTCTGCCCGTTCCCCTCGCCCTTCGCAGCCCGTCGCTGAGGCTCCCGCTCCCGTCGTTGCTGACAAGGAGGTCAAGGAGACCGAGACCGTCTCGGCTCCCACTGCTGAGGCTTCTACTTCGGCCGAGGCTGCCCCCGCTTCCCCTTCCGCCGAGGAGGGTGTCAAGTTCGACCCCGCCGTACGTCGCTCGCTTGCTCGTTCACGCTCCCGACCTTTCGCTTACTATCTTCTCTTCCTCTCCCGTATCTTGCTACCTCGCAGACCAAGGCCGAGGACAAGCCCAAGAAGGAGAAGGACCTCGCGAAGCTCGGACGTCGCTTGAGTGCCAAGTTCGGAGGATTCCTCGGTTCGTCGCCCAAGAAGGTAGGCCCACTTCTTCTTCGCCTCCGGAGCCCTCGCTGATCGTCTTCCCCCCTCTTCATCTCTTTTCTCCCCTTTCCCCTTCCCCTTCCCCCTTCCTCCCCGCCTTTCGACTCTACCTTGCCTCGCTTCATCAATCAGGCCTCTGAGGAGAAGGTCGCCAAGAAGGAGACCGCTGCCGTCGAGTCGGAGGCTACCCCCGCCGAGGCTTCCACCAGCGCCGAGGAGGCTCCCAAGGTCGAGACCGCCATCGACGAGTCCAAGCTCGGAGCCGAGCCCGCTGCCGCTCCTAAGGAGGAGGAGGCCGTCCCCGTTGCCGAGCCTGAGGTCAAGAAGGAGGAGCCCGTTGTCGAGTCGGCTGCTGTTGAGGAGCCCGCTAAGGAGGAGGCCCCTGCTGCTATCGAGGTGAGCTTTGAACGACCGCTCGCCCGTTCACGGATCGAAGCTGACGCTCTTCTTACACTCGACTCGCAGCCCACCGCCACCGAAGTTCCCGCCGCCGTCGAGGCCGTCAAGTCCGAGGAGACCCCTTCGGCTTCGACCTCCACCCCCGTCGCCGCCAGCGCCTAATCGTCTCGTCTCGCCTCTTTCGTCCCTCCTAATCACACCCTCGCACCATACCCCTATATTTCTCGCCTTCCCCCCTCCACCCATAGCCTCATTATCGTTCGCCCTCGGTTTCTCGCTTGCTCGCTCGCTTTATTTCCTTCTCGCTCTCGTCTGTGCCCTCGATCCCCCCCCCTCCCCCCCCCTAATTCTCTATACATGCTCTTGGTAGCAAATTGCTAGCTAAGCAACACGGCTGCTTCTTCGGTCATTCAGGCGGCGCATCGAGAGGCGGAGAGCAGCGAGCTAGGTTCGCCGAGCTAGTTCTCTGAGCAAAGTGACTCTCCTCCCCGTCACAGAGTGATATCTGAAAGCAAATCTGAACAACAAGACAAAAAGCATACAGCTACAAAACACTACCTCACACCCTGCCAGCTCCAAACCTTCTCCTCCAACGCAGTGCGAGAAGCATCCTCATCGGGTGGATAAGCCAGCCCAAGTATCTCCTTCACCATGGCCTCGTCCACTCCATCCTCCTCCTCCTCATCCTCCTCCTCCTCCTCCTCCTCCTCCTCCTCCTCCTCCTCGTCTCCCTTCTCAACTTCGGCGTTGCACTCCTCCGAACCTTCTCCAACCGCCTCCTCAGCTGAGCTCCTGCTGCTGCTCACTGAGGCTGAAGTGACTTGATCAAGACGTTGGGTGTGCATCGTCTTGAGGAGTTTGGTCGAGAGTGGGTGGACTCGTAGCATTTGATTGTTTAGCATGTCCTGCGAGAGTTGGGCGGGAGGGAGAGGGAGGGGATGTGGGAGGGGGGAGGAGGAGAGGGTGGCCAAGACGTCACAGAGGAATACCTGGTATTCTTCAGAAGAAGTGAGTCAGCGAGAGCAAATTCTTAAGCAGAGCAGAGCGAAACTCGCCTTCTTGTCGAGGCCGAGTGCGAAGGGATAAGGCTCCGAGAGCGTCGAACTAACCTCTTTCGAGGCGTAGGTCGCCTTGTCGGAGCCGTCTCCCTTGACGAAACGGATGTTCTCTCGGGTGGTGTGGTTGTCGGAGCGGAGGAGGAGCGGTCGGTCGGCGAGAGTCGAGAGCGGGTCGAGGGAGAGGGAGAGGTTGGGATCCTGGGAGCCAGACTCTGTTCGTAGGTGAAGAGAGAGCCGAGGCCCGTTGCGAAGGGAGAGGTGTTGAGGTTGATGTTCTGGTTGTGGAGCGTAGTCATGACCAGTCCGTGGAAGGACATGCACTGCAAGTAGCAAGACGGTCAGCCGGGCGCGGTCTTGCGGCTCGCGTCGTCCTCGAGCTCACCTTTCGGCCGTCGACCAGCTTCGCAATGGGTGTTTGCTGGACGATAATCAAATGGTGCTTTCGTTTGACTCCGCTCGGTGTCGTGGAAGACGAATGGGCGTATGGGAAACAGTCTTTAAGATCGCGGGGAACCGGTGCGTTCACCTTGATAATGGTGTTCTCCGGAAGGTGGAGTGTTGATCCAAACAGGGAGTGCAAGTCGAGTTCTTGCTTGAAATCAGACGGCTGGAAGCCTGCCATGAGACCGAGGGAGCGACTAGTGAGCGGTTGAAGATCAAGAAGCGAAATCGAATCGAAGCGGGCCTCCCTCTCGTTGGATCTCGCAAGCTCGCCATTCTCTCTTGGGTCAGATGCACTGGAATCAAACGTATCAAAGATTGCTAGTCGCGCGAACGTCCTTCAGCNNCCCCCCCCCCCCCCCCCCCTCGCTACGAACGAACGAATGCTCACGTCGCTGCTTTTCCCCTTCCCTCCCTCTCTCCACTCCCAAGCAAGATCCTCAACAGCTACGGGAGCCCTACAGCTCCTCGCTCTTCTTTCCCTTGGCCCCTGCCCTAGTCCTCACACCCTCCTTAACCTCCTCAACCTTCTCCGACGCCTTCTCGGCCAAAGGAGCCGCTTGCTCGGCGACTTGCTCGGCGGCACTCTTGACATCAGCGGTGACGGCGTCAGTCTTCTTGGCGACGGCGGCCTTGGTTTGTTGCACGGTCTTCTTGGTGGGGATGATGAAGGAGAAGACTGCGAGGGAGAGAAGGAGGTCAGCGAGCTCGTTCGAGCGCCGAGGAGGGTCAAAGGTAGACTCACAGACAGTGAGCATACCCAAGAGGGTAGCGAACAGAACAGCCGCAGCAGCACCAGTAGCAGCATCCTCCTTGAAGGCTCCAACGGGGTCGAGGACGGCCTTATCGGCGAAAGTGCGAAGCTTGAACTGAGCCCAAGCGAGGGGCTCCTTGGTGTAGTCGGGGGCGGTGTCGGAGTCGGCCCTGGGAGGAGTGACGGGCTTGTCGGCCTCCTCGGCAGCGTCCTCGATGGACTTCTTGACCACGAAAGTCTCTTCGGCGAGGGCGGCGGCGTCGGCCTCGGACTCTCCGATGTAGAGCTGTAGAGGCGAGACGAGGGTCAGCTTTTCGCGCGGAGGGGATATCGAAGAAAAGGGAGCGCACGTTGTCGAAGAGGATGTCCTCCGTCATGGACCAGAGCTCGAGTCCGACTCCGGCGATCTTGTTGAAGCTGGCGGGGTCGAGGTCCTCGTAGTAGTCGGGGTTGGCGATCTTCTTGGGAGCCCAAACACCCTTGTAGAGGGGGTTGTCGATGAGGGGAGCGAACCACTTGCCCTGTTTCGCAAGGAAAGGGAGAGGGAGAAGGTCAGCGAGGCTCCTGCGAGCTCGATACGAGAACATACCTTGTACTCGGGGTTGGCGATCTCGGGGCGCTTCCAGGGTCCGCAACCAGCGGCGGTCTGGCAAGCGGGGTTGGGAACAGCAGGAGCGATCCACTCTCCATCGTCCTCGTCGGACCACTCCTCGGGCTTCTGCTCGTCGGGACGGGGACGGAGGGAAAGGTCAGCTTCCGGGCGAGCGGAAGAAGAAGAAGCAAAGAGACTCACCTCAGCATCGGGATCAGGAATAGTAGCCGACTCGCTCTCGAGCCAGTCCTCGGGCTTGACGGCCGAGGCATCCTCGACGTACTGAGGGGCGTCCTCGTCCCAATCCTCGGGCTTGATGGCAGCAGGGTCGGTAATCTTGGGGGACTCGACCCAGTCCTCGGGCTTGACATCCTCGGGGTCATCAATCTCCTTGGAAGGGTTGACGGCGGGCGAGAAGTCCTCGAGAAGCGATCCCTTGCGGACCGACTCGTTGTTGATCTTGATCTCGTAGGTCTGGTCCGGACGAACGATGAGGGTGTACAGGGCGCTGGTCTTGGTAATTTTCGGCGCAGGAGGAGAGATGAGGTGCTTCTCCTCAATCTCGCCGGTGAGGGGGTTGGCGTGACGGAAGATGAAGTGGACCTTGTTGGTAGCGCCGCAACGGTCGGGTCCGAACCTGGTTTAGAGTAGAAGGAGGTGAAGGAGGAGGTGGAGAGAACAAGGTCAGCTCGAGCCGACGTGCGAAGGGAGAAGTGGCTCAAACGCACATGATGGTGAAGGGCGACTTGTCCGAGAACTCCTCGGCTTGGATTCCCTATGAAGTGGACCCAAGTCAGCTCATGCCTTGTGCCAGATCTAACCGCCCACAACTCACGACGTCCGAGTCAGTCAAGAGCTTGATGTAAGCTCCTCCGCACTCGAGTCCCTTCTGAAGCTTGACCTCGTACTGAGCGACGATAGTCTTGCCCTTGGGGTCGAGGGGCGCCTCAAAGGGAGCCGAGATGGCGTGGTGAGCGGCCTTGGTCTTGAGGACGAGACCCTCGTCTCCTTCGATGCCCGGGTAGACGGTAGGCTCCTCGACCGACCACTTGCCGACGTAGGAGAAGACCTGTAGTGTTGAGAGATTAGTATGTGCTACTGCTTGCTGTTGGGCTACAGCTGGTGGCAGCTAAGAGGTAGCCGCGGGCGAACGCGTCGTGGTGCTGCTGACTTACCTCTCCTGCTTTCTCCTCCTTTGTAGCCTTGGAGGCGGACCAGCGCTGTTCCCAATCGGGAGTGAATTGCTCTACAAAGTGACCCTTGATCTCGGTAGGCTATAGGAGAAGGATTGAGGCGGTACGTAAGTTGACGTGTCGAGCTGAATGAAACGGTGAAGCTGGCTCACGGTGAAAGTAGGGCGAGATTGAGCTGCTACCGAGGAGATGGAAGCAACGGAAGCAGCAGCTGCAAAGGCTACAGAAGAGCGCATGGTTGAAGTACAGAACAGAGATGACGAGGGAATGGAGAAAGGGAGAAGAGAGACGCGCAGCGCTCAGCTCGTCGACTTCCTTGGACTTCGACGTCGATCTCTCTCCCGCGCCTCCAACACTCGTCTCTCTCGCCTCTACTCAGCTACAGAATCACCAGCAACCATCCTCGCCTCTCGCTTCTCAACTCGCTTAATCCCTTCCCTTCTCCTCTCGCGACCTCATCTCGTCGCCCCTCGTCTCATTCCCTTTCACCCTCGTTCCCCTACACCTCACACCATGTTCAACCCATTCTCTTCAGCTCCCGCTGCTCCTGCTGGACCTCGCTACATCTCAGCAAAGGAAGCTCAGCAAATCGACCAAGAGCTCATGGGATCCGACGGCGCTTTCTCCCTCGACCAGGTCAGTCTTCTCGAATCTTCACAGCTATACTAGAGTAGCAGTTACAGCTTCTGTACCTTCCTCTACCCCTCCTACTGCTCTCCCGCCGCCTCAATCTCTGTTCGGCGCACTGACGTCGTCTTCTCCCCCCCCCACTTCCTACAGCTGATGGAGCTCGCTGGCCTAGCCATCGCTCAAGCTCTTATGGAGATCTTCCCTCTCGGTCCTACACTCCCTCTCGACGCCAATGGTATCAAGCAGAAGCGTACCAACGAGCGAGTCCTCGTTTGCTGTGGGCCGGGCAATCAGGGAGGTGATGGATTGGTCGCGGCTAGGCATCTTTGTGAGTGGGATGAGGGATGGACTGGTAGAACTTTCTCTAACTCACCCTCTTGCAGACCAATTCGGATACTCGCCTTCCGTCTTTTACCCCAAGGTGAGCCTTTCTGCTCCGAGCAGACTTCGGCGATCGCTGACTGCCCTCCTTCTCATCCACAGGAGAGCTCTGGAGAAATCTTCTCGGTGAGCTTCACACTCTCCAACTTCTCTCCGAGCCGAAGCTGACCTCCTCGCCCTCGTCGACAGCGTCTCAAGCGTCAGTGCGAGAACCTCGACCTCCCCATCATCGCCCCTCCTCCCGTCGCCGCCTCGTCCTTCCCCATGGCTCCCGATGCGCAAGAGAACGCCTTCAAGCGCGCCTTGTCGCACGCCGACATCGTCTTGGACTGCGTTTTCGGTGAGCATTCTCGCTCTTCTGGCTACGCCGAACCCACTCGCTGACCTCTGCTCCTTCCGAACAGGCTTCTCCTACAAGCCCCCACCTCGCGCACCCTTCACCGCTGTTCTCAACGCTTTCAAGAGTACCGAGAAGCCGATTGTCAGCGTCGACATCCCCAGCGGATGGGACGTCGAGGAGGGCAAGATTAACGAGGACGACTTTACGCCGAGTAAGCACTCGACCGCGAGCTCCGTACACTTTCCTCGAAGCACAGAGCTGACGCTGCTGCTACTCTACGTTTACAGCTGCCCTCATCTCGCTCACGGCACCCAAGCTCGGCGTAAAGGCTTTCGCAGAGGAGGGACGAACCCACTGGCTCGGCGGGCGCTTCATCAACGAGTGAGCTGCTCTTCCTTTGTCTAGTTCCTCTCAGGCCTAAAGACTGACCTTCTTTTCCCTTCACAGCACCATGAACAAGCACTACGATCTTCAGCTCCCCTTCTATCCCGGATCAGCTCAGGCGGTCGACATTACCAAGCGTAGTTAGTTGCTCTTGTAGATACTTTGGAAGTCATACATGCTGCTCCACATCGAGTTACACGAAAGAGCGAAATCCGGGCAAGGTCGCGTCGCCGCCTCCGAACTTGGTCGCGAAGTGCGAGGACGCGGGCTTGCTCCTTTCCTCCTCAATCTCTTCACCTCGTCTTTGCTTCTCTCGCCCATGTCGCGGACACTGCCGATATCTCGCTTGAGAGGACGTGCACGGCCATCTTCGAGTCTACTACAGCTCCCAACTGAGCTGCAAAAGCTCTCCTCCTCCCCAACCTCATCCCTCCGTCATGCTTCCCCTTCCCGCTCCGCCTGGACTTCAGCCATCCCCGGTCTCTCGTCTGCCACCCCATTCGCTTCGACTTCAACCTCTTCCTCCCTCCTCGCTGGCTCATCCAAAGTAGCGTTGCAAGATCCCCTCAAGCTGCTAGGCGCAGAGATGGGCTTGCTGAGGTCCAACGTCCAACACCTCCTTGGTTCAGGTCATCCAGCACTGGATACCATCGCCAAGTACTACTTTCAAGCCGAAGGGAAGCATGTTCGACCGATGCTCATCTTGCTCATGAGCCAAGCGACGAATGGACTCGCACCCGGCTGGGAACAGAGGCGGGATCAAGCGGCAGCAGCGGAACTGAAGAGGGAGCAAGGCGACGAAGGATTAGGAGGGGACGATATCGACGAACCTCTAAGCCCACCTTCCGTCCTCAACGACCAAAACCCCTCGATGCTCGCTTCGGCCAAATCGTTCTTCTCCGACCCTCTCGCTTCGCTCCGACCCGCTCCCACTCCCACTTCCATCGCCCAATCAATCCATCAAACCCACCTCCTTCCCTCCCAACGTCGTCTCGCCGAAATCACCGAAATGATTCACGTCGCCTCGTTGCTGCACGACGATGTTATTGACCTCGCAGAGACGAGGCGATCGGCCCCCTCAGCTCCTTCGCTCTTTGGCAACAAGCTCTCCATCCTCGCGGGAGATTTCTTGCTCGCCCGAGCTTCCCTCGCTCTCTCGAGGTTGGGGAGCAATGAGGTAGTCGAGCTCGTCGCTTCCGTTCTCGCCAACTTGGTCGAGGGGGAGGTTATGCAGATGAAGGGGAACGTACCGGGCAAGGAAGGGCTGTTGGCAGGGGCAGGAGGAGGATCAACAGCCAAGGGACCGACACCCGAGATCTTCGACCACTACATGAAGAAGACGTACCTCAAGACGGCGAGCCTGATTGCCAAAAGTACGAGGGCGACGACGATTCTAGGTGGATGTGGAGTCAAGCAGGGATGGGCAGAGGGAGAGAAGGTCAAGGATATCGCCTACTCGTATGGTCGTAACTTGGGCATCGCCTTCCAGGTGAGCTTCATTTCTCGATCCTCGGCGCTCGGCGCTGACCTTGCGCTTTCCTCATCGCAGCTCGTGGACGACATGCTCGACTTTACGGCATCAGCAGCACAACTCGGCAAACCAGGAGGAGGAGCCGACCTCAAACTCGGTCTCGCTACCGCACCAGCACTCTACGCGTGGGAGGAATTCCCCGAATTGGGGGCGATGATTGAGCGCAAGTTTGCTGGCGAGGACGATGTCGAGCAGGTGCGTTCTCTCCTTTCCCTTCTCCTCGATGATCTTCAAGCTGACCTCCTCGTCCAACAGGCCCGACACCTCATCTCGCGCTCCTCCGGGGCCGAACGAACGGCCGCTCTCGCCGCCGAGCACTCAAAATTGGCGCGTCAAGCGCTCGAAGGTCTCCCCGATAGCGAGGCGAGGACAGCATTGGATAACATGGCGAGGGATACATTGTCGAGGAAGAAGTAGATCTTTAGCTAGATGAAGATGGACCCTGTGTAGAGCCGAGTTTGTAGAGCTTAGCTTGGAGGAGAGGAAGGGGGACCGAATACACGCTCCCTTTAGCTAGAACCCTTCGCAGGAGAGGTCAGATGGTATCGCGTGAGTTGCAGGGTACTAGAGAGACAGCGGTATGGTACAGGGTGGAGCTTAGTCGAGCTACTGAGCGTTCTTAAGGACGTCGCGGAGGGAGCTGCGAAGGGGCGAAAGGTCAGCTCCACGGCTCGTCGGTGTCTAAGCGATCAAGGCGCTCACCCTTGTGCTGTTGCCATCTCGCCCTCGAGGTACTGTAAAGGGCGAAAGAAAGTCAGCATGAGCCTCAACGCGCGAAAGAAGGGGGTAGGTCGACGCGCCTTCATCTTCTTCTCCAGTGCAGCCACCTCGGCCGAGCTCTCCTTAGCCTTGGACCTCAATCCATCCTCCACACTCTTCCTCGGCTCCTGTACGAACCTGTACGAAATGACCTCGTCAACTGAGAGCTTCCATCGCGCTCGGGGAGGTTGCTCACATCCTCCCAACTCCCTTGTAGCACGTCACTGGCGGGTCGGTCGGTAGGGCCTCAATCTCGCGCAGGGTGAGGGTGTTGAGCTTGGCATCTCGCTGACGAGCGTTGTGTTGAGCGCGAACGATTTGGAGTTGACGAGCGGCGTCTTGGTACTGAGCTTGAAGCTGCATCAGCACCTGTAGGAGAGTAGGGTGAGTAAGGCTGTAGAGTTGCAGGAGAGGAGAGTGAAGCGTACCTTTTGCATGCCTTCATCGATCACAGGAGCAGACATGGTTTGCAAGCAGTTTGGAGACGTCGAAGGCAGAGGAGGGAGCGCGGTCAAGCTCGCGACGGGGGTCTCCTTCCTGCCTCGTCGCCTGCTCTGCTCTCTCGCCTTTTCAACTCGCTGCAACACATTAGTACAGGTGAGTAGCTCCCTCTGCAGCTCGTACTATCGCTCTAGTACCCTACAGCAAGCTCAGTCGGCTGACCATGTTTTTGCTCCCTCTCCCTCCCCCTCAGCGCCTGACAGCTCCCGACACACCATGAACGCCTTCCCCATGCTTCGCTCCGCCCTTCGTACGAGGGCACCAGCTTTCCCTCGCATGTACTACAGTACAGCACCTTCCGCCCCCGCCGATTCGACGGCACCAGCAGCGTCCTCCTCCTCCTCCGCCGCTTCACCACCACCCGCTCGCTCTTCCACCCTCGACGAAATCCAAGCAGGACTTCGGGCCAAAGCAACTCAATCCTCTTCCTCTCCCAACTCGCTCTCCTTCAGCCCTTCGCCTACCTCGAAGCGCTCCGCCGCCGAGAGCGACAAGTACAAGTGGGAAGCGCACTTCAACGTCTCTACCTCATCCGCTCGTTCCGTGCCCCCTCCCTCCATTCCCACCCCACAAGACAACTGGCGCACCTCGCAAATCGTCGGCTACACCGCACCCGTCACCACCACCTCGGCTCGCTCGGTCGGCGTGCTGGGAGGAGATGTTGGAAGGGCCTTCAGGAAGTTGAACCGCGTGTTGAGGGAGAATAATGTTAGGAGGGAACTTAAGAGGCAGGAGAGGTTCGAGAGTGGGTCAGATAAGAGGGTTAGGCTCGACTCGGAGAGGCATAGGAGGAGGTTCAAGGTCGCCGTCGGCAAGGCCGTCTCGCTCGCCATGCGCATGAAGGATATGTAGGGATTAGGTCGTCTTGCGTAATTGACGGTCGTTGTGCTGTGCTCAAGCATCGGAGAGGTGAAGGTCGAGGTGTTCGGCGAAGGTGGACCAGTTGAAGGGGAGACTCATCGCATGGAGATGGCGAGGACGGCTTCGGCGACAGCGAAAGGGTCACCAAGTCGTGCTCGCTGTAGCTTATCTCCTGTTGAGCTCCAGCTTCACGTTGCTGGTGACCCGGCAGCTGATTGCAGCAGGAGGCTCGACCGAGGAATCGCTTCTAAGCGCGGAGGGGTGATGGGAGGTACTCAGCGAAAGCGAGAGCAGCCCTGTACTGATTGGAGTGAGCTGTACCAGCTGTTCGCCTGCTTTCGACTCCGCGACGCCGAACGACAAGCGAGCTTCGATTCGAATTCGTCTCTTGATCTTCAACCGCTCACTCGTCGCTCACCCGACTTTCGTTCGCTCGTTCGATGAAGCTCGGAGAGAGTTGTTGGCAGTGCATGAGCGTGCCCGACGTGCGCGGGACGCTCAAGCTCTGTGCGAAGTGTCGACAAGCTGAGTAGTGAGTCGAGGGAGCTCGCTTCGAGGACTCGATGAGCAGCACGTTGAGCTGACCTTTCTCCGCTACAGCTGCTCTCAGGAATGTCAGGTGAGATGAGAGTGCTTTCGAGCTCGACTGCTGTCCCTCAGCTCACCTCGCGCTCCTCCTCTTCTGCAGACAGCAGCCTGGCCCGCTCACAAGCAATACTGCTCTCGCACGGCCATCAGTTGGGAAACCGTGGACACAAAGCCCTACCATCAAACGCTAGATTTATGGATGAAAGCCGCCACTCCCGCCTTCGCCATGTTCCTTCGCTCGGCGCTCCAAATCGGCCGACCCTCCTCGATTCGGAGCGAGTACGTGGTCCAGCTCAAGGTCTCCTCCCCGAACCTCACAGGAGCAACCGCTTTTCCACCCCGTTCTATCTTCCGCGTCGAGACCATCAGCCTCCGCAACATCGCCGAAGAGCTGGAGCGAGTCAAACTCGCAGGGAACAACGTCCACCGAGAGGCACGCTTGGCCTACGTGGCGAACGCTGTCAAAGTCGAAGTTAAAGAGAAGCCTGAGGCTGAACTCGTAGGTGTGTGTGTTGAGCCCCGAGGAGACCTGACGCAGTACGGCGGATGCAGTGAGTCGTCTCGCCGCTCTCGGCCGTCGCTGAGCGCTGCTCACCTCGTCTCGTTCGATGCAGTCCCAGTCGTGTTCTTCAACTTCCGCTCTGCGTGCGCTCCCTCTCACCCTGGAGATGTCCCAACCCGTGCTGGCGCGAAGCTCTCCTCTGGTCGCTCAACAGTCGAACTCAGACCGACATCAACCTCCTCCTCTTCACCGACAAGGTCCTTCGCGAGGCTACTCCCGAGCGGGCCAAGGAGATGGTTAGAAAAGAACTTTTCAAGCTTCTCGACGAGCTTTGGGATCCGGTGAGTCGTCTCTCCGGCGACGAGGGAGGGGAGCGCCGAGCGACGAGGTCGAGAAGCTGACCTTCTTCGTCCTCGACGCAGGCGATGGATGCGACGAAGAGGGAGGAGATGCTTCTCAGAAAGATTGAGCTGCTGTAGGATGCTACTTCGTGGTCGAGTTGGCTTGTGAGGCAATGGAGGCGAATTGAGCTTTCGGCGTTCGCTTCCAGCGGCTCTGATGCCCTGTCTCGGGGAGAAGGCGAGTCTACAGCAAGTCACACAATCTAGCAACCTTTCTAGCGGAGCTTATACATGCCTGCTACTCTTCTCCTACACCCAAAGCGCTTCCCTGCTCCATCTTCTTGCTTCGGCGATCGTTCGCGGCGGCGCCAATCGCTCCCCAGCGCTTCAGCTTGCAACATCCATCTCGATCGTGCTCGAAAGTGCTCTCATGCAGCTTCTATCAACCTCCTCCTCTCGTTTCCCCAACCTCGTTGAACTGCGGAGGAGAGGAGAGCAGCGAGAGGGAGGAGCGATGGGAAACGGCTCGAACGTCTTTCCCTCCTGCCACGACTTGCTCGCTCGCCTCGCTTCTCACCTCGTCTAGGATGGACATCGCGCACTGCTACAACTGCTTCACGACAACGCGTGGAGGGACGGTCACTCTCAAGCTCTGCAGCAGGTGCAAGAAGGTGGCGTAGTGAGTGTCACTCGCTCTCGCGCTCGTTGTGGAGTTTGGCGCTGTACTGATGAGTCTCTCTCTCTCGCCGATAGCTGCTCGGTCGACTGTCAGGTATCTATATCGCTTGCTCTTCTCACTGAACCCAGCTCACTCAACTCTCGGCTCGCGCAGACGGCTCACTGGCGCGCTCAGCACAAGACGGACTGCAAGCAGCTACAGCTCAAGGAGACGCCTGCAGACGTCCGTACCTACACTAAGATGTCTCTCACTACTTCAGCCTCCTACCCTTCGATATGCAAACCTTCCTCGCGTCCGGCTTTCGCCTCGGTCGGGACGACAGCTTGCACCGAACCCATCTCGTCTACATGCAGAGCGACTACACTCCACCGACCTCTTTCGACCATCCTACTACCGTGAGGGAGCGTTTCCGAGCCAAGGAGATTGCCATCGTCTCTTTCGAAGAGGTGATCTCGAGCGCCCAGCGACAAGGGGATCCGGCGAGCGCCGACATCTTCAAGGAGATCCGTCGCAAGGTCAATCTACCGCCCAAGGAGACGGGATTGAACTTCTTGGTCGGCTTCCACATTGGCATCTCAGCTCAAGGAGGGGGCGTTCCCTCCAAGACGTCGGAGAGTGAGCAGCCCTTCGTGCTCGGAAGCGTCTGAAGCACCGAGCTGACCTTTTCTTGGGCGCAGGTCTCACCGTCACCCTCATGCTCGACCAAACTCCTACTTCCAAAACACCCATCGACCACTGCTGGCGCGAGGCTCTCTTTTGGGCGCTCAATCGACCGACCGATCCTCCACTCAGCTTGCTCCTCTTGGCCGACACCATGCTTTCTGCTACGCACACTCGCGAGCGCGCTTGGGATCTCGTTAGAAAGGGTTTCCTCGAGTGGCTTGATGCCGAGTGGAACGACGTGGGTCGTTTGCTAGCCCGAGAGACTCCTCGCCTTTGCGCCGAGATCTTGCTTGCTGATCATTCCCGTCTCACAGAACGACGTCGGGGCGGAGAGTGTTGCGAGAGTGCTTGACAACTTTGAGAGGAAGTTTGGGTACCGCTTACAAGTCAAGTAGGGGGGAACAGGTCGTGCTGGAAATGCGAGCTTCCTTTGGCGTTGGCTTCGAATCGCCGTTGCGAGGCGAGAGCGAAGGCAAATCGTCCTGCACCCTTCGTGAGAGAGCTACATCTGTCCTTCCTTTCCCTACCGAGCTGAAGGAGCTCGAACGGGCCAGGGAGCGAGACCTCCATCGTCGCCAGCCTCGGCGATGAATGATGGCGCGCTCGCTCTCGTAGCCGAGCACAAGCGACACAAAATCGATTAGGTTACATCTGAGAGCATATGTACTAAGATTCCCGTCCCCTTAAATACGCAAGAAGTCCTTGAGCTTGGCCTCGTCAAGGATCTCTCCCTCGACCAGCTTCGGCGCCGAAGCGATCTGCGTCAAGAAGGCAAGGGTCAGCGGGTGCGGGAGGGTACAGAACGTGAGATTCTGGCTCTACGAGCAAGAACCAAACTCACATGAGCCTGCAGCGAGCCTTGATCGGCCGACGACTCTACGCGAACGATAGTGGGGACTCCCTTGAGGCCAAATGCCTGGCGGAAGGCGTTCTCGGGGCTCTTCCAGCTGTACGAGAGTAAAGTTCAGATCAGCCTGCTGCTCCTGCGCGCCGACCGAGCTCCTCCTGAGGCTGGCATCTCGCCCCCCACAAGCAACGCGCATGACCTACTCTGCTCGCTGACCGACGTAGATGAGCGACGACCTAGCTTGCGGTACATGTTGCTCAATGGTGGGCTCGACTCGCACACAGTCCGGGCACCAGCTCTTGCCTGTGCTCTCCTCGACACTGGCAAAAAAGATGAGGAAATAGGGAGAGGCGGGCGAGGGGGCGTTTGAGCCGGTAGGAATGGCCGAGAGAGCTGCAGCAGGCGAAGGAGCTTGAGGGAAGAGGGACATGGCGTTGAGAAACGAGTTGTAGGTCGATAGGAGCGAGCGAGATGCGGGGAGGATGAGACAGACGAATGAGGAAGGAGGGCAACCTAGCAACCTCGAGGTCCTCCGTCGTCGTCTCTTGACCTTTGACGTCGTTCAAGCTTCATCTCAGCAAACGATGGTGCACTTTAGCACCACTACAGCTCTCGCCCTCGCCGCTTTCGGCGCCACCTCGGCTCTCGCTCGCAATCAGCTCACCTTCAACCTCCCTTCGGACGCCTCCTCCGTCGTCGATGCTGTCAAGCATTCCGTCGAGGGATGGGTCTCTGAGGGCGTGCGCAAGTTCGACGAAATCACTCACGAGGGACTCGACTTGTACGTCTTCAACTCGCTACAGCTCCAAGCTCGGTCTCGTCGGGGCTGATGCGTCCTTCCCCCCTCCGCTCTCCTCGCTCTCAGCGAGTTGATCCAGCACGCCGACTTCCCTCAGTACAAGATTCGCATGCGCGAGCCCGAAGCTCTCTGCGATTCCAGCGTCAAGCAGTACAGTCCGTCTTATCTCTCGGCGCTCAGTCCTCTCAAGGAAGGACGGCGTGGGGCTCAGCTCGTCGTTAACCCGCCTCCTTCATCTCTTCAGGCGGTTATCTCGACATCGCCAACGATGCACACATCTTCTTCTGGTTCTTTGAGAGCAGGAACAAGCCTTCGACCGACCCTCTCGTCGTCTGGTGAGGAGCAGCCGAGCCCGCCTTCCCCTCCGCCGATGCCGAAGGCTGACCTCGCTCTTCTCGCCCCAGGCTCAACGGTGGACCGGGTTGCTCCTCGTCTACTGGACTTCTCTTTGAGCTCGGACCTTGCTCCATCGCCAACGAGGGACAGAACACGACCTACAACAAGCACTCCTGGAACGAGGTCGCTAACATGATCTTCATCGACTCGCCTGTGAGCTGGGAGCGAGGTGTACAGTCGTTGACAAGCAGTACTGACACCCCTTACGCAACGTCAGGTCAACGTCGGCTACTCGTACGGTGGCAAGACCGTCAACTCGTCGCCCGACACCGCCGAGGATCGTGAGTCGGCCTTTCTTTGCCTCGCCTGTAGCTTGAGCTGACCCGCTTTCTCTCCAAAAGTTTACGCCTTTATGCAGCTCTTCTACGCCAAGTTCCCCAAGTTCCAGAAGAACGAGTTCCACGTCTCTGGCGAGTCCTACGCCGGTACTTACATCCCTAACATTGGCTCGGTCTTCCACAAGTACAACCAGGCCCCTCCCTCCTCCGCGTCGGTCCACATCCCCCTCACCTCGCTCTTCATCGGCAACGGCCTCACCGACGCCTACACCCAGTTTGCTACGGTCCCCGACTTTGCCTGCGACCCCAAGGGCAAGTACGGTCAGATCTTCTCGGACGCCGACTGCCAGTCGATTGAGGGAAAGATTCCCACCTGCCAGAGGTTGACGAGCTACTGCTACAACAACCCCTCGCGCTTCACCTGCGTTCCCGCCACCATCTCGTGCTGGCAAGTCGCTGGACCCATCCAGCAGAGTGGACTCAACCCCTACGATGTTAGGCGCAAGTGCGATCGCGAGGGCAAGGAGTGAGTTTGGATTCCGCTCGCCGAGTCCGAAGTTCGGCGCTGACCTTCCTCCCTTCTGAAGTGGACCTCTTTGCTACCCCCAGATGCAGTGGATCGAGACCTTCCTCAACAAGTGAGTTGAATTTTTTGTTCGCTCGACAGCTGCTGATCCTGCTTTGCAGGCCCGAGGTCAAGAAGGCTCTCGGCGCTTCCTCCGACCGCACCTTTGAGAGTTGCAACATGCAGCTCAACCAGGCTTTCACCTTTAACGGAGATGGTACATCTTTCAAGCCTCGCTACCTTGCTATTCTTTGCTAACCCTCCTTGCCTACAGTCGCCCACAACACCGCCGCCCTTCTCCCTCCTCTTCTCGAGGCTGGAATCCGCGTCGGCATTTACGCCGGAGAGGCTGACTTCATGTGCAACTGTACGCCGATCCGTTTCCTCGTCCTTTTGCCTCGTTCTGACCCTCCTCTCCCCTTCTCTTCTCGCCTTCCCCCCTCCTGCCTTCCTACTTCTCGCTCCCTCCGCTCTTCTCGCCTCGCTCGACTACTACAGACATCGGAAACCTCGCCTGGATGAACGTTCTCGACTGGTCTGGCAAGGAGGACTTCAACGCCGCCAAGAACCATTCGTTCGTCACCAAGAGCGGCAAGAAGGGAGGAGAGACGAGGAGCGTTGGCAAGGGCGCTGGAACGTTCACTTACCTCCAGGTGCGTGTAGACTCGCTCGAGACGATGCTTCGAGCCCTTACCGAGCTGCCTGCTGACCCTCGCCTGTCTTGCGCCCTTTCCTCCCCTTCCCCGCCTCGTTCGGCTTCCCCTCCCTCCCTCCTCCGCCCTCATCTCCTCATCTCCTCGTCTCCTCGTTCAATCAGGTCTACGACGCTGGACACATGGTCCCCTACGACCAACCCGAGGTTGCCCTCGACTTCTTCACCAAGTGGGTTCAGAACAAGGTCAGTCGCTTTCTTCCTCTCCTCCGCTCTCTCACCGAGCTGATAGACCTCTCCCTACGAAACAGCCCTTCGCTTAGAGCACAACGACCAGAAGAACTCAGTTTAGCACTAGTAACGGAGAAGAAGAGGAGGAAAGGACCCTGCAAAGAATCGTTTCTCGAACTTCGGCGGGCGGCGAGAGATTCAGTCGGCGAAGTTCAAAAAGGGGATGTACGAAGCCAAGGAGCACGTAGCTATTCGCGATATGGCGGTAGCGGTCCCTCATGCTCGCGAATTCCCCTTGACGCCGCTTCACGTGCTCTCTGCCTTGGGCGAGGGAGATGTTCGGTGTTCGAAGCCGACGCTGCCATCTCGAGTAGCTCATTTCTCCAGTTCCTCCTGCTCTCTTCGCGCGTCTCTCAAGCTCTAGAGCTGTCTATATTAGTAGCAATGCAACGGGTGTATTACGGGTATCAACGATGGAAGCACAAGGAGGGGAAGCATCAAAAAGGCGGTTGGCGCCGAAGAAAGGAGGAGGGGAAAGGGGGGTCTCAAGTACACCAAGGAGTCGAAGGCAAAAGGATGAAGGAAAAAAAAGACTATCGACACATTACTGCTAACGTCGGCTGTTGCACACTGCTCGCCGCTGCATGAACAAGGAAACACTCGTCCTTGACTATCTCTGCGAAGGCGAGGGGAAGAAGGAAGGTCAGCGCCGAGGTCGCTCGCAAACCAGCTCAACGACTCACAAAATGAATCTCTCTCTCTCCGAATCGACCACCTCTAGCGCGAAACATACGTCCCCTCATCATGCCCATACGACTGCTGTCCCAACGGCGGCCCTCCATGACCCAAGCTCTGCTGCTGTTGGAAATGCGGTCGCTGCTGCTGCTGTTGCTGTGGCTGCTGATTGGGGTCGGGATGATGGGTGTAATGCTGCTGCTGTTGAGGAGGAGGAGGTTGCGAGTACAGAGGCTCGTGGTGGTAGCCGTCGTGCTGTAGGGGATCGTGCATCGCGAGCATGGGCAGGGAGTGCTGGGGCATGGAGGAGGGGGTGTTCTATCGAGCGAGAAGAGGAGGGAGAAGAGAAGAGGAAGCGCGTCAGCTTTGGAGACTTGGCGAGGGAGAGGCGATCGCCGCCAGAGTTCGGCGTTGAGGGGCGAGAGAAAGACAAGCTCGACTCACCTGGTAAAGACCATCGTAACCGCCGTCGTACTGCTGCTGCTGTTGCTGCATGTGAAGCATATCTGCCCGCTGTAGCATCTCGGCGTACTCCTGTCCTTGCTGCTGGCTGAAGCTGGCGTTTCTTGGCGAGATTGGTGGGTGGCTCAAACTCCTCGGTCCACGAGGCGAGATGGGGCTTCCGAGCGCGGGATCGAGGTAGCCCGACATGGGAGTAGGAAGTTGAGGGATGGGAGGGATACCGCCTGGTTCTTGACCGGTGCGAATGGCGGTAGGGATGTGATTCCGTCCCTTCGACGAGACTCGGCGATTTGTTGCTGTTGGTCGAGGAGGTCCCGCTCGGTTGGGTTTGAGAGCAATCTGACCGCCGTGGATGGCCGAGTTGGCTTCGAAGGAGGCGTTGGAAGGGGTAGGGTGGAAGCTCGGGTTTTGAGGGATCGTCGGCGAGCCGTCCTTGGCTTCCTGTAAGGCGGTAGGAGAGACGAGTCAGCGGGCGAACTTCAAGAAACGGTATACAGAAGCGGAGAGGCGCACCAGACACGCTGCTATCAGCTTCTGACCCTGCGAAAGCTGCCCGTGCTCGTCCTCCTTTACCAGCGGTTTGAACTTGTCGGTGGTGAAGGTGTAGACCCAGCCCGACTCGGAGACGACTAGTAGGAGTACTTGAGTACCCGTAAGCGTCGAGAGCTCGTATGCCTGGCGAGTAGAAAGGTCAGGTCAACGTCGTAGAACCCCGGCCAACACGGGGGCTTCGCAGGGGCGATCGGCCGTCGCAGCTTGCTCCAAGGCGCCCAGCTCGGTCGTCGTGGTGAATAAGACACGATAGCTCACCTTCTTCATGATACCAGCCTTGCGCTTGGAGAAGGTAATGTGCCGTTTGCTCTTCTCCTCAATGTACTCGATCTGAATCTTGCGCCGACCCTTGTCCTCCTTGTCATCGTCATCGTCGTCCACATCTGCAGCACGTACAGAGTCAGCGAGCGGTCTTAGTAGCTGTAGATGACGGCTCGAACTCACCATCTCCTGCTGGACGCGAAGACTGGCCTGCTGCTGCTCCTCGCAGGTTGGCGGTACTCTTCCGCTTCTTGGGCCGCCTGTCCAAATCGTCGACCTCCTCCTCGTCTGGCGGAGTTGATTTGGGATCAAACTGGATCATGGGCGGCGGTGGAGGCAAGCCTGAGCCGCTCGCCTCTGGCTGCTGCTGCCCTCCTGCGCCTTGCATCAACATTCCGCCGTCTTGACCATCGAAGCCGCTCTGGCCGGCGGGATTGAGGTCGTACATGGGTAGCGGGGGTAGAGGGTGGTTATTGAGGTAGATGGACGAGTCAAAGTTATGATTGGGCGGCGAAGAACCTCCTGGTGAAGGGGGCGCGGTAGAGGAATGCTGATGGTGCCCGCCGAGCGAATGAGGGGGCAGGGGTGGGAGCGAGGAAGGGTCGTAGGGCTCTGCTACAGAGGTCATGACCTGCTACAGAACCGCCTAGAGGAGGTGGTCTGCAAAAGTGAAGGAGAAAGCGAGGTTCTTAAGGTTTGAAGGTCAAGTGCGCCCTCGGAGGTGACCGTCGGGGAGGGATCGCTCGACGAGGAGGAAGGGGGAAGGGATTGAGGGATGTCGCTGGCTAGGACGTTGGGTGGACAAGTAGCTTCCGAGTGTTTAAAAGTTGTAGTGAAATCGAGCGAGCAGACGAGGTGAAGAGGATGAGAGAAAGCGCGAAGCGAGCGCGCGTGGCCTCTCCAAAGGGTAGACCGATGCTTCAACTTTGGGCTTCCTTTTGACCTCTCGGCCACTCGCTCGGCTAGGCCTGTAACTCCCTACAGACTTGAAATTGATGTTGTCTTCTGCAGCCTGCTCTGTAGCCCTTCCCTTGCTTTTTTCAGCCTTGTTCCCCCTTCTCCTTCCCCCCACCGACATCGCCGAAGCAGGCGGGAAATCGCCTGAGACGATACTTTGAGCCTTCCCCCTCCTTCCCTAGCTCCGCGCATGGCTCTATCTTCTCGTGTCAGCACGGCTCCTTCCTCTCCAGCTTCCGCACTCTCCTTCTCTCTTCCTCTTCTGGCGATCCCGAAGGCCCCTCCTCAAAGTGTCGAACTCTCCGTCTCCCAGCCGAGGATCGCTTCGTAGGCAGCGTCTCCGCTCGCCTGAGACAGCTATGCTTGTTCCCAGTCGACAAGGGCTCACTCGATGGCAAGCAGGCGAGCGCAAGACGTCCGAAACGACTTCGGCGCTCGCTCGGCGCTGGTTCCAACCCCTCCTCCGGCATTTGACGTCGTCCTCGGGGCCAACGAACGATGCAAGACATTTCCTGGGAGTGGATCTGCCCTACGCCATCGCTGCAAAGTCTTCTTTCCTTCGTTTCTGCCCGTCTACCCAAGGTTCGGGTTCCGCTCTCCCTCTCGAGGCAACACCGAGAAGCAGCGAGGGATAATGGCATACTACACCACTTGGCGGTACTACGAGGAGAAATCTTTCGTTAGATGATGAGCCCTGAAGCGAACAAATCACGTGTAGGAGATCAAGCTCAGCCCGGCCAAGACCTCTGCGACGCGTCGATAGCTCCTTCTCCTCGGCCTCATCTGTTGTCTCTCATCCAACGCGTTACCTGCTCGACCAGAGCTCTACAGAACACTCGAAAGAGTTGAGTAACACCTCTCGATACCTGACCCAGCTCCTGTAGCTCGTCAGCAGCCTTCCAGCAACCCAGCCTCACCTCGCCCAGCGCCAAAGCGCGATTTTCGACCGTCATGGCGCACCGACGGGTCTACTACGACCCGAGCAACCCAGTCATGCTTCGTCCAGACGACATTGTCCGGCTCAGCCCCTCCGAGATTCAGGCGGCGAGCGACCAGATCGACCAAAACATGGTGGTCCTCCTGCAGAAGATTGAGGAGAACTTCGCTCGCTGCAACCAAATAGTCATCGAGCGCATCTTGCCTGCTGTTACCCAGCACGGCGAGAACAGTCAGCGCATCTACGAGTCGGTCAAGGTGAGTCGAAGCGACAGCTCGAAGGGGGGAGGGGGGAGCGAGCTGACCCCCTCCTTCGTTTGTAGTTCTGGAAACCCTTCTTCGAGGCAGCAGCAGCACAACGATACAGCGACCAGGACACTGAGGTTCCCGAAGGCGACTCTGGTATCAGCGAGAACCATCTCCCTCAGAACGACGCCGACGCCTCCCTCTCCTTCGCCGACGCGTCGCAGATCTCGGGCGACGTCTCTCAGGCCAGCGAGGGCACTCCTCAACCGCCTACGAGTGCTCATGCTGCCAAGGGGAAAGCTCCCGCTGGTCAGCAGCCCTGGTCCGACGACGCGTCGCAGTACGATTCGCTCCAAGCCGACCTCGACCAGCTCGGCTTGCCCGCCAAGTACGATGCCAACACCTCTGCGGCTACCGACTCGTCCAAGGAGATCCACCGTCTCCGTCTCGGCGACCTACCACCCGACTCGCCCGACATCCCCGTCCCCGAGTGGGAGACCATCAACCACACGACTCGCAAGCCCTCCTACCAGGAGCAGCCCTCCCCTTCGCTCTCCGCCGCCAACTCGTCGCTCCCCTTCCCTACCTCCACTCGCCCCGGCGCTCCTCCAGCCTCCAACCCCGCCCTTCTTCACAAGATCCTCAGCAAGAACTTCGCCAGTCCACGCCCTCCTGGATCCTCCACTCCGGGGCGGAGCAACCTTCCCAAGGGATGGAACGGTCTCGCCGACCTCTCTCAAACGCCTCTCTCCGCCTTCGCCTCTCCCATCAAGCGACAAGGCGCAGCCGCCGACGAGTCGGGCTGGGATCACGACCTCGCGCTCGGCTCGGCCACCCGCCATCTCTCCTCCTCTCCTCTACCACCCAACCTCTCAATTCAACCCTCCTTCTCGCTGGGCTCACCGATGCCACCGTCGCGGACACCAGCCAAGGAGGCGGCTCGGCGTATGACCCAAGACGTCTACGACGCGACGACCGGCTTTGAGGACTCGCCTGGACTCGAGCCGCCATCAGTGATGAAGGAGTGGGCGACGAGGAACTACGCCAGCTTGATGGAGGACCTTCCCGCACCGAGCCCGAGCGAGGGTCGTCGGAAGGGTTTCGAGGAGGAGCAGGAGAACTTCGAGGGCGGCGAGGGAGAGGAGAGCTTCGATGCGGATGAGGCGGAGCTGCAGACGCTGCGGATGGCCGCGCTGGCAGATTATGGAGGAGGGACGACGGCCAAGATTGACGACCTGTTGGGAGAGCAGAGCTTTGCTCGGTTGGTGGACGACGACGAAGCCGACCGGTTCGGTCGTCTCAACCTCGACGAGCAGGAGGAGTCGTATACGATGGAGGCGCCCGAGGAGCACGAGTACGATCACCAGCAGCAGCATCCGGAGCAGAGCTACGTCGAGGAAGGCATCTCGGAAGACGAGGTCGTCGGACTCGCCCCGCCCGAAGACACCTTTTTCGGCACCAAGGACGGCCAGCAGCAGCAGAACAGATCGCTCTTCGACGAGGATCTTACGTCGCCCGGTCAGCCAAACGCCAATGGGTTCAGGATGATGGGTGCGGTCGACCATACGCTGCACGGAGGGCAGCTGCTGGAGAGGTTCGTCTTTGCCTCTCGTTTCCCTTGCTTACTCTTCGCTAACCGCTCTTCTTTCTACAGTGAACCATTTGAGTCGAGTCCACTGCAGGGCAGGAATCGCGGAGAGTACTAGAAGATGTAGCAGTGCAAGAATCCGTTTCGTCCCAGAGTGAACGCCGAGAGTCGGCGCGAGCTCGGGAAACTGGCTTATCAAGGGATGGAAACGAGATCGAGTGATTACTGCTTGCTTCGATGAAGCTTGCTGCTGGCGAGCGAACCGAGATTGAGACCCCTTGCTCGCCCCCTTGAGCAGGCGAAGGGATGAAACCGCGCTCTCCTTCCTCTCAATCTCTTGACACCGCTTTCACTCACGCATCGGCTCTCGTGCAGCACCAGCGGACTCGTACACTCTCGCTCGCTCTCCTCTACTCGACCGAGCGTGCTTCAAGATGGTCGCCCTCGAAGCTGAGCCGATTGCTAGCACCCCTGCCTCGACCAACGCCTCGCCCGACAACAGCGATGGGGAGGTGGGATCTGGTCAGAAGCAGGCCGAGGGAGCTGCTGAGGCAACTGCAGGAGCGGGCAAGGCCAAGAAGAAGAAGAAGCGCAAGACCCCTGCTCAGAAGCGAGCGGCAGCAGAAGCAGCCCTGGCAGCAGCTCAGGCGGCCAACCCTCCTCCGCCTCCCGTGCTCAAAATCTCTAGGAACAAGCACATGAAGGTGAGAGTCCAGCCGCCCCTTGGACCGCTTCGAGATTGCGGCTGAGCAGAGCTGACCTTCCTTGCGCTCTGTTCGGCGATTCAGTACATCTCCTCGTACCATGTAAGTAGTGGGAGCTTTCACTGGCTTGTAACTACGCTGACCTGCTTTCTCATACCGCAGGGACCATGGCTTCAGCTTCCTCACGAGGTTCTCGACTCGCTCCTCACCGTCAACTGCGACCCCGCCAACCTCCCTACCGTTCGCGGCCTTCTCGACACCAAATCCAGCGCATACGCCCTCTCCGACCGCTCCCGCTTCAAGACCCTCCCTCCCACACCCCCTCCCATCGACATGAGCTTCCTCTCGGACGAAGACGAGCGGTTACCCCCTCCTATCGACCCAGCAGCCTTTCGAGGTGTAGGAGAAATACGCAAGCTCGTAGACGACGCTTCGGATCTCGCCGTACGAGCTGCATCGGGCATGTCGGCGGCCGCGCTCGGCGCCTTCAACCCTTCGAGCTCGGGGATGGGCTCGGGCGGCGAGCAGCAGGGTATGGGCTCGCTAGGAGGATCAGGGAGGAACGCGACGATGTCCCCCGTTAGGCAGCATCGTCTACGAGCCCTCGCGGTGGGCAAGCTTGCCGAGGCGTACAAGATTGACGAGATCGCGGCGTCGGTATGTGTGATGCAGTCGGCGACGGGGCTGGATGATCTGGCGCAGAGGGTGCTCAAGTATGAGCCAGAGAGTCTCGACGCCCAATACGTACATTTCTTCCACGAGAAGATCCCGTCAAGGTTAGTCTGTTTCGCTGCTCAAGACCGCTCGGCCGAGCTCACCTCTCCCTTTCTCTCCTTTACAGAACGCTCGCTCTCTCAACCGACACCACTCTCCTCGACCAACTCATCCTCAGCAATCCTCATCGACTCGAATACTACCGCACGCGAGGCATCGTCCACGGCTTCAAGCAAGACTACCCCGCCGCCATTCGCAACTTCACTCAAGCTTTGGTGCAGGCCAAGGCGACTCGCAAAGCCAAGGCGCATCACGCCGAGGTCGCAGCGGGAACCAGGTCGAGGAAGAAGGGCAGGGGAGGCAGGGGCAAGGGCAAGCACAAGGAGGACAGCGGAACGGCGACGAACGGTGGAGCCGACTCGCCTTCGGCATCGACGCCAGCCAGGGAGGAGGCGACAAGCATCGGCAAGGAGCCTGGCGACGACCTCGAACGTCAGATGCTCTTCCATCGCGGCATGGCTCACTTCCACTATGCCTGCAAGCTTCTCGAGGACGCCGCGCTGGACATCGAGGGCGTCGAGAAGCCGTCGGGAGGTCTCTCGAACGAAGGAGGCGAGCTCACTCTCCGCAACGTCGGCATCGTACTCAAGGACGAGGTCGCTGGACTCTATGGATGCGCCTCGCCCAAGAAGCAGGAGCGCTACCGCAACGAGCTCGGCGATCCGGCGTTGAGGGAGAAGGTCACGACGCTGCTTCGCAAGAGCTTGCGCGACCAGGAGCGCTTCCTCTCCTACTTTGCCGTGTGGGAAGCGCCGGCCGGCTCGGTACTCGAGGAGGAGAAGCGCTACCAGAACCCTCGCTCGACCGACAAGCCCCTCACCTTCCGAGGACGTCGTCTCATTCACCACCGCGCCCTCTCCAACCGCACTCGTCACTCGGATCCTCGTCGCCCTGAAGTCGCCAGCGGCGACGTCAAGCCCGAACCCGCCCTCCTCACCACCTACCACCCCCTCATCGTCGAAGCACATTTCTCGGTCCTCCTCACGCACCTCCTCCTCGGCGACTTCTCCGCTCTCGTCACCGCCCACGCCCGCACCGTCCGCTTGATGGACTACCTCGAGGGCTACCCCGTCTTCCTCCCAGCCCGCTCGCTCAACCAGTCCGAGTACGCCGAAGTGCTCGAGCGTCTCGCCGTCACCTGGCTCAAGAAGCGCGAGGAGCAACACATCTCGGAACCAGATGGAACGGAGGAGCAGCTCGCGCAGGAGGGAGATCTCAAAAGCCTGCACCACTTGCTGAGCTTCTTCACTCCCTCATACGTCGATGCTCTCGTCGCGGCTGCCGAGAAGGCGGAGCAGGAGCTCAAGGAGCAGAGCAAGGCTGGATCGAAGAGTAACCCTCTGCTATCGTTGATGGATGCGAACGGATTGGGCGCCAATGGGAAGGAGCGGGGGAGCTGGGCCGAGGAGAGGGAGAAGGCTGAGGCGGAGAGGAGGAAGATTGATCCTTCTTGTGAGTGCAGGACTTGCTCTTCGCTTCTCGCTCTCCCCGGGTGCTAACCTCTCTTCCCTCTCACTAGACGCCACCTACAATACTGCTCGCGCCGAAGTTGCCGTCGCCTGGCTCACCGCCGTCGTCTTGCCCGAGAAAGAGGTGCGTTTGATCCCACTTTGCCCTTCTCTTCCCTCGCTGACATTTCTCTTGTCTACTTTAGATCGAGGAGAAGGCCGGCAGAGCCAAAGGCAAGGCGCCTGCCGAAGGACGCAGCGCTCCTTCGTCTTCCTCGGCGACTATGAACGGCTCGGCTTCCACCTCCAAACTTCCCAACCTCGACGCTTGGACGCTCGATGATATTGACGATGAATGAGGGGATAACTTAGCCGGATTGATTCGAATACGATACTTGGCGCCCCCTCTCTCGATGAAGCGTGAGAAAGCGAGCTGAGATTCGCTCGTGTCCGGCTCTCGTGCAGCGGTCTGAAGCAGTCTGAGAATCATTTGCGGTTCGTATCCTGTTGTATCACCCATTCCTCTCCGAAGCTACACGCAAGCACGTCGACAGCCTGCGAAGGGAAGAGCAAGAAGTCAGCTCGGCGCTCGCTGCTGGCACGACGGGGAGAAGCGAAAGGCGCAAGAATCCAAAAAAAAAAAAAAAAAAAAAACTCACGCAGCAGTCCCACTCGTCACTTCACCAACTCCATGAGCTTCAAAAACACCGCGCCCGAAAGCTCCAAGCCGCCGTCGCGCGCTTCAGCCTTCAACAACTTCATCGAGTCGCTAGCCTGAACGGCGCTCCAATTGGCGGCGCAGGATGCTACGACTACAGCGGAGATCTCGTCGTAGGCGGCGGTGACATCGGAGAAGAGCTCGTAGGCGACCGAGTCGACGGTGAGTTGCGAAGCGATGGAGTCGAGGGCGAGGGTTTGGAGTTCGGGGAGGGAAAGAAATTCGGCGAGACGGTAGATTGACTTTGGAGAGACTTTTTGCGGCCTGTCGAGATCTACGGCAGGTCCGATGACCCTGCTCTGGCCGGGGGGACGTGTGGATGAGAGAGGCGCGAACGAGATGTGGCCGGTGGCGATCCAGACGAGGCAGGCTTGGTAGGTGGCGAAGGCGATGTCGGTGACGATCACCTCGTGAAATTGAAGATCGCTGTGAAACCCCCTCGCTGGAATCTTGCCTTTGCGAATTTTCGACTTGAGCTTGAGCGCCGAATCAAGCTCGTCGTCCGAATCCTTGAATTCGCTCGTGTTCTTCCAGTGCTGACCCTCGGACTCGGTCTTCGACTCGAGAGACCTCTTCTCTCCCTCGAGGAAGTCGGAGGTGAGGAGCGCTTGGAAGTAAGGCGAGACTTTCGTGAGCGACGCCGAGTTGGCCCAGAGCTCAAGGTCGCTGAGAGGGAAGTAGAGGCGGACGTCGCTCGGGTGGGTGGAGAGGAGAGTAGCTGTTGCATTCGAATACAAGGTATGTCAGCTCAGGATCCAACGTCCCAAAGAGACGACTCACGAGCGAAAGTACGAGCCAGACGCTCCGCCGAGCTAGTCTCCTCGCGGTCCTCGCTCTTCAAGCAGAGCTCGAGCTTGACGAAGAGTAGATGGTTGCTGTTGTAGCTTGACCTGCTGCCGAGTCCGAGGTCGGAAGGGCCCACTGCATAGCTCTTCTCTCCGCTCGGTTGCCCTCGCACGACAGGGAGAAGGTCGTAGCTTGCCGCGAGGTTGATCATCGACGTGCTCGTATGGTAGAGGGAGATCGATGCCTTGGTAAGCTGACTCAGGTTACTCTCGCTGTCCCAGCGAAGGCCGTAGGACGCCGAGTACGAGTCGCGCTTGAGAACGAGCGTCCAGCGTGCCGCGCTGCCCATGGAGGGCGGGAGGTGGACAGCACATTCACGGGCCGTGTCGAGGGTAGTCTCGAAGATCAGAGTGGTGTGAACGCTCTCCGGCTGCTCGGGCATGTCGTGAAGAAGCGAGACGAGCAAGTTGTGGAAGGAGAGCAACCTTCGAAGTCCGGTTTCGCTCGCTTGACCTCGACGCATGGACCACCTCGGAGCAGTGGGGAACGGCCGAGAAGCTGTAGCAGAGCAGTTGAAGTGCGATCTTCTCTTTTCTGCACCGTTCCAAGCTCAACATCGACAGCTATACTAACGCGAGCTCTCCCAAGAGCAACGCCGAGCCGAGCGTTCGGGCGTTCGCTTCCTCCCCTCCACAACCCTGCTCGGACGGTATCTCTCGATGCTCGCTAAACTTAGAGAAAGGCTGTCTGCCTCCTCTGCTAGCACCAGCTTCATCAGCGAGCGAAACGAGGTCAAATCGGAGCCCTCAGCGATCGCCGAGGCAGCTTTCGCCCTCTCCCTCCTCCTCTTCCTCAACAATCGAAGACACAAAAAACGGAATTAACAGAACACGAAACCTCTTTGAGAACTAATCTACACCCTCAACCTCATCCTTCACACCTCCCCTTCCCGCCTCTCGCTCTCGCCCTCTCCCTCTCCCTCTCCGCCGTCCTCAGCCTTCCAAACTCCGACTCGACCTCCAACGCTACGCTCAACCTCTACCCCTACCTCTACCTCTTCTTCAACTCGGCAAACCTCCTACTAAGCGCCTCGAACGCATCTTCCTCCTTCTCCTTCCCCTGTCCTCCCGTCGTCTTGGGCTGCTCCTGCTTCTCCACCTGCTTCTCCTTCCCCCCCACCGCCGAAGTGGGAGCGGGCGCCACCAACCCAGGACTCGGCAAACTACTCTTGAGGATCACCGTGTGGTCCGCCTCTGAGGGCGCTACGGGCGGCGTTTGAGGGAGGGAGGAGGCGTCGAATGGAGGGAGGGGGGCGGTGGGCTTGGCTGATGGGGTGGAGGGCGCTGCGAGGGGGGTTGGGGCGGGTGAGGCCTGCGTACCGTACATTGAGGGTTAGTATAGAGAAGAGAACGTGGGAGAAGGAGGACGCACGGAGGGTTCGGCGGCGGCTGAAAGGCTCTCGGGCACCCAGTCGATTGAGTAGGCCTTTGCGATCTCGTAGAGGTAGAGATCGACTAGGTCGGAGGGGGGTTGGGAGATGATGAGCTTGGAGGAGATCTGCAGGGCGGGAGGGGATAGTCAGATTAGCAGTGGAGTTCGGAGGGAGGGAGGTAGCAGGGGAGGAGGGGGAGAGGGAAGAGACCCACCCGCTCGGGCACGCAGTTGCCCACATTGTCGATGGCGTCCAATGCGAAATCACGACCGCCTTTAGAGATGAGCATGTCGCGGAGGATGTGCAGTTCTTTGAGCTCGGTGCTGTGATTGATTCGGGGATGGGGAAGGGGGTCAGCCGAGCGAAGAGAGAAGGGAGATGGGAGAAGGATAGGGACGAACCGAGGTGCTGCGTGGATGATACCGATTACTGCTTCCGAGACGCCGGGGTCTACTTCCCTGTTGTAGTGGTAGCGAGCGAGCGAGCGAACGGGTCAGCGCCATCCTCCCAGTCCAGCGTACGTCGTCGCCTCGCTACAGCACCATTCTGTACTCACTTGACCCCCTCCAACAAGCCAAACCTAGCCAACAACAACTCGCAATACAACTCCAAGACCTCAAGCAATTCGACCATGGTATCCTCTCCCAAGACCTGTTCGACCTTTATTCTCGCGCTCTCGAGCTTGCCCTTCTCTAGTTGAGCGGCAATGTCTCGACGGGTGGTCTTAGCTAGTTGGGTCTTCTTGGAGGCGAGGAGACGGAGGCGTTGAATGGAGAGTCTGTATTGGCGAGAGGAGGAGGGGTGCGTCAGCGGGCGGGGCGGGGTGGAGAGGGAGAGGAAGAGGGAAGGGTGGGATACTTTAGTTGAACTTTTGCGCGAGGAGGAGACCATGAATTGGAAGGCATTTTCAAGGAATAAGTAGAGGGAGAAGGAGTAGCAGGTGCAGGTGCAGGAGGAGTGAGAGAGGTGGGGGTCGACGATGAGTCGGGTGCAGGATAAGGACAAGGGGAAGGGGAAGGGGAAGGTCGGAGTAGGCGAGTTAAAGTATTCAGCTTGGGCGATTACAAGGAGAGAGATTCTGTAGCTTGTCAGAGGGAGTAGTTGGTCAGAGTTCAAGAGACGAGCTTGGACGTTGGACGCGACGAGGATCAGGCCTCAGGACTCTCTCTCTCTCCGTCTCTCTCCTCGTCTTTCGGCTTCAACTCGTCTGTGAAGGTTACAAGGGTACAGGATGGCAACTTGCTCCTCCCCACTAAGTTCCCTATCACCTTCCCCTTCGGATGAAATCATCCCAGACAGCGACTCGGCAGCTCCCCTCCCTTCTCTCGCTCCTCCTTCCCCTTCTCCTGCTACCAGAGCAACTAAACGACCTCGACTCACTCGCTCCCCTTCCCCTTCTCCTTCCCCTCCTCTTCAGCCTCAACCTCAAGCTCAAGCTGTACCTCATCAGTCCGCTTCTCAAGACTTGGCGTTCCTCCATCAACTAGACCCTCACACTCTAGACGATTGGCATTGGCACCCTTCTTCAGACCCTTTGCCTCCTTCTGCACTCTCTCAACAACACCAACACCCCCGCCCTCGTCCTCCTCTTCACCTTCCCACCCACCCATCTCCCACAACAACGCGCTCAACTCACGACGCGCCTCGCCCTCGACCTCCCAAATCTCATCATCACTACCACCAAGAAGCAGACGATTCAGGCGTATTCCTCAATGCAGAGGAATTGCACCTCTCCCAGGATATGGATCTGGCCGGAGGGGATGAGATTCTGTTGGCTCTCGACGCCGAGGAGCATGAGGGGGAGGGATTCGACCGAGATGGAGGCGAAGAGGACGAAATGTGGGCTGGGTTCGATGAACCAGAGGTCGAAGTCGAAATGGAGGTAGAGATGGATGAAGCCGAGGAAGCGGGTCTTGATCCCCCTCCGCCGAAGGAGCAAGACGAGGAGGAGGATCCCTACGCCGACGACGGCTTTGGTTTCGCGTTAGGAGCGGCGGGTACTCAGGGTGCAGAAGGATGGGATCCCAGTATGCTGGGAGGGTTTCAGCTGGCTAGTAGGAAGCCGGTGAAGATGAGTGAGGAGAGCTTGAGGAGGGCTAAGAGGTTGTTGGAGGCTGAGGCCGAGGAGGGCGAGGGAGAGGCGACAGCACCAGTACCAGGACGGGCACCACCCCCAAACCCCATCCCCATCGCTTCCACCTCGACCTCGACTTTCGCATCAGCCTTCTCCACAGCCTCCGGTCGACCAGTCCTCGCTCCCTCCTCCGCTTCCCTCGCTCAAGCAGCCGAACTCCTCGGTCATTCCACCACCAGTACCAACATTCCCACCACCACCTCCAATACCACCCTCACCACCGCTCCTCTCCCACTCGCTCCTATCCGCGCTCCCCCTCCCCCTCCCTCAACCTCAGCCTCCACCTCCTTCGCCCCTCCCGCTCTCGCATTCGGAGGCTTCACCACCGCCTCCGGTGCTCCCGTCGCTCTTCCCTCCGAGGCAGCGTTAGCCAAAGCGCGCGGTCAAGTCTTCAGCTCGCCCCCTCCCTCTGCCCCTTTCAGCGGAGGAGGAGGAGGAGGAGGAGGGAGCCAGATCCAGAGCTTCGGGGGATTCATGACTGCCGCTGGAGGGGCGGTGGAGATGCCTAGTGAGGAGGCTATGGAGAGGGCTAGGAGGAGTGCTGCTGGAGGGGACGTCTTCCTTGATGGAGGGGGAGGGAGTTCGCCGAGGAGGGGTGGTGGCGGGTTTAGGTTGCCCGGTCCTGGAGGGGCGCAGAGGTTCGGTCTCGGATTGGAGGGAATAGTAGTAGGAGCAGGTGGGAAGACGTTGGAAAGCCCTACCACGAGGAGGTCTGGCAGCTCGGAGGGGAGGAGGACGCCCTTACTCCCCGTCAACGATCTTAACGTCAACCTCGCTACCGCCGGAGGAGGAGGAGGGGGAGGGCCTTCCTCCCCGCAGGTTCAGCAGCAGCATCCTTCCTCTCCTGCCCCTGTGGGGGGCTCGCGACCGCCCTCGAGGACTCGCCATCCCGCTCCTCCGCCGACGTCGACCACCGCCGAACCGCTCGCTTCCACCTCCACCTCTGCCGCCGCCCCTCCTCCTCCTCCTCAAGCGCCAACAACCACTCGCCCACCACCTCCTCCTCGTTCCAACCCTCTCGGCACCCCCCTCCCCAACCGCCTCAAACCCACCCCCAACCCAAGCAGCGCCTTCCGTTCCCCTCTCCTCGCCAGTACCTCTACCTCTCGCACGCCCGGTCCATCCTCCTTCCGCCCTCCCCTCCTCCACAACAACCCCACCCACTCTACGCCCCAGAAACCTCCCACTGCCACCCCCGCCCCCCGCCGCCTGAACCTCGGGATGACCCCCCGCCCCCGACCGGCTCCTGGGACGCCAGGGAGTAGGCAGAAGAAGTTTGAGACGCCGTTCAAGGGGGGTAAGAGGCCTGTGGGGTTGACGCCGGTGGGGGTTTTGAAGAGTGGTGCGGCAGGGGGAGGGCTGGGAGGGTGCGAGAGGGGGATGGAGAGGGAGAAGACGATGGAGAAGGGGAAGGGGAGGGAGAGGGAGAGGAAGATGGAGCAGGAGGAGGAGGAGTTGGTTAGGTTGTTTGATTTGAGTCGTGAGTCGTTCTCTTCCCCTTCCTCCTCCCTCTCTCTCGCCTCGAGAGGATCCCAGTCGACCGAGCGCCGAACTTACGACCCCCCTTCGCTTCGTTTCACGCTCAAACAGCCCCTCCCAATCGCCTCTCACTCTCCGAGTTTGGTATGCGCCCTCAAACGCACTATTACGAGTCGTTGGAGCAGCTGGGGATGTGAGTTATTGCTTCTCTCGCTTCCTTCTTCGCTCGGGACGTCGGCGCTGATCTCTCGTCTCTCCTCCCTCTCCGTCGCGCCTCCACCCACCAGTCCCTCCGAAATCCTATCCATGATACTCCCCCTCTCCTTCACCTACACTTTCCCCTCCCCCTCCCCCCGTTCCCACCCAGAAGCCCACTCCGCCCTCCTCTCCTCCGGCGCGAATCCAGCTTTCGCAACCCCCAATTGGGTCAAGAATCACTATGGGTTGATCGTATGGAAGTTGGCTTGCTATGTCAGGAGTAGGCCGGATTTGATCGGCTGGTGGACGTGGGAGAGGGTGGTCGAGGGGCTGAAGTATAGGTGAGTCTTGCTCGGCGAGCGAGGAGGGAAGGGACCAGGAGGGGGGAAGCTGACCCCGGGTTTTGAGGAAACAGGTATGAGAGGGAAATCAATCGCGCTCAACGCTCCCCCATCAAACGTATTCAAGAGCAAGACTCGCCCTCCTCCCTCCCCATGGTCCTCTGCGTCTCCCAACTTCGGTGGGATGACCCGCCCGAATCGGACCCCCTCAACCCGGGGGCAGAGGATCAGCCGCTCGTTATTGTGGGTTTGGAGTTGACGGATGGGTGGTACAGAGTGAGGACGAATGTGGATGGAACGCTTAGGAGGGCGGTCGAGAGAGGCAAGATTGTAGTGGGGAGTAAGGTCGTGGTGGTGGGTGCTAAGGTGGGTTCTTGTCATGATGGCGAGGGATGGTAATGGGAGAGATGGGAGCTGATGTTACTCTTCTCGTCTCGTTGTGTTGTTGCAGATCGATAGCTCGAGGGAAGGGACCGACGTACTCGAAGCGCTCGGCAAATCCTCGGTTTGCCTTCCTTCCTCGTCTCCTCCTCCTCGTCCTCTCACTAACCCCATCTCTCACACAACACACAGCTTCTAATCTCTGGCAATTCCACGACCCTCGCCCCGTGGTCCACCCGCCTCGGTTTCCTCCCCCCTTCCTCCGGTCCCTTCGTCGCCTCCCTCTCGAGCCTCACTTCGGATGGTGGAGTCGCGGCGCTGTTGGATATTGTTGTGGAGAAGGTCTTTCCTTGTGGGTTTGTTGATTTGGGGAAGGGTGGGGGGCATGGGACTTGGAATGAGGAGGAGGAGAGGGGGAGGAAGGAGGAGTGGGTGGTGAGTCGTCGGTTTCTCTTGCTTTCTTGCTCGTCGTCGGTCGGCGACGTGTCTTGCGCGATGTATCTGAGGACGATCATCGAGAGAGCAGGCAACGCTAACCTCCCTCCCCCTCTTCCTCCCTCCCCTCCTCTCGACACTCCCGAACGAGCAGAAAGGTCGCGCCAAAGCCCAAGCTCGCCTCGCCGACGAGCTCGAAAAAACGTCCAACGAATGGGAAGAAACGATTGAACTGCTCCAAGACTGTGTCCATCGTGTCGGACCAGCTCCTACCGCTTCGCCTTCGCCTTCTCTCGGTGCGCTCGCTCTTCCTCCTCCTTCCTTTGCCTCGCTTGCGCTGACCCCCCGTTCAACGTCACAAAGAGGAAGAAGAACCCGACGAGATCCTCGATCGACTGGAAGGTACCTCAACGATCAAGGAGAAGGAAGCCATCCTTCGCAAGCTTTCGCCGAGGCAGGCCAATGGGGCGTTGGCGTTGGCGGGGGAGATGGCAGTGCAGGCGAGGTATGCCGCGCAGGAGGAGTTGGAGAAGGAGTTGGCTGTGCGTTATTCTTTCTCTCTTCTCTTTCTTTCCCTCGCGCGAAGAGCGCCCAGCTGATCGACGTCGACTTGACCGACCAGACGGCCTTCCCCCCGCGCGATGTCCGAGGCTTCAGAGTCCTTCGTATCAAGGACGCTCGTATCGGCTCCAAGCCCTTCACCTCCAAACGAACCGCTCAGTTGACCGTCTGGGATGCCGACTCGTTGGGCGCCGACTTCTTCCAACAGGGAGCTAGGTACTTTGTGCGTTTTCGAGCTCTCTTCTCTCTTCTCGCGCGAAGAGGATGTTGCTGACT
The DNA here is from genome assembly GCA_019775505.1 of Leucosporidium yakuticum. Lineage (NCBI taxonomy): Eukaryota > Fungi > Basidiomycota > Microbotryomycetes > Leucosporidiales > Leucosporidiaceae > Leucosporidium > Leucosporidium yakuticum. The sequence goes on from JACWFO010000108.1 coordinate 257,619, forward strand.
AGTGGGGGAGGTAACAGGTCACCAACGTCATCCCCAAAGGCACCTGGAAGAGGCAGAGCGAGGAGATTACCCTTGCGACGAGGAGGGATTCGAGGTGGAGGGCTAGCGTCGGTGCTGGGGCGCAGGATTGAACGGAGGAGGGAGAGCATGGATGTGAGAGCGTAGCGCTTGCTTGTTGTGTATGCTTGTTGTTCGATCCCCGCTGAGGTGGTGTTATTGAGTTGCTTTGCGTTTGCCTTTGGGAAGGGAGAGCGAGCGAGCTCGGCGCCGAGAGCTGGAGAGGAAGGGCGGGCTGAGCAGGGGTCTTCCCAGCTCATGCTTTGATGGGGGTAGGGATCAGACGAAGCTGAGTCTAATGATGGTAATACTCGCTCGTGCAGGGGAGCGATCCTTTGACGAGAGGCGTCCGCTGCTTCGTGAGGCGAGAACGATCGCCGAGCTTTCCTGTGAAGCTCTTCTGGAGCTCTGTTGCAGCAGGAGGATATTTCTGAGTTCTCTTCTATGTCTATCGACCTACACAAACCCCGCTCCAGCAACGTTGAGCACCTTCGCAGCAAGCGATCTCTCCTCGAAATGCGCCAAAGCTTCTCTTCCTCCTACGCTCACCTCGCCTCCCGCTCGAACTCGCCTGGCGCTCTACCACCATGTCAGAGCACTCGAGCAGCTCCAGCAACGCCGCCGGCTCCACTGCAACCCCACCTTCCGACATCTCTCCAGCTCCCACAGCTCCAACCCCGCTCGTCGTTCCCCCTCACCGGGACGTCTACATCGCTGAAGACGGCGTTCGATGCATTGGAAAGCCCATCAAGAAGCAGAGGGCGCCTGCTCCGCTGGTGTTGTACCTTGAGAAGGTGGATTTGGGAGGAGGGAAGACGCTGGAGGGGAGCAAGGACGAGGGGAAGCGCGTGCTGAGGTTTGAGGTGATGGTTGAGAGCAGGAGTTTGAAGGTTGGCTATGTGGAGGTAGCTTGCAAGGGAGAGGTGAAGAGGAGTAAGGAGATGGAGGTGGCGCTCAAGCTCGCTTGCCATGACTTGAGGAGCGCGAAGGTGAGCGAAGGTCGGTATCAGGTCGCAGGGGACTTGGAGCTAACGTTGACATGTACAGGTCCACATCCAGCGTCTTAATGAGCGCGGAGGATCCAGCGTTGAGATCACTTTGGAGGCAGTCGAGAAGGGAGCCGGTGCGCTTCGCCGCCTTGCTCGCTTCTCACCTCTTCAAGCTGACGCTTTCGGTCTCACAGATACTCCCACCCTCATCTTCACCGTCGACACTCGCGAGTCCAGCTCCTTCGACTCGTACGCTTTGGAGAGAGTCAAGAGCACGTTCAAGGAATGGGCTCGCCGAGAACGATTTCCGACGACCATCGAGTGAGTTGATAGAGTACCGACGATGTCCACGCCGAGGTGAGGTACTGATGCTGCCTGACTTCCGTCCACAGCCTCACTCGAGCCCTCCCTGTACCCGCGGCCGACTCGGCGCTCGTTCACCTTCCTCCTCCGGCCTCCTTCGATCCCAATGAGCCCACGACCTGGTTCCCGCCCTTCGTACCGCGCAAGGAGAAGGAGAAGAAGAAGAAGCGCGAGCGCCAACTCGAGTCCGAACCCGAACCCGAACCCGAGTTTGAGCAGGAGGAGGACGACGACGATTCGGACTGGGTCGAGGACTCGAAGGCAGGAGCCAGCAAGAAGAAGGCGCCGGCGGTGCTCAACTCTCCGTCAGATTTGGAGGATGGCGGCCCAACGAGTAGTCGACGTACGAAGCGCAAGAGTATTCCTTCTCGCTCGTTGAGGGAGCTTAGCATCGAGGAGCAGGAGGAGGAAGAGGTCGCCAGGCTGCTTGGACCCGCGGGAGGTGAGTCGTACTCTTGATCGCTACCCCAGAAGATTATGTTGACCTCTCTTCGTCCATAGGTGCCATCATCGCCAAAGGAGACGCCGACGACGTTCACGAGCCCTCGCCGAAGAAGCCGAAGAAGCAGGCGTCGGCGACCGCCAACGGCAAGGAGAAGGAAGGCGCGCCCGCTCCTCGAAAAGGATACAAGGCCGACCTTATGAATCAGACGGCGGCACTCTCCAAGCGCCTTCACGAGTCGGAGCAGAAGGTCGCTCAGCTGGAGGAGACGGCGGCGAGGGTGCCAGCTTTGGAGGAGGCGGTTGCGATGCTTCCGGCGCTGGTCGCGAGGCTTGGGCAGGTGGAAGCGGAGCTTGCCAGACTTCGACCCGAGCGTGGCGAATCTGTAGCGATGGAGGACGCGTAGGGTCGTAATTAGGGGCTCGACGTCTGCCGAGGTGCAGCGTGAATCGGTTTGGGACTAGTAATTCTGTGCTGTTGATATATAACCTTGCATTCTCCGCCTTCTCAAGAGTCGAGCGAGCGTTTCGACCAGCGGCAACCAGCCAGCGCGAGAGCCGAGGCGAGGGTTTGTCTCCCACCACAACTTCGCCTCGTCGACTCGACTACAGCTCTCAACCTCGCTACACTTTCAACTCGACTCTGCTGCTTTTAGGAATCATCTCATGTCATCTGCTGCCGTCTACATCGCTTCGGGAAGGCGCACGGCGTTCGGGGCCTTTGGAGGCAAGCTCAAGTCCTACACGGCTGCTCAGGTGAGTGGTTGACTCTCTGGATCACTATTGAGCGACCGGGAGACCCCTACACCCCACCGTCACTCGCAAAGGCTGTTAAGAGCGCCCCCACTGACCTAAACACGCGCTTCCTCAGCTGGGAGGAATCGCAGGCAAGGCAGCTCTCGCCGATTTGCCAGAGGGAGTAAAGGTGGATAGTGTGCATTTTGGGTGAGTGTCTAGCTGACCGGAACTCCCGCTGGCGTTGAGCTGAACGCTTCTGCCCCACCAGCTCCGTCCTCTACTCCGACCCCTCCGCTCCCTACCTCGCAAGGCATGTCGGCCATCTCAGCGGCCTTCCAGTCGACGTTCCCGCCCTCTCGAGCAACAGGTGAGCTTCCTCGTCGTCCTCGCCGAGCTGCACGCCGCTGACGAGCTTGCGGGACCCCAGGCTGTGTGGAAGTGGCTTCCAAACCGTGATCAACGCTGCTCAAGAAATCAAGTTGGGAGAGTCGCATGTTGTATTGACTGGAGGAGCCGAGTCCATGTCGCTGGCGCCCTGTGAGCTCGGCGACTCGGCGCTCGTCTCCCACTTCGCTGACTTTTGCTCGCCTCAGACACTCTTTCCGGCGCCTCTCGCTTCGGAAATGTCAGTGACTACTTTTTGGAACTCCGAAGCACGCCTCATCTGACTCTTGCCTCTTCTACAGCGCTACGGAGTCGACCTCAAGCTTGAAGACTCGCTCGCCGCCGCCTTGACGGACCGCGTCCCTACTCCTACGCCGATGGGCATCACCGCCGAGAACCTTGCCAACAAGTACGGCATCACCCGCGAGGAGTGTGATGCCTACGCCGTGCAAAGTCAGACTCGCTGGAAGGCTGGTGAGTTCCGCTCGGCTCAGTCTGCTGTAGCAGCGCGCTGGAGGCTAACGTTCGCACTTTCGTTCGTAGCCCTCGATGCTGGAGCCTTCAGGGACGAGATCACTCCCATCTCGCTCCCCTCACGCAAGAAGGGAGCCGACCCCGAGATCTTCGCCCAAGATGAGCACCCTCGCCCTCAAGCTACCGTCGAGTCGCTCGCCAAGCTTCCCGCCGTCTTCGCCAAGGGAGGTGTCGTGACTGCCGGTAACGCTAGCGGTATCTGCGATGGAGCGGCGGCCAATGTCGTGGTCAGCGAGGAAGCGTTGAAGCGCTACGGCCTGAAGCCCCTCGCCAAGGTTTTGAGTTACCATGTCGTCGCCGTGGAGCCTAGCATTATGGGTGAGCTCATTTTATCCCTTTTCCACCCCAGCGGCTCTCGCTGACCTTCCTTTCTCTCGCTCGCAGGCATCGGCCCCGTCGAGGCGATCAAGGGTGCGCTCGAGAAGGCCTCGCTCAAGTTGGACGACATTGATGTGAGTGGGAACTGTTCGCGCTCGAAGCTCTTGACTAACTTGACTTCCCCCCTGCAGCTCTTCGACGTCAACGAGGCCTTCGCTGCTCAGTGGCTCTCGGTGCAGAGGGAGCTTGGACTGCCGAACGAGAAGACGAACGTCTTTGGAGGCGCCATTGGTAAGCCCCTTCTTTAGTACCTCTCTTGTCGGACTTTACGCTGACCTCGGGATCTACTACGACAGCCCTCGGCCATCCCCTCGCCGCGAGTGGAGCACGAATCACCAACAACTTGGTCCACAACCTTCACCGTTTGGACAAGAAGTACGCTGTTGGATCCGCCTGCATCGGAGGAGGACAAGGAATCGCCATCGTACTCGAGAAGTGCTGAAACGACGTCTAATGTGCTATATTCGCCGCCAGCGTCTCGCTTTCGAGTTGGCTCTCTGCGTTTCGGGCGATTCAACGATCACTGTGTTCATACAACAACAAGACTTTCTAACAAAACCCTCGAGCTCCCCGAAGCTCACTGACTCGCCCCGTCCTCCATCTCCTTTGCTCCATCGAACGAGTCCAACCTCACTGGTGCTCGGCGAGGCGATCCTGCGCCGAGGGCGTCGCTCGGCATGAGGAGGTCACCAGCGTACTGCGAGCTACCTAGATGGACGGCGTGGGTAGCGTGTAGCTCGTTTTGATGGAACGAGGCGGCGTGGAGGAAGGAGGGAGAGAGTTGAGGCCGAGAAAGGTGGGCTGTCGGCGCGTGCGCTTCGATGCGGATCTTCTCCCGTGCGGCGAGGGTGCTGAGGAAGGAGCAGGAATAAAGCGAGGGTAGGACGACTGTGGGACGGAGAAGCGTCAGTTTCTAAGCTCTCGAAACGGAGAACTTGAGACGATCGCCGAAGACTCACGCCAGAAGGCGGTGGGCGAGTTGGTAGCATGCTCATTGTCGGGAAATGCGAAAGCGAGAGCTGCGCCCATGATGGCGACGATCGTCGTTGGTACGGCGGTGGCGACGCTGAGGTGGATGAGCTTCCTCAGGATCCCGTCAGTTCGGTCGGAGAAGCCCATGATCTTGGCCTTGAGGACGAAGACGAGGGAGATGGTGATGATAAGGTCGACCAAAGCTGAGCAGAAGGACCAGAGCTAGGCGAGGAGGGGAGGGTCAGTCGAGGTGAGAGAGCAAGAGAAAGGGAACGGGCCAACTCACGCCGAGAGCAAAGTTGAAGCTGAGGGTGGCTGGGACCTTGTCGAGCTCATTCGCGCGGAGGAGGTACGAGAGAGCGACGTAAAGCATGGCGCCGAAGAAGCCAGCAAGGATGACGAGTGCGGAGAATCCGATAAAGAGGTAGCGAAGCCATCGCCGTCTGAAAAGCTGTCACGGTGTAGGGATCGTCAGTCGCCTGCAGATTGTGCTCAGGGGAGTCGGGACTCACTGCAGACGCGCGTTTGAGCAGGTAGCTTTGCACCATAGCACCAACGATGCCGGAAGGAAACGTCGTCCAGCAGTCTGCGGCGGTCTGCGAACGCCGACCGAAGGTAAGCGGGGTCCGACGAGTCTTCCGCAACCACAAGCTCACCTGCCCATAGAGCGTAACCGAGTCGCGCAGCTGCCATGTGCCGTAATGGTACATGGCGATGTAGGTGAGGCTGCAAAGCTCGACGATCAGCTCGGCCCAGCCTCAAGAGCTTGGGAGAGAGCTCACCAGCATTGCGCAACGAGGCAGGTCATCACGCCGAGTAGTAAGAGCTTCAAGCGTCGAGAGTCGGCCGAGAACTGAGAGGAAGAGACGTAGTTGAAGCACATGTTGAAGGCGATTCCGGCGAAGAGGATTTGGGTCGCCCATCCCTGCAAGCGAAGCAGTTTTTAGTCTACAGGCTACTTCAGATCCAAGATCAAGATCTCACTCACCATGAACGGAGGCCCAAGAACCGCGTCAGCGAAGGCCTGATCCGCTGACTGGAGTGGGAGGTCGGTGGCTGCCATGTTGAAGAGCAGAGCAGAGGAGCCAGCTCCTGTGCAGCGTTAGGCTCGAGCAAGGAGAGCTCTGAAGCACGTATGAGTGATGAGCAGGACGAGCGCGAGGGAAGGAGGAAAGGAAGAGAGGCGAAAGGGAGAGAGAAGCACGACTGGCGCCGGCTACGAGTTGTCCCTCCGTTCCGCCTCTTGAGACTTGACAGCACCTCGACCGCGCGGAGGCTTTAAAGTGCTGCAACCGATTGACCAACAAGAACCTCCCTGCGAAAGCCAGGCCATCGAAAAAAAAAGGCCCAAAAAGCGACGATCTCGATTCGAAAAAGGAAGGAGGTGCTGGACCGCCCTCTCATTACGACCTGCTTCGGTCGGTTTCGCTCGTCTATTCGCATGCAGCACGACTGGTACGAGCACACGAGTGATCTTGCATCGTTTCAAGGCCGTGTCGGGTTTCAATCGAAGGAGAAAAGGGTTGGATCGGCGCCGAGAGGCAGGCATGATCTCGGTTGCTCGGTGCTGCTTTCAGCGAGTCTTGCAAACAGCATGTGCTGGTTGCGGGGCGAGAGAGGGGAGCGTTCAAAATCGGACTTGATTGCATGTGTACCCCATGAGGGGAAAGGAGAGGGAGGTGGAGCGAGTCGAAAGAACTCGCCATCTCGGCGCCGCCGCCTTCGCACCTTCTTGCAGGGCGTACTCTCACCCACGCCTCTCAAAGTCGCCGCCAATAGCACTTCTGTACAAAGTCGTCATCCAGTGGGAATAGGATGTGACTACTGAACGTCCATCGCCCTCCTTCCATCGCCTACTCGCGATCGGCCCTCATCCTCGGCCTCGGCTGAGGCGTAGTGAAGCCAACTGTATGCTCCTCCTGCTGCTGAGCCATGTAGACGTCCCTAAGCCTAGCAACCGTCATCAGAACCTCCATGGGAGGTAACTGCTCCTCATCCGCCTCGAGGGGAGCCTTGGCCGAGCGCTTGGTTTCGTAGAGTGATCCGCCGCCGCCGCCGCCGCTCTTGCGTTGGTCGTCGGCGGGGAGTCCTTGCTCCTCGGGTTGAGCGTACCAGAGTGTTGCGACGCTGGTGACGATGTTATCGGTGAGGTTGCGGGTGGAGAGGGAGGTGAGGAGCGAGAGGGCGTAGAAAGAGCAAAGGGGTTCTGCGCGAGAAGAGGGTCAGTTGCTGCTGCGAGAGGTGTGGACGGAGGTAGCTACTCACGGAAGAAAGCAGAAGACGAGTTGTAGCCGCCATGGGTGCGTCGGAGCGAGTACTGGAGCACAGCTGCGAGAAGAAGGAGGACGGGCAGTCAGCGTCGAGATCGATCGACGAGCGGCTTGAATAGCTCACCTCCCACCGTCGCCGCGAGAGTCGTAGGAAGAGCGATCTCGGAGGCAACCCTGAACACTTTGCGAAGGCCACGGTCGGCGGGAGCGAGTCCAGCAGGGCGCTTCAGGACGTAGTTGATCATTCCGCCAGTGATGGAAAGAGCAACTGCCGCGGTTCCCCAGAGCCACATCTACGGAATGTCCTTGTCAGCAGAGAAGCAGAAAAGTCATATCTAACCGCTACTCACAGCCTCGGCGACGCGGATGGGAATCATTTGGTGAAGACGGCCCTCGTGAAGCCTGACGGTGTAGGCGACGTAGAGCCACGAGCCTAGCAAGCTGATGGTGGTGCCGAGGCAGACGGTGAAGAAGAAGAACTGTCGGTGCCACTGAGTGACGAGGAGCTGTAGAGCCAAACGAGTCAGCTTTTCCCCTTTCGCCGAGCTCTCGGCGCAGTTTCACTCACCGAGGCCACTCGAGTCGCCAAGAAACCCTGCACCAAAGCACCTTCCCATCCGAGGAAGAGGGTGGACATGGTATCAAACTCGGTGAGGTGCCACAGGCTGAGAGCATCTCGGTGCTGCAGCGTCGAGAAGTGCCAGAGGGAGTAAAAGTTGAACCTACGATCGCCGAAAAGCCGTCAGCTCCCTCGCTCCTTCCCATCCACTACAGCGAGACCTCAAAGCTCACCCTGATTGAACCGTCTCGAGGATAATGACCGCGGCGAGAAGCATGCGGATGTAGCGCGAGTCCTTGGCGAAGAGGGGAGAATAGACGTAGGCGAGAGTAGTGCTCAGCACGACGCCGTAGAGAACCAGCTCTACGGTCCAGCCAACCACTGGGGGACCGACCACTGCGTCCGAGAAGGACTGAGAGGCGATTTCAACCCCCGTGAGCGTGTTGAAGAGCTCCGGGTTGACGGGCATGGCGGGGGGGCAAGGCGAGTAGGGAGACCAAACGAGTGTGAGGGGTTGGGTTGGGAGACCAGCAACAACGACAGGCGAACACGACCAGCGAGTACGACGATGAAGAGAAAGAAAACAAGCTGGTCGCTGCCTTCAGCGGGAGGGAGAGTCCGCGAACCGAGATTTTCGCCGCGAAAGGGATGGCAACGAGCGGGGTGACCTGAGTTCCACTTGCTCCTCCTGGGTAGGGGTAGTCTCCAAGCCTCAATTGAGGAGAGAATAGACTCGTCGAGAGCGAAGGCACGCCTGTAGCGAAGCGGCCACGACGAGGAAGGGAGCGACCTCCCACAGCGCCAGGCCATCGCCGAGAACGGAAAGATGGAGCTGAGCTCTTTGAAGTGCCTTAATCGTCGACGGTCTGGGATGTGCTGGTGTATCGGCTGGCAGCCGTACAGCAGACCCGTAAGTTGGGTGGTAGCTCGGGAGCAGCCGGCTGGGTTGAGCGACGGGCTCGAGAGCGCGACGAGGCGAGCGAGCGCAAAAGAGGCGGGTGCGAAAGCGAGATGAAGCTGTAGAGGTTTGTTGAGGTGCAGAAGGAAGAAAAACGTGTCTTGTAGTGTTGTACAGAGATTGAGAGGTGCAGCAAGGATGGCGCAAGAGGTCAAGCCGAACCAAGCGCGATTTTGAACTTGAGCGAGCTCACGCGTCTCTGCCTCTTTCCTTCGTACTCTTTCGTTCGCCTCTCTACTCGACTACAGCATGTCGCAAGCTTCGCAAGTTTCTGGGATGGCAGAGGACGAGTACGATGCTTCGTCCCGTGCTATGCCTCAACCTATTACAGCTCTCATCGTCAGTCCTTTCCCTCCCTGCCTCGACCTAGCCTGACGCGACTGAGCTGACTGATTCCGCTCTTCTCTCGCCTCGCCTGCTGTACTGCATGCTCCTGTACAGGCTCAAGGAATCTCGGCAAAGGATTGTGAGAAACTTCAAGAGGCGGGATTCTGCACCCTCGAGTCGGTGGCGTTCACTCCCAAGAAGATCCTCACTGGCGTCAAGGGCATCTCGGAGAGCAAGGCGGACAAGATTATCGCTTTCGGTGAGTGAGATGGAGCTGTACGACGGCTCTGCAGCCGCGCTGGAAGCTGTAGCAGATCGAGCAGGAGCGCGAGAGCTGACTGAACAACACTCGCGCCTCGCTCAGCCTGCAAGTCGGTTCCCATGGGCTTCACCACTGCTACCGAATTGTGAGGAGTTTGTATTCGAGCTCCTACACTCACACTGCTGACCTGTGCTCTCCCACAGCCACGCTCGTCGCGCCGACCTCATCACCATTACGACCGGCTCGACCGCGCTCGACAACGTCCTTGGAGGTGAGTCTTGAAGGCTCCTGAAAGCGCAGAGTGAAGCTGACCCTACTCTTGACTACAGGTGGAATCGAGACGGGCAGCATCACCGAGCTTTACGGCGAGTTCAGGACGGGAAAGAGTCAGATCTGCCACCAACTTGCTGTGACTTGCCAGGTGAGTACAAAGGAGCATTCTCCGACGAGGAGGGTGTTCTAACGCTCTCTTCCCCCACAGCTGCCGATCGACATGAAGGGAGGAGAAGGCAAGTGCCTCTACATCGACACCGAAGGCACTTTCCGTCCCGTCCGTCTCCTCGCCATCGCCGAGCGCTACGGCATGAACGGAGAGGACGTCCTCGACAACGTCGCCTACGCTAGGGCCTACAACGCCGACCACCAAGCGCAACTCCTCATCCAGGCTGGCGCGATGATGGCCGAGTCGAGGTGAGCTTCGCTTCCGCCGAGATTGCTCGAGAAGGGCTAGCTGACCTCTTCGCATGGCGCAGGTTCTCCCTCCTCATCGTCGACTCGGTCACTGCACTCTACCGTACCGACTTCAGTGGACGTGGAGAGCTCAGCGCCCGTCAAATGCATCTCGCCAAGTTCCTTCGCAGCTTGCTTCGTCTCGCTGATGAGGTGGGTGCTCTTCTCAGTCTTTGTCTCTTCTTCTCGAGTTTCCCTTGACTGACTTTCATCGACCCACAGTTCGGAATCGCCGTCGTCGTGACCAACCAAGTCGTCGCCTCGGTCGACAACGCCCCTGGAGCGCCGGCCGACTCGAAAAAGCCGATTGGAGGCAACATCATGGCTCACGCGAGTACCACTAGGTGAATTGACCTCTTCCCTCGCTCTGCTCGCTCTTCGCAAGCTGACCTCGTTCCCCCCCTCCCTTCTACCAGGCTTGCCCTGCGCAAAGGACGAGCCACCGAGCGTGTCGCTAAGATTGTCGACTCGCCTTGCTTGCCCGAGGCCGAGGGCAAGTTCCAGATCAGCGTCACTGGTATCTCGGATGTCGATGGCCGTGATGATGATTGAGCAGGCGTGCTTGTCGAGGAGGGGGAGGTCGCTTCGGTCGTTTTTCGCATTTCCTAACTTGAAGGTGCTTTGTTTCTCTTTTTTTGGTCGTTCTTTAGTCGTTCTATCCCCCTATCGCTTTGCAACCGCGTTGTACCATCCACAATCTAGGGTCAGGCGAGCTTGAGTCGAGCCGAGTCGAGAGGTTCGCGAACGAGCGCCGAAGTTCACCACGGCCGGGCGAAATGAACAGCTAACGACCAAAGATCAAAATGCAGACAATCTACAGCACCCTATGCACTTCCTCCCTACCCCCCGTAAGCCGCCTCCGTTACCAAGGGTTCTGCAACTTGAAGCTCGCCGTACTAGCGTTGGCTCCACCCCAAGCAAACTTGGCCGCTGGGTCAGGCGCATCATCCTCGAATGAACTCCTTTCCCTCGCTCTCCTCGCCTCCTCCTCGTCGGCAGGAGAAGACCACGAAACATCGCCGTTTGAATCGGCGAAAGTGAATGCCGGCTCGTCGGGGACTGAGATGGGGGGAAGCGACGAGTCATCCTGGTGGAGGAAGCCGTTCGAGTCTCCGAAAGTGAAGGAAGGCTGATGGCGGGGGGATAGTGGTGGTTCGGAGGGGAAGGTGAAGGTCGAAGTGGAGGAAGAGGCGAATGGGTTGGAAGCGGGGGCGCCCCAGCCAGAGTCGTCGTCCGTAGCGGAGGAGAAGGAAGTGCCCGTGGGAGTGACCATCTCGCCTGCCCATTGACGACGGAGAAGCTCGCGAGGGTCGAGAGTGGTGTCGAGGGCGGTGAGGTCGGTCTGTGGCGGCGGTTGCGAAACGGGAGGGGCGGACGTAGAGCGAGTGACGACGTCGTCGACAACGGTAGGAGTGTAGTGTTGTGGGGGCTCTTGAGGAGTGCTCGAAGGGCGGTGTGGGGGCTCGGCGCTGTTGGGAAGCTGAGCGACCTCGGCGCGCAGCTTCTCGAGGTCGAAACCAATGGTCGACTCGTTGGAGCCGACCATGGGCGAAGAGTCGACGCTCGGTCCATCGGGAGTTCCATCGCTGGGAGGAGTGTCGACTCCAGACGGCCGATCCATGGATGCTGACCGACGGTAGCCTTCTGCCTCGGCGCTGTCGGTCGTAGCGACGGAGAGGGAAGAGGCGCTCCGAAGCTTCGAAGAGCCGATGTCCTTGCCCGCGTCAAGGGTGTTGACCGAGGTGGATGAAGAAGAGGAGAGGCGTGGAGGTAGGTCGTCGTAGTCGCCCGAAGGCGTCCTTGACATCGGTGCCGAGCTGGTCGTCTTCTTGCGACTAAAGATCCCCAAACCCTTCTTCCTCTCCTTCTTGGCCCGCCGTGCCTCCTCCTCCTCCTTCGTAAGCACCTCGCGCTCAGGCGCATCCTGCTCCATCTCCTCAGGCTCGTCGAAGTGATCGGCAGTCGTCTTGAAGCCGACGTGAGCGAGAAGGGTGGGCATGAGGGTGCGGTAGCTCATGTGGCCGACGAGGATGGAGGTGATGTCGACGTTCTCAAGGTCGGGAACATGGTCGATCGGTCGTAGTCCTGCGACGGTCTGCAGTCCTCCCGAGGTGGCGCGGAAGAGGTAGCCGAGCACCCAGTCGTTCATGGCGAAGGCGTTGACGAAGCGGCCCGAGACGACTCCTCGTACTTGTCGCCAGACCTTCTTGGAAGCGGTGACGGTGGCTCCGAAGAGGTAAACCTCCTGCACGACGCCGAAAGCGTTGGCCTTGGCGAGTTCGACGAGGGCGTAGAAGATGACTCGGGCGCCGAGGGAGAAGCCGACAAGCGAGACGGGTCGGACTCCGAGACGACGGTTGATGAGGATGTCGGCGAGGACGACACCAGCTTGACGAGCTCGGTCGAGGGCGTTGGACCAAGGGTTGTCGATGAGGTAACTCAGCTTGGTGAGCACTGCGAGGTAGAAGAAAGCGAGGGTCAGCGCTGTTCGTCAGTTCAGAGGACGGCAAGACTCACTCATGGGCCATTGAAGAGCACTCATCAGCGCGGTCATGACGGTGAGGGCGAGGACTTGCTGTCCAGCCTGGGTAAGGACCTCGGAGGAGAGAATCTTGAGGGCGTTTCCCGTGTCTCCCATCATCTCGGGCTCCCAAAGGACCGAGAAAACGTCGCCCATGAGTGGATCGATGGTGCTGAAGGGGAGTCGAACGTCGTCGAGAGGGCCGTTCATGAATCTGCGTCGACGGATAGCGGTCAGCGTCGAACATCGGCGAAAGACTCGCTCAAACTCACCCGGGGACGGTGATGAAGAAGTTGACCCGCTTGTTGTTGTGCAGCGGAAGGAAATCGAATGTCTTGACGTTGCGAGTGCGCTTGGCCATGGCCCTGCCTCCAATCGACATTCCCGTGAGGGTCGCGCCCGACGAGATGATGGCTGCTCCTCCTGCGCCGGCGAGGAAGCCGCTCGTTCCCGTGACTCCGACGGTGGTGAGAGCTGCTCCGAGACCTGCTCCAATGACGGGAGCGAGAAGGCCTGCCGAAAGACCGATGACGAGTCCTCCACCTGCGCGAAACGAGAGGTCAGCTCGTCGGCGGAATCGAAAAGTCGACGAGAAGACTCACCAAGCGTTGCGAGACCCATCATCATGTATCGTGACTTCTTGCTCTTCTTCGCTCGATCCTCCAGCACCTCAGCATGCTCCTTGTTGGCCACACTCTCCTGGATCTCGAGCGCCTCCGTCAACCGCCTCTCAAACCGAACGACGTCGATCCACGCGAGTCCCAGCTTATCGGCGACCTGGCCAAGTAATACTCGTGACCGAGCGTCGTAGACCGAATCGGCGATGAGGGAGAGGAAGAGGTCGCAGAGGATGGTCCAGCGAATGTCGAGGGTGATGAGCTTGTCGGCTGTTGAGAGGGTGGTAGAGACTCCTGGTAGCGAGGAGGGAAGGGGAGTGAGGAAGTTGTCGGGCTGGTGTGTCGGTGAGAGAGGGGTGGAGGGGACCGAGGGCGTCTCGACTTCGAGAGTGGGAGGTGTCGCTTTCGGTGTTGGTGGCTCGTCGGTGGGTGCGGCAGCGGCGGGAGGTGGCGAAGTGGGCGTCGTGATGTCGGCTGCAGCTTCGAGCGACGATGCGGCCGAAGTATCGATCTCGAGAGGCTTCGACTCGGCGACGGGGTCGAGTGCGCCGCCGATGTCTCCTCCGTCGTCCCAAGACTCGAATCGTTTTGGGGCATGAGGCGACGTGGGAGACTTGAGGGAAGGGGACCGGAGGGACGGTGACCGGAAAGACTTGACTGAGGGCGAGCGTGGTGGTGTCCGAGGATCCGACTCCTCCTGGCCGAACGGATCGCGAGCTGCACTCTCCCTCCGCTCGATCCTCGCCACCTCCCTTGCCACTCGTCCTGCTTCCTCCTCGAGCCGTAGCTTTTCTACTGCTGCTGCGAGCACGGCTTCCTCATCCGCTTGCCGCTTCTCTTCCTCCTCAATCCGTATCCGCTCCGCCTCCTCGGCGTCCTTCTTCTCCTGCTCCTCCGTTTCTTGCGCAGCCGTGAAGGCGGCCTCGGGATCGTACTCGGGATTCTCGACGGTGTAGGTGGTGACGAGGGAGGGCACGAGATCCTCGGCGGTGACTCCGTGCTCTGCGAGCTGCTCGATCATCCGTTGCTCTGCGAAGGAGGAAGCGTTAGCCGAGCTCCCCTGCCAGCTAAACTTGACACCCACCTGCTCCGTCTACCTCCATATGACGATACAGTCGTCCCATGATCTTGTTGCCCCAGTTCTGAGCGCTCTGGCGAGCTGGCTCGAGCTCCTTGGCGCCTTTCGAAGCGAGAGCGAGCGTTTGGACCATTTCCCTGGCGACGAGGCGACAGAGGCCGACGTAGGCGATACGCTGTCCCTCGGTAAGAAGCGTCTTGGTGGCCTGCATCTGCGATAGCGGCGTCATGCCCTTGTCTTCGTTGAAGAGGTACTGCGTCCTCATCGAGATCTCGTCCTCCTCGGGGTCGTCGTCCAGCTCCAGGCGCGTGTAGTCCATCTCGTCTAGCTCCTCCTTCTCCTTCCACGCCTGCCCTCCTGCATCGACGTCAATCAGCCGTCCCGTCGCGTTGCCTACGCCCGAACCGCCGGCGAGAGCTGAGAAGGTCGACGTTTCCGCCGAGTCGAGACGAGAGGATGGGGACGAGTGCCAATGGTAACGCTTGCGATCTTCGTCGTCCAGCGTGGTGCTCGTCGTCGGGAGAATGACGGGCATGTCCTGCCATTCTTCGTCGTCCAGGTCGTTGAGCGCCATCCTCGCCGTGCTGCTGCTTCGAGCCGAGACGGAAGGCGGGCGCTAGTGGTGGTGAGGCTGAACACGCGACTGATGAGCTGGTAGTCGCGGGAAAGGATGTAGTCGAGTAGGGAAGCTGTGAGATGGACTGCGCGTGAGCTGGTGGTGTCAGAGCGCGCCGAGCTCGCGCAGGTCGAGCTCTAAAGTAAAGGGAAGCTCACCTGGTGTAACTGCTCTGTCCGGAGCTCACGTACAGCACCGAGCTGTCCCTGCTAGTCGACGATGAAAGTGAGGGGTGTGCGCCTGGGACGAGAAGGCGAGGGCGCGTGGCGCGCCGAGAGGCTGGTGGTGCTGGTGGTGGCTGAAGCGAGAGTGAGAGCTGTATTACGATAGCTCTGGTGTGCTACAGAAGCGCTCCTAGTCGAGTTGAAGTCGAGGTGACGATGATGGGCGAAGGTCGACCTGGGATCCGCTCGGGCTCTTGCTTCTTGGCTTCGTTCCATTCGCTCGCTTTCCTTTCCCGCCTCTCAATCGCTGCTCAATAGCAGTTAGACGACTACAGCGCTATCCCCGCTTCCCTGCTACCCACCTACATCCTCAGCCACCTCTCACCCTTCGCCACCACACACGACCTCGCCGCCATGCCTCCTACTTCAATGTCGGCCAAGCGGATCGCTCGTGAGATTCTCGACGTCAAGAAGGAAGCTTTGCCAGAAGGTGAGTGCTCCCTACAGCCCTACAGACTCCCGGAGCTCACTCTCGTTGCTTCAGGATGCACGGCCGGACCCAAGTCCGACAAATCGGTCTACGAGTGGATCGCACAGATTGGTGAGCAGCTTGCTGTCGACCTGCTGTAGAGCTATAAACTGACCCCGGCTCTTCTCAACTCGCAGAGGGCCCTGTAAGTCGCTTTGCCGTGTTGTTCTCCGCCCTCTCCCTCGGCTCGCTGACTACTTTGCCCTTCTCGCAGCCCGACAGTGTCTACGAAGGCGGTGTGTTTGACCTCAGCATCAACTTGCCCGTCGATTACCCCTTCCGCCCGCCAAAAGTCCAATTCCTCACCAAGGTGCGCCGCTGCAGCGTTTGAGGAGGCTCTCATTGCGAACGACGCAAGTCGGTGCTGATGACCTTCTCTCGCAGATCTACCACGCCAACATCAACACTCAGGGAGGCATTGTGAGTGTATCAAGCTGCTTCACCCCGTTCCCAGCAGCTGCTGACCGTCACCTCTCCTTCACAGTGCCGTGAGTCTTGGTTCGGAGAGCCCCTCAGAGCTTCCCTCGCTGACTTCTTGTCCACAGTCGACATTCTCAAGAACCAATGGTCACCCGCGCTGTAAGTCTCCTCCCGGAGAAGCTCTGAAGTCATCGCTGACCTCGTCCTTGCAGCTCAATCATCAAGGTCCTCCTCTCGGTCTCCTCCCTCCTCGCCGATCCCAACCCTCGTAGGTCATAACGGCCTTTCGCCGTCGTTTCAAGCGTACTGACCATCCCTATCGCGCAACAGATGATCCTTTGATGCCCGACGTTCGTCCTTTCCATCCCCTCCCTCTGGCTCGCGATCTCTCGTCTGACTCCCCCCTTCTCTCCACCTTCCCACTTTCGCCTACAGATCGCCCAGCGCTTCTTGAAGGATAGGAAAGGACATGACAAGGCGGCACGAGAGTGGACTGGTGCGTTTCTTTGTCGTCTCGGCGATCGTCTCGTTCGCTTCACTCTCTCATCCGCTAACTTGCTTTCCTTCACAGCCAAGTACGCTACCCCTAAAGCGAAACCCCTCCCAGAAGGCTCCGCCACCAAGTCGAGTAGCAAGCCTGGTGGGCCTATCGAGGTCCTCGTCCTCGACGATTGATTGAGCTTCGGCTCTCGTCGTCTTTCTCTCCTACTTTCGGTCGGATCGATTCTTCTCCCTCTTGTCCATACGTAGCCCCTTCCTTCGCCCTTAGCCCCCCTTGTTTTTGTATAGCTTCCCACCTGCATCGATGATAGCCCCCACGTTCAATATCCAAGGCGGAAGCCGACACGAGCGAGCGTGCGAGAGCGAAGATGAGGGCTTCGGGAAGCAGGGCCAGAGTGGTGGGAGGAGCGTCTGCTCCAGTACAGGAGGAGCTCTTCGAGACCTAACGCCGAGTGCGAGCTGACCCTGCACTCTCACAGCCGAAGCCTCGAGATGGGTACAAGCGGAAAGTACATCCTGTTTTGCGTTTCTGTGTAGCTCATGCTACTCTCGCTTGTCGCTGTTGTGTCGGAGAGGGAGCGCATCTCGGCGAAAGCGAGCTTCGGCGAAGGACAGTGTCTGAGCGGCACCCAGGGAGGACGGCAGGAGAACGAGCATCTCCAGAATAAAGCTTTGAATCTTCTCACGAGGCGCTCCAGCTCTGTAGCGCATCGGCCTTGAGAAACGACCTCTCAGCCGACGCGACGCGCTGGGGGTTGGCCTCCTCCGCGTTTCCTCGTCTCTGCACTCACTGCTCTCCAGCACCACCGACCATCTCTGCACCTCTCTACGCACCTTCGAACTCTTCCTGATGTCCTACAGCGCCAACAAAGCAGCAGGGCGGTCCTCCTCACACTCGCGCGGCCAACACGCTCCTTCTTCGCTCTCGCAAGACCAGCAGTTGGAGATTACCGAGGCGTTCCAGCTGTTTGACATGGACAAGGATGGCAGGATCGACTACCACGAGCTCAAGGTAGCGATGCGAGCGCTCGGGTTCGACCAGAAGAAGGCTCAGGTGCTGCAGATCCTCAACAGCAACGGCGATGGACAGGGCTACATCAGCGAACAGGCTTTCATTCAAGTCTGTGAGTGCTCGCCTACATCATTTGCCCGCTGCAAGACTACAGCTGACCCTCGACGCGTCCCAGTGACCAAGATGATTCTCGCGCGCGATCCAATGGACGAGCTCAAGCGGGCGTTCAAGCTGTTCGCTCCAGAAGGCAAGAGGATTACGGTGGAGCACCTGGCCAAGGTAGCGCAGGATTTGGGCGAGAACCTGGATCACGAGGAGCTGTGCGTTTGCTGCTCGCTCGTTCGCAGGCGGATTGCAGGGCTGACTGGCGCTGTTCGACCTACAGGAAAGCCATGATTGACGAGTTTGACCTGGATGAGGACGGCGCTATCAACGAGAAGGAGTTTATCAAGTAAGGCGCTGCTCTCGGCGCGTGCGAAGGCGGCGGAGGAGCTGCTGCTGACCCTCTCTCGCTGCAGTATTATGGCGGACGATGTATAACGATCCAGACACGTGTATCTACCCTCTAGCTGTGACTATACCCTTTTCGCTGTGCTCTGTAGCCCTTCCCGAAGCAAGGCGGGTTGCCAACCCCTGCGAAGCTCGCTCGGCGCTTGCTTTACAGCCGAGTGCACGAGTAGCAGGAGCAAGCACGCTACGCACTGCTCGCTCGTCGCAGCTGTAGCTCATTCGCAAGCCCGGACGGCGATCTCAAACCTCTCGCTCAACGTCGTAAGCTCGAGGAGCGTCTCTCAACGGCTCTCGCTCCTTCCCTCACTTCGCAGCTGCTTCGACTCGACAATATGGCACTGTGGGAGTGGATGGGAACGTCTGAGCTACCTTCACTGCTCTTGTACGCTATCAGCCCGCCCTTTCAACCCGCCGTCGCTGACCCCCACTCCAACAGACGCTCTCTAATCACCCTCACCCTCCTCGCCTGCACCACCGCTCTCCTAGCCCTATACCTCCGCCCTCGCTACTCGTCCTTACGCTTCCTTCGCGGTCCTGTATCGACCAGCTATCTCACCGGTTGCTGGGAAGAGGCGCTGGCGGAGGAGCCAGGTGTCGCCTACTCACGCTGGGCTGAGGAATATGGAGGAGCAGTGAGGGTAGCAAGCTTCCTGGGAGTACGTCTTCCACTTCCAGTTCCTCCGAAAGGACGCTGCAAGCTGACCTCGGCGCTCGCAGGAGGACCGACTCATGTTGGCCGACTCGGCGGGCGTCAATCATGTCATGAAAGAGTGCTACAGCTACCCGAAACCACCAGAGGTGCGAGGACCGCTCGGAAGGATCTTGGGGAAGGGGTTGCAGCATGCGGAGGGTGAGTTCGGCGACGATGTTTCGCTCTTGATGGCTCGTGACTGACCTTCTCGCTCGCAGGAGACGACCACCGCCGTCAAAAGAGGATCATGGCACCCGCTTTTTCTACTGCTCATCTGCGCGACCTCACGCCGACCTTCTTCGCCGTGGCTCACAAGGTTCGGCGACCGCTCACGTTAGACGACGGCCAAAGCTGACCCACTCTCATCACAGCTTCGAGATCATTGGCTGGACCTCATCGCTGCAGGAGGGATTGAAGAAGGCGCCTTCAAGGACTCGGTTACGGCTACTGCCTTCGAGAAGAAGGAGGGCGAGACGGTCGTCGATGCGATGAAGTGGCTCTCGCGCGCCGCTCTCGATATCATTGGACTCGGTGCGCTCCGCTCTGGCTTCTGAAGTCCACCCTTCAACTCACCACTGCTTCCCTACAGCGGGCTTCGACCACCCCTTCAACGCCCTCTCCTCCTCTTCCGACGCCCTCGGCGCCGCCTTCTCCACCATGCTTTCCTCCACCTTCCGCCCAACCGCCCGCATCATGCTCGCCGCCAACCTCGCAGGCAAGCTCATCTCTGCCCTTCCCTTTGATTTGAGCGCCTGGATGCCAGTGGAGCAAGTGAGAAGGATCCGAAGGTGCTTCGAGACGATGGAGAGCGAGACGGAGAGGATCTTGCAGGGCAAGAAGGAGGAGGCGAGGAGTGCTGGTGGAGTGGGACTTGGATTGGGGATGGAGGAGGAGAAGAGGGATTTGATGACGCTTATGCGTGAGTGGAGAGCGTTGAAGCTGCTCGACGAAGCGCTGACCATCCCTCGTTCGGTAGTCAAATCCAACCTCGAGGACGTCAAGATGACGATGTCGGACGGTGAACTGTCGGGACAGATGACTGTAGGCCTATGCGACTCCTCCTGTAGCTTCTCTCGGCGCTGACGACTCTTCTCGCAGACCTTTGTGCTCGCGGGCGCCGAGACGACGGCCGGTGCACTCGCTTGGGCTCTCAAAACGCTGGCGGAGAAGCCTCATGTCGAGAAACAACTCCGAACCGAGCTGAGGAAGGCTAAGGGGGGAGTTGTGGAAAAGGACGACGAGCTCGAATATGATGAGCTGGATCGACTCCCTTTGCTTGACGCCTTCTGCGTGCGTGACGCCTTTCTTTCAGCATCTTACTCTTCCCTGACCCTCTCTCCCACAGCGCGAGATCCTTCGCCTGCACCCCTCCCTCCCCTACACCCTCCGCGAAGCCACCTCGGACGATTCGATCCCCCTCTCTACGCCCGTCACTTCTCAAGCCGGCCAGCAGCTCACCGCCGTGCCCATCAAGTCGGGAACGGTCGTAATGATTCCTATCTATGCGATGAACCGGAGTAGAAAGGTGTATGGCGAGGATGCGGACGAGTTCAGGATGGAGAGGTGGACCGAGGAGGGAGTAGGGAAGGGAGCGGCGGGAGCTTGGGGGCAGCAGATTACGTTTTGGGGAGGGTGAGTGATTTTGTGAGCTCTGAGTCAGCTGTTATTAATTGCTCTCCTCTTTCCTCGCAGTCCTCGCGCGTGCATTGGCTACAAGTTTGCGTAAGACGACCTCGGCGCTCCCTTTCGCCATTCTCCTGAAGTGCGATAAGCTGACTTTCACCTCTTATTGTCATCCCACAGCCTTCTAGAGATGAAGGTGTAAGTCAACGATCTACTGCATCCGATTTGCTGCCCGCTGTCAGCTCTCTCCTTCATCGCTGACCTTCGCCGAACTCACTCGCAGGATCCTCACCGTCCTGCTCGATTCCTTCTCCTTCGCCCCTCGAGATGCCACCATCAAGCTCGGGCATCGCGCAGGTGCTATCACTCGTCCGATTGTCGTTGGTGAGGAGGCGTTGGGGTGCAGAATGCCGTTGAGGGTTCGGCGAGTCGAGGAGGGTTGAAGAGCGCCGAGGTGGTGGATTTGAGCTGCTGGTCGGCCGAGTTGATTTTGTGCAATCTTTCTGTGCTCTTGTTGAGCGTTTGAGGGGGTTAAGAGCTTTACTTGGTCAACTTCAGCGAACCCCGAGGCGCATGTGATTGATTCGCCGGCGCCGAGCTCGAGCTGAAAGCCAGGAGGTTCGCAGAGGGCTTGCTACGAGCAGGGGTTCGGCGACGAGACTTCGATAGACGTGTTTACTCTGCAGGCCATCCCTGCATGTCCCACCCGTCTCGAGAAAGCCGAGTCGAGAGTGTGAGGTCACCGAAGCGCCGGCTAACTGAGAGCCTCCGACCTCCTTGCGAGCTTGCAGATCCCCGAGCTTTTGCTTTCGTTTCCGCTTGCTCTGTAGCATTCTCATCTTGCTCTGAACCCCCTGCAAGTAAGTTTCTACACTCAGCTGACCCCCCCTTGACTCTTCCCCACAACCAAAGCCCGACGCTGACCGTCTGCCCTCCTTCTCCTTTCTTTCCCTCCCTTCCTTCGACAGTGCCCGCTTCTCCCATACAACGACTCGCACAACTAGCAGCACAGATGGCTCCCTCAGCAGATGGTGAGCTACAGCTTTCCCTTGTTAAGCTACATCGCGCTGATCAGCTGCTCTCTCTCTCGACATCAACAGTCTTCGCGACTACTCCTCTCAACCCTCCCGATGCCATTTTCAAGCTCACCGCCGACTACAAGGCCGACACTTTTGATAAGAAGGTCAACCTCGGAGTAGGCGCCTACAGGGACAACGCTGGAAAGCCCTTCGTCCTGCCTGTCGTTCGCAAGGTCAGTCTGTCGTCCACAGCAAGGCGTCATGTGGTCTTCACAGCAGCCCGACGGCTCAGTTCAGCTCAGCGCAAGGTTTTGAGGGGGATCAGGTGGTATCTTGACAGCTTTTCAGAGCTTGGGAGGGAGGATTCGGGCCACTGGGAAGGAGCGAAATGCGAGTGCGGGGAGGGGAGAGGGTCGACTCGGTTGGCTGGGGCGGGGAAAGCTTGTTCGGAGGGAGCGTTAGCAGGCGCCTGACGGATCGCATGATGTAGCGGTGCTGCTACCTGCTCTGCTGCTGTCAAGCGCGAGCAAGGAGGGCGGACGAACCATCAGCGGAGGAGCTTCTCTTGCTCGCCATCAGATCTCGTCCTTGCAGGCCACAGAGCAGTGCTAATCCTTTCTCGATCCATTCTAACACCCTACAGGCCAAGATCTTGATCGCCAACGACGAGACTCTCGACCACGAGTACCTCCCCATCGCTGGACTCCCCGCCTTCACCTCTGCTACCGGCAAGCTCATCTTCGGCGAGGACAGCCCTGCTCTCAAGGAGGGTCGCGTTTCCACGTACGTTCTTCTGCTCTCGATCTATTCGGATCTTGCTACTCGGACTTGCAAACTGACCGTTTCGCTCCTTCGGACCTACAGCATTCAGACGATCTCGGGAACTGGGGCCAACCACTACGGTGCTGCTTTCCTTGAGCGCTTCTACGGACCTTGGGCCGGCAAGACCAAAGAGGAGAAGGTCATCTACGTCTCCAACCCCACTTGGGGTCCGTTTTTCCTCTTCTCCTTTCTCGGCCGCGACCTCTAGCTCACACGCTCGTTCTCTCGCAGCCAACCACAAGTCCATCTTCAACAGCGTCGGATGCACTCCCGTCGACTACCCCTACTACGACCCCAAGACCATCGGCCTTAACCTGACGGCCTTCCTCGACTTCCTTCGCTCGGCGCCCGCTCAATCCGTCTTCCTTCTGCACGCCTGTGCCCACAACCCTACCGGAGTCGATCCTACTCGTGAGCAGTGGAAGGAGATTGCCGATATTTTCACCGCCAAGGGTCACTACGCTTTCTTCGATTGCGCCTACCAGGTGAGTTCCCTCTCCCTTTCGAATCGCCGAGCCACGTTCTGACCTCGTTCTTCTCTCGCTTCTCAACAGGGATTTGCTTCCGGAGATCTCGACAACGATGCTTGGGCCGTTCGCCACTTTGTCGAGAAGAAGGTGCCCCTCCTCGTTTGCCAGTCCTACGCCAAGAACGCTGGTCTGTACGGAGAGCGTATCGGTGCTCTCAACGTCGTCGCTTCGCACAGTGGAGACGTCGAGGGTGGAGCTCAGAGAATCAACAGTCAGCTGCTACTGATGCAGAGGAGTGAGATCTCGAACCCCCCTACCTTCGGCGCCAGGATCGTGAGTTTCCCCTCGTTCTGCTGCTTCGTTGCGAAGACGCAGAAAGCTCACCTTTCGCACATCATACAGGTCTCCCTCATCCTCAACGACCCCAAACTCTTCGCCGAGTGGAAGCAGGACATCTCGAGCATGGCCGAGCGCATCATCCTCATGCGCAAGAAGCTCTTCGACCTCCTCGAGAACAAGTACAAGACCCCCGCCGTCGGTCCCAACGGATGGAGTCACATCACCTCGCAGATTGGCATGTTCTCCTTCACTGGCCTGAACCGTAAGTCGTCATTCCGCCGAGCTCGGCGTTCGG
The DNA here is from genome assembly GCA_019775505.1 of Leucosporidium yakuticum. NCBI lineage: Eukaryota > Fungi > Basidiomycota > Microbotryomycetes > Leucosporidiales > Leucosporidiaceae > Leucosporidium > Leucosporidium yakuticum. The sequence goes on from JACWFO010000108.1 coordinate 280,807, forward strand.
CGCTTGAGATCGCCTCGCTCACCCTTTGTCTTCTGCACCTACAGCCCAACAGTGCAAGGATCTTTTGGAGAAGGGTCACATCTACCTGACCGCGAACGGAAGGATCAGCATGGCCGGTTTGAACGAGAGCAACATCGAGTACTTTGCTGAGTGCGTCGACAAGGTGGTGCGCGGGCAGCTGTGATAGTTAGATGTCTGTGACTTTGAATATAGAAATGAATCTGAAGTGCTTTCACTACAACTTGAATCGAGAGCGAAGTGTTTCCTGAGCGAGAGGGGTCGACTCCTCGAGGAAAGGCAGAGGGGCCGAATTGCTCCTCTTCCTCCTCCCACTCGCTCGCGTTTCGCTCGACTTGGATCGCTCGCTTACGATGGACGAAGGATTGGTGCAGACGCTCGAGAAGCTCTCGGTGCAGCTTACATCGACTGAAGGTAAGCTACAGCTGCTCTCCTCCGCGCTCGAGCTCGAGAGCTGACTCGCCCTCCACGACGCACAGCTTCCTCCTCGCCGCCAATCCCCGCCGAGATCATTCAGCACATCTTGGGCTTCCTCGACCCTTCCGACGCTACTACCCTTCCCACCCTGCTCGCCTCCCAACTCGTCTCGCACAGCTTCGCCGCCGCTTCGCTCGCTCCCGTCGTTTGGCGCCCGCTCGTCAAGGCTCGCTGGGAGTTTGGACAGCTCAAGCACCCTTCCTATCGACTACCTCTAGCGGACGATAGAGCTCTCATCGACCGGCTCTTCCCCTTGCGCGAAGGAAGTCGCGTCGCCCCTCAAGACCCCTTCGCCGTCTACCGCACTCGCACCCTCCTCGACTCGCTCATCCAGAAGCACATTCGCCGTCTCGTCCGGGGAACCAAAGATCGTCTGGTATCCATCGATACGGTTTGCGCTTTCGAGGAATGCGCCATGGATCAGCTCTATCGAGCTCCGAACTCCCGAGGCGAGGCAGACGCTGGCGAGTACTTCGGCGAGGTGAAGTGGGCAGACGAGGTCATCTTTGCCTCGCGGCACAGGATGGCAGTAGAGTGCTGGCGTCAGATTGCAGCCGGAACGATTGAGGGGAACGAGGCTTTCGAGCGAGGAATGATCGCCCTCGCCGAGTTCAGTGGCTCCCTTCGGTTTGGCGAGGTAAGGGCGTCGATCTTCGCAGGGAACGCTCACTGACAGCTCTTTGTTACTAAAGATCCCTAAACTCCTCGATATATTTGCTGCCGAGGTAGAAGGGTGGCTAGAGCAGCTTGAGATGCGCTCCACCGAACCCGTCGAGGCTCTGGAGCGAGCAGTGCGCACCGTTTCCCTCGTCCTAGACTTCGCAGGCTTCCGCAATACTCGGCACAAAAACGAAGAGATGGATTACGGCAAGCGGCGCGATAGTATCTCCCTTGATCACGTATGTCGCGCCACTCCTTCGTCGCCGAGCTTGACGCCGAACGTCGAACCCTGACCCCCTTTACCTCGCAGCGATTCCTGGACGTGGCTATCAAGTTGTCAGAGAAGCAAGATCACAACAACCAGCCAGACCTACTCGATGCCGTTCATGAAGGCTTCCACAACGATGCGACCGTCATCAGCCACCTCGCTTACCTCGCCATCGTCGTCGGAATCTGCCGAAGGCTGGAGCCGTCTCGAGCCATGCAGATCTTCCTTCCTCGAGACGAAAGGGAGGTTATTGTGTCGTGGAAAGAGCCGCCGTACGCTGCTATAGTCATCAACATCGCTACGCGAGAGCTCGCCGACGTCTTGCCCGAAGAAACGAGGAGGATGAACGAGGGTTGGACTGGCCGCTCCGCCGTCGAGATGGTGAGTGATGGAGAGTATCTCAGAATTTCTGGAAAGCTGACCCCCCTTATTTGCTTGCAGCTTCGCTACGTCGCCCGGGACGTTCAACAGCAAGCAGGCTTCCACTCCGAGGGGAACATCTCGTCGAGCACTCGAATCGACGCGGCGACGGGCTTCTATGCCGCAGCTCTCCTCGCATGCGTAGTTGGAGTTGAAGAAGAGCAGCATGATGCAGCGCACCAGCTTCTCGACCTCTACAGTCAGCCCGCCTACGCTTACGACATCGACATCCTCCGCCGAATACTACCCTCGTTTCCTTCACGCCTCACTACCATCGCTCAAGAGCTCATTCAGTCAACGGTAAATAAGGACTCGACTCCTCCCTCTCCTCGCAGGCGGCATGAAGGCTTTCCGCTTCTGCTGCACGTTGGCGACGTCCTTGCTCGGAGATCGAATGATGAGCTCGGGATCATCGTAGGATGGGAGGCCAAGCCCGTCAAAGCAACGAAAGGCGAGTGAAGAAGTTCTTCGATTCCTAGAACTCTTGCTCACGCTGCTTCATCACAGCGCTCCCCCGTCTCAAAGCGAGGCGAGGCTGTCGAGGACGTGCAACGCTGACCCCTTCTCTTCGTCTGAAGCGTCGCGAGGAGGAGTTCGTATACCTCGCCGTGAGTTCCTACTCGCGCTACATCGTATCTAGCTTACTGAACTTGCCATCCACAGGTCACGAGCAGCACCACGCCCTACAGCGACCTGGAGCGAGTGGAGGAGGACGACGCCGAGCCTCAGGGCGATGACTCGGACTTTCCGCATGCGTATCGAAGCCGGGAAGAGTGGCATGCCCTCCTCCACGGCGTGAACAAGCATCTCGGACGATACTTCGAGACCATCGAGTGCGACTACTACGACCCTTCTTACTTCGAGCCCTCGGCGGAGCTAAAGGCGATGTACCCCGACGGATGAAGTGCGCAGGAGGGTAGCTGGATAGTTGAGCTTAGAGCGGTCTGAATGTGATACGGTCGCTTCAGCTCTCTCGAAGAGCATTGCGAATCAGTGAGCTCAAACGAGAAGCGAAAGGAGAAGGGCGCCGAACCAGCGCCGAACTTTCTCGAGGAGAGCTCTTCGACGTGCGGGGGAGCAGAAGAAGATCAATTAAGCTACTCTAAAACTATATCAAGCAGCCAAGTCTACAGCGGAGGCTCCTTGTCGATTTCGCAACGAGCTACCTCTCGTTGAGCGCGTTCGGCTGCTCTTGCCTTCGTCCACTCACCTCGCTTCGTCTCGGCAACGTCGGTCCACTCGAGGATGACGCTCAAGAGCTTACCAGCGTCGCTGCTACTGCTACTCTCGCTATCTGCACCTTTACACGCCCTCTCCTCCCACTCGCCTCAAGACCTCTTCGCCTTTCCACGATACTGGGTCGTCCTGAAGCAGGAAGGAGTGCTGAACGACACGGTACAAGACCTCCTACGCGAGCACAAGGAGGTGAGCCTCCCAACCCGCTCTCCTACAGCTCACCAGCTAACGACCACGCACACCAGGCATCATCATCCGATCCCTCGCCGCCCTCTCATTCAGGAGCGGTTCACCTCCTTCGAACACCAGCTGGACAAGCTTTCCTCTGCTCCGTACCCGCCGCCAACGACGCTAGTGACTCTGCTAAGCAGCATGAGGCCAACCTGCTCGAGCGTGAGGCGGAGAGGGAACGGGGGTTGGAGAGGGGATTGGCATTGCTCGAGCCCATGAGGGCGGGCTGCATTTATCAGAAGCAGAACTGGTTCACGTACAGCTTTTGGTGAGTGCTGTCCACTTGCTCAACGCTGCCCCTCGTTCGCAGGACGCATACTTCGGCGACCGACAACCAGCTTCGAGCGGGCCTGCCAACGCTGAGAGCTGATGACCTCCTTCGCTCTTCGCAGCTACGGTACCGAGATCCGACAATTCCACGAAGTGCGCGTAGCAGGCTCGGTCGGCCCCTCCGAGGATCCCAACGCCGATTCCTACACTCTCGGCCAAGCTCCCGAGCCCGTGAGCGCTCAGCCTCCCAAGTACGGTAGTGGTTCGGGATTGCTAGCGAAGAAAGATCAGAGGATCCCGGCTACGCTGGGAGGAGGGAATGAGATGGGCTTTGGGTGGGATGATGGAGGGAGGTATTTGAGCCAGGTTTGGGAGGATGGGACGATTTGCGATAAGACGGGGATGCCGAGGACGGTGGAGGTGCAGGTGAGTGCTGGGAGAGCGTACAAACTTCAAAGAACGGTGCTGACCCTCTCTTCTTGCCCTGCAGTTCCACTGCAACACCCAGACTATCGACCGAATCGCTCTCATTCGCGAGACGGCCAGTTCGTCCCTTCCCTAGCCCGCGACCTCGAAGCGAGAGTCTCGCTAACTCTTATACTTCTTACAGTCTGCCGCTACGTGATGATCATCCACACCCCTCGCCTCTGCAGCGAAGCCGTCTTCCTCGAAGGTCGCGACTCGTCGGCCGAACCCTCCAACATCATCGAATGCCAACCCGTCGTCTCCAAACTCCGCTCCTCCGTCGATCCTCCAGCGCCAGCAGAAGCCGACACTCCCATCTCACCACCCACTCACGTCGAAGAGCCCCTCAACGCCCCTCCAACGCCCGCCGAACCGGCTCAGGCTGAGGACGGCGATTCGTTCGCTGAGCTGATGGAGACGGCAGGAGTCGTTACACTCATGTACGACCCCGACACGGGCGAGATGCTCTCGGCCAAGACGGAGGATGGGAGGGAGGTGTTCTCGGAAGAGGATTTGAGGGATGCGGCTCGCGACAAGGGAGTTTCTCTCGACGACGTGGCGGAGGAGCGAGTGAGGGCTGCTGGAGGCGCTGGAGCGGATGATTTTACTATTGAGGGCTTGGAGGAGTTGGGCGACCTCGCGCGATTGGTGGGTTGCTTCTCGCTTCTCTACGCTTTCTCGTCGGCGATGCTGACCCTCCTCTCACCGACCTCACAGATGCGCGAATCCATCGCCGAAGCTCTCCGCGGAGTCGTCGCAGGTGGAGACCGAGCCGCCCAAGACGCCAACGCCCACGACCCGGTCCTCGTCAACGGCATCGAAATCCAAGGGCTCGCCGACCTGGTCGGAGCTCTCAAGCGCGGCGAGGAGAAGAAGGCCGGCAACGCCAACGCCAATGGTGCGCAGGGGGGCAAGGTCAAGCCGGATCATCCGGGATTGGCGGCGTATAGGAAGAAGTTGGAGGAGCAGCTCAAGCAGGCGGCGATGGCGCCGGAGAGGCTGGGGAGTGAGGAGCATGAGGAGTTGAAGAAGGGGTTTGGGAGGAGGTATGATGAGGATGAGGATGGAGAGGAGAAGAAGGAGAGGAAAAGGGATGAGCTGTAGCTGGCTGTATATTGTAGCTTTGCCGTTTCGCAGTGATTCGCCAGCCGGAGGAGAGAGCGAAGCTGCATGTAGGGCTTTGAGAGCTCTCGGAGTAGAGCAGAGCAGGCGAAGTTACTTCTGAATACACCTAGCCAGTCTGCTGTCTAGCAGGTCAAGCTCGGCGAGGAAGCTACTCGGCCGTCGAGGAATCGACTTGGACGGCGCGGTTGCAATCTGAAGGTCTGCCTCACTCCGCTCCCCTGCTCGAGGGAAAGCACCCACTACTCGTCTCTTTCGGCACCCCCGTCTTTTCGCTTTCTGTAGTACAACCCCGCTCCTCTTACAGACAAGGAGCAGCTTCGATTCTTTCCCTCCCCTTCCCCTTCCCCTCCTGCCAACAGGCTCCCCCTTCCTCCCTCACCCCCTCCCAACTCCGCCCATCATGCCGCCTAAACCCGACTACTCGGGGTACCAGTACAAGAATATGGTGAGTCTCCCTCACTGCTGCTAGGGCGAGTTGTAGGGCTTCATGGGGAGTAGCTGGGGGACGAGGGAGGCGCGCTGGTGGAGGAATGACTTGACCGCCAGACGTGAAGGGCCTCAGAGGTCGCTGGCGGTTGTCAAGCAGCGTCAAGAGAAGGCTGTACATGACTACACTTGCTACAGCTGCTCCTTGGCGCTGGGAGAATCGCCACTTGCAACCCACCCACCCTCTGGCCTTGAGCATCGAAGCTGACTCGCGACCTCTCCCCCTCTCGCGCAGGCCTCGCTGGTCACCACCGCGGACCGTTCGACCATCCCTCGGCGAGATAATGAGCCTACAGGAGAGGCCGAATCCCTCGTTGGCCGGATCGACCCCAAGCAGATGGGCTCGCGTGCGTTCAAGGAGGAGGTCGACCTCGAGGCCAAGCGCAAGCGCGCCGAGAAGGAGCGCGAGCGCAGGGAGAAGAAGGAAGGAGGCGAGGGAGGCGCTAGAAAAAAGGCCGTCGGTAGCGGGACGAGGTATGGCGATGTGCTCGAGGCGACGCAGGATCGTGAGTTTGTTTTGCTGGCGCTGCTGTAGCTCACACACGAAAGCTAGAGCTGACCTGTTGGCTTGCATCTACAGTGGAAGGACTCGACTACCGGCCACGAGCGGCCGAAACTCGCGAGGTCTACGAGTTGATGCTCGCCGCCGTGCATTCGCTGCTAGGCGACTCCCCTCCCGCCATGGTTCGCTCCGCCGCCGACGTCGTCCTCGGCTACCTCAAGGACGATTCGCTCAAGGATTTCGACAAGAAGCGCGAGACGGACGCCCTCTTCTCTGGCTCGGTGCCCGCTGAGGTGTTTGCTCAGCTCGTCGCGCTGGGCAAGAAGATTACGGATTACGGAGAGGAGGAGGAGAAGGGCAAGAACGACGACGATGATGAGAATGCGGGCGCTATCGACGAGGATGTTGGTGTCGCCGTCGTCTTCGAGGAGGAGGAAGAGGAGGAAGAGGAGGACGAGGGCTACGAGGTCCGGTCCGAGGGCGATTCCGACGAGGATGAGGAGGCGCCCGAGCTTCCCGTCGAGGACGAGATGGTCACTGGCGATGCGGACGACGACGAGGGAGACGCCATCGTCATCGGAGGTGCCGCCGACGAGTCCAAGAAGGCTTCCGGACCAGGAGGAATCATCTCGGCTCGCGAGATTGACGGTTTCTGGCTCCAACGCCTCGTTGCTCAATCCTACACCGACCCCCTCGAGGCCGCCGAGAAGACCACCGCCGCCATGGGCTTCCTCTCCTCCGACTCCAACAAGCGCGACGTCGAGAACTCGCTCATGGAGTTGACCGACTACGACAAGTTCGACCTCGTTTCTACCCTCATCAACAACCGCGAGAAGATCGTTTGGTGCACCAAGCTCGCTCGTTCGGACGACAACGAGAAGGTCGACGTCGAGGTCGCCATGCGCGAGAAGGGCGTCGGATGGATCCTCAAGGAGCTTCGCGGCGACGTCGCCAAGCCTTCGCGCGGCAAGGGCGATGCCATGGATGTCGACGATGCCAAGGTCGACCCCTCGTCCCTCAAGGGTACCCTCGCTCCCGGTGGATTCGCCCCTCCCCCTCGCAAGACGGTCGACCTCGAGGCCATGGCCTTCTCGCAAGGAGGACGTCTCATGTCGAACAAGAAGTGCAAGCTGCCCGAGGGATCGTTCAAGCGCTCCAAGAAGGGATACGAGGAGATTCACGTTCCCGCGCCCAAGCCTGCACCTCTCGCTCCTGGCGAGCTCGTCCCCGTTACGAGCATGCCCGAGTGGGCGCAGGAGGCCTTCAAGGGTAACCCCAACCTCAACCGCGTTCAGAGTCGCCTCTACCCCATCGCCTTCGGAACCGACGAGCCCATCTTGCTTTGTGCCCCCACTGGAGCCGGAAAGGTGCGCCGTTTTGCTCCTCGCCGATTTGTTTGCAGCTGCTGACCCGCTTGCCTCTCGCATAGACCAACGTCGCCATGCTCACGATCCTCAACGAGATGGCCAAGCACCGCAACGAGGTCACCGGCGAGTTCGACTTTGCCGCCTTCAAGATCGTCTACGTCGCTCCCATGAAGGCTCTCGTCCAGGAGATGGTCGGCAACTTCAGCAAGCGGCTCTCGTGCTTCGGCATCACCGTAAACGAGCTCACGGGAGATCGTCAGCTCACCAAGGAGCAGATCGCCACGACTCAGATCATCGTCACCACGCCCGAGAAGTGGGATGTCATCACTCGCAAGTCGACCGACACTTCCTACACCAACCTCGTCAGCCTCATCATCATTGACGAGATCCATCTCCTTCACGACGACCGTGGACCCGTTATCGAGTCGATCGTCGCCAGGACCATCCGTCGCATGGAGCAGACTCACAACTACGTTCGCCTCGTCGGACTCTCGGCCACCCTCCCCAATTACCGCGACGTCGCCAAGTTCCTCCACGTCGACCCCGAGCGTGGTCTCTTCCACTTCGACTCGTCTTACCGCCCGTGCCCGCTCAAGCAGGAGTTCATCGGAGTCACCGAGAAGAAGGCCATCAAGCGCTACCAGGTCACCAACGAGATCTGCTACGAGAAGGTTCTCGAGCACGCCGGCAAGGATCAGATCATCATCTTCGTCCACTCGCGCAAGGAGACGGCCAAGACGGCCAAGTTCCTTCGCGACCACGCCCTCGAGATGGAGACGATCACTCAATTCCTTCGCGCCGACCCCGCTACTCGTGAGATTCTCACCTCCGAGGCCGAGACGGTCACCGATCCCAACCTCCGCGACATCCTCCCCTTCGGTTTCGCCATCCACCACGCCGGAATGAACCGCGAGGACCGTACCCTCGTCGAGGACCTCTTCACCGACGGCCGCATCCAAGTCCTCGTCTCGACCGCCACCCTCGCCTGGGGAGTCAACCTTCCCGCTCACGTCGTCATCATCAAGGGCACTCAGATCTACAATCCCGAGAAGGGCAAGTGGGTCGAGCTTTCGGCGCAGGACGTCCTCCAGATGCTCGGACGTGCCGGTCGACCGCAGTACGATACTTTTGGAGAAGGAATCATCATCACCAACCACTCGGAGCTTCAGTACTACCTCTCGATGATGAACCAGCAGCTGCCCATCGAGTCGCAGTTCGTCAGCAAGCTCGCCGACAACCTCAACGCCGAGATCGTTCTCGGTACGATCCGCAACCGCGACGAGGCTGTTCAGTGGTATGTGGCGTTCTTCAGAGTTCCGTCTCGAACTCAAGCTGATCTCCTCGTTTTCTGCTCACAGGCTCAGCTACACCTACCTCTACGTTCGCATGCTCGGCACTCCTTCGCTTTACAGCGTCTCGCCCGACTAGTGAGTAGCTTCCTACCCTCTTCAGCGTGCATGACTGACCTCGCTCTACCTCACAGCCGCGAGGAGGACCCTCAACTCGTGCAGAAGCGCTCCGACATCATCCACACGGCCGCCGTTCTACTAGAGAAGTGCAACCTCGTCCGCTACGATCGCAAGAGTGGTGTCTTCCGTGCGTTTTCCCTCGCCGCTCTGTTGTTGCCCTCGAGCTAACCTCTTGTCTCGCCGTTCGCAGAGAGCAACGAGCTCGGCCGTATCGCCAGTAGCTACTACGTGACCCACACCTCGATGGGCACTTACAATCAGCACCTCAAGTCTGCTTCGGGCTTCATCGAGCTCTTCCGCGTCTTCTCCATCTCGGAGGAGTTCAAGAACGTTCCCGTCCGCGCCGAGGAGAAGTGAGTTTCTTCGCCCGATCGTCTCGTTTTCGCCGCTCGCCGCTAATGCTCCCCTCCTCGGTAGGCTCGAACTCGCTAAGCTGCTCGAGCGCGTCCCCATCCCCATCAAGGAGGGCGTCGACGACCCTTCGGCCAAGATCAACGTTCTTCTCCAGGCCTACATCTCGCAGCTCAAGCTCGACGGTTTCGCCCTCGTCGCCGACATGGTCTACGTCACTCAATCGGCCGGTCGTATCCTTCGCGCCATCTTCGAGATCTGCCTCAAGCGAGGATGGGCCGCTCTCACGCACAAGGCGCTCGCGCTTTGCCAGATGGTCGAGAAGAGGATGTGGGGATCCATGACGCCGCTGAGGCAGTTCAAGGGAGTTCCTACCGATGTTATTAGGAGGGCGGAGCGCAAGGAGTTCCCTTGGTACCGCTACTTCGATCTCGAGCCAGCAGGTGCGTTGCCGAGCGATGATTCTCTTTCCTGAGCCTTTCGCTGACCCTTTTTGACTTTCGCAGAGCTCGGAGAGCTTATCGGAGAGCCCAAGGCCGGTCGTCTCGTCCACCGTCTCGTTCACCAGTTCCCCAAGCGTGAGTTGTGTCTTCGCTCGAGCTTGCGAGCGTCCGCTAACCCATCTCCACCCACAGTCGAGCTTCAGGCGCACGTCCAGCCCATCACTCGCTCGCTTCTCCGCGTCGAGCTCACCATCACCCCCGACTTCCAATGGGATGAGAAGGTGCACGGCGGTGCGGAGGCTTTCTGGATCCTCGTCGAGGACGTCGACGGCGAGATCATCCTCTTCCACGACCAGTTCCTCCTCCGTCAGCGCTACGCCGAGCAGGACCACTTCGTCTCCTTCACCGTTCCCATGCTCGACCCTCTCCCTCCCAACTACTTCATCTCGGTCGTCTCGGATCGCTGGCTCCACTCGGAGACTCGTCTTCCCATCTCCTTCAAGCACCTCATCCTCCCCGACAAGTTCCCTCCTCCCACCACTCTCCTCGACCTGCAACCCCTCCCCATCTCGGCGCTCCACAACAAGGAGTTCGAGGCTATCTACTCGGAGAGCATCTCGACCTTCAACAAGATCCAAACCCAGGTCTTCCAAGCCCTCTACGCCACCAACGACAACGTCTTCGTCGGCGCTCCTACCGGCTCGGGCAAGACCATCGCCGCCGAGTTCGCCCTCCTTCGTCTGTGGTCGCAGCCCAAGGCTCAGCGCGCCGTTTGCATCGAGCCGTTCCAGGACGTCGTCGACGCTCGCGTCGCCGAGTGGAAGGCCAAGTTCGGCGATGTGCAGGGCGGCAAGGAGATCGTCGCTCTCACCGGCGAGACGAGCGCCGACATCCGTCTCCTCGAGAAGGGAGACGTGATCGTCTGCACTCCCGGCCAGTGGGATCTCATCTCGAGGAGGTGGAAGCAGCGCAAAAACGTCCAGACCATCGGCCTCCTCATCGCCGACGAGATCCAGCTCATCGGAGGCGAGATCGGACCCACCTACGAGGTCATCGTCTCGAGGACTCGCTACGTCGCCGCGCAGACGGAGAACAAGACCCGTATCGTCGCCTTTGGAGTCTCGCTCGCCAACGCTCGCGACCTCGGCGAGTGGATGGGAGCCACCGCCCAGACCATCTTCAACTTCTCTCCCGGAGCCCGCCCTCTGCCCATGGAGGTCCACATCCAATCGTTCAGCGTCCCTCACTTCCCCTCGCTCATGATCCAGATGGCCAAGCCCGCCTACCTCGCCATCGTAGAGTACGCTCAGGATCGCCCGGTCATTTGCTTCGTCCCCTCGCGCAAGCAGTGCCGCGCTTCGGCCGACGACATCCTCACCTACTGCCTCGCCGACCAGGAGGAGAGCCGCTTCCTCAACATCGACGCCGCCGAGCTCGCTCCTCACCTCGAGCACGTTACCGACGTCGAGCTCAAGGCTACGCTGGAGCACGGAGTTGGATTCTACCACGAGGCGCTCTCCAAGCAGGACAAGCGCATCGTCGAGCACCTCTTCACCTCGGGAGCGATTCAGGTCGTCGTCGCGTCGAAGGACACCGCATGGAGCATCCCCATGACCGCCTACATGGTCATCATCATGGGAGTGCAGACCTTCGAGGGTGAGCTACATCGTCTCGTTTCTTTCTGCGCTCTTTCGCTGACCCTCCGTTCTCCCGCTTCGCAGGCAAGGAGCACCGTTACGTCGACTACCCCTTCACCGATGTGTTGCAGATGATGGGTCGCGCATGCCGACCATCACACGACACGAGCAGTCGCTGCGTGCTCATGTGCCAGCAGGTGCGCAAGGACTTCTTCAAGAAGTTCCTCAACGAGGGCCTTCCCATCGAGTCGCATCTCCACCTCACCCTTCACGACCACTTCAACGCCGAGATTGTCACCAAGACCATCGAGAACAAGCAGTGAGTTTTCTTCGTGTCTTTCGCTTCCTTCTATTATTTGCTCATGTCCTTCTCGCTTCGCAGGGATGCTGTCGACTGGCTCACTTGGACCTGGATGTACCGCCGTCTCGTCGCCAACGCCAACTACTACAACATGCAAGGTGGGTCGTCTTCTCTACCTCTCTGCTCTCGCGCTGTAGCTCACTCGCTCTTTCCTCGCAGGCACGACTCACCGTCACCTCTCCGACCACCTCTCCGAGCTCGTCGAGCAGACGCTCACCGACCTGCAAAACTCGAAGGCCATAACCGTCGAGGACGAGATGGACACCTCGGCGCTCAACCTGGGTATGATCGCCGCCTACTACAACATCAACTACGTCACGGTCGACATCTTCAGCATGTCGCTCACCGAGAAGACCAAGCTCAAGGGTCTCCTCGAGATCGTTTCCTCGGCCGCCGAGTTCGAGAACATCCCCATCCGCCACCACGAGGACATCTTCCTGCGCAAGGTCTACGACCGCGTGCCCGTCAAGCTCGCTACCGTCGACTACGACTCGCCGCACTTCAAGACCAACGTCCTCCTCCAAGCCCACTTTGCTCGTCTCTCGCTGCCAGCAGACCTCGCCGCCGATCAGGCTCTCATCCTCGCTAGGGTGCTCAAGTGAGTTTGACCCTTGCCAGCTTCATCTCGCCCTTTCACCGCTGACCTCTTCCCTTGCTCGCAGCCTCCTCTCGGCCTGTGTCGATGTCATGTCGTCCAACGCCTACCTCAACGCTCTCGGCGCCATGGAGCTGTCGCAGATGTGCGTGCAGGCCATGTGGGACAGCGATTCGCCCCTCAAGCAGATCCCCGGCTTCACCTCCGAGGTCATCCAACGCTGCGCCAAGGCCGACGTCAAGAGCGTGTACGACATCATGGAGCTCGAGGACGACCAGCGCAACGAGTTGCTGCAGATGGACGCCAAGCAGATGCGCGAGGTGGCGAGGGTGTGCAACGCCTACCCTTCCATCGAGCTCTCACACGAGGTCGAGGATCCCGAGGAGCTCTCGGCGGGCTCGCCCATCACCGTCAACGTTACCCTCGAGCGTGAGATTGACGAGGACGACGAGGTCAACACGATCATCCCCGCACCCTTCTTCCCCGTTCCCAAGACTGAGAACTTCTGGGTCGTGGTTGGATCACGGTCGACGAAGCAGTGAGTTTCTCCTTCTCAGTCCTCGATCTCGGCGACCTCGCGCTGACCGCTTCTCTCCTTCCTTCGCAGGCTACACGCCATCAAGAAGATCACAGTACAGAGGTAAGCATGGCTCGCATCTCTTCTCCTTCTCTTTCTCCCGCTAATCACCCTTTCGCTCGAATAGGCGCCTCGCTCTCAAGCTGGAGGTCTCGCTGTCGAAGGGTCACCACGACCTAACGATCTACATGATCGCCGACGGATGGACAGGCTGCGATCAGGTGAGATCTCGTTCTCTTCCTCGAGGCTCAGACAAGACGCTGACCCCGCTCACCTTTCCATCACGCAGGAGCACGAGTTCTCTGTAGACGTCGCCGAGGCGGAGGATAGCGATGAGGACGATTCGGATGATGAGATGGAGGAATAGGACTAGTCTAGGACGTAGAGTTAGTATCAAAATGTATCAGAATATCCCTTTCAACTCTCCCTCGGGTGGTCCTTCGCGAATCTGAAAGTCGACTCGAATACACGCTTGTTGCAGTTCAATACACCCTAGAAATCCTCAGAAGCAATCTTGATGACCACCCTTCCCGCGATACGACCCGCCTCGAGATCCTGCAGCGTCTGCTCGATGTCCTCCATGCCCCTCGTCTCGACCTCGCACTTGACGAGCCCTCGAGCAGCGAAAGAGAGGGCCTCCTTCGCATCGGTGACGGTCCCAACCATGCTTCCTACGAGCTTGAGTCCCTTGGAGATGAGTTGAGCGGAGTGGAGTCTGCATGAAAGCGAGTCAGCCAGCGGTCGGCGAGAGATTTGGTCGCCGAAAGCTCACCCGAAGGGGCAGAGACCAATTGCGACCACCGTTCCGAGCACTCGGGCGTAGGCGAGCGCTTGAGAGTAGGCAGAAGGATGCGCCGAGCAGATCATGGAGCTGTAAGTCCCGCGAAGGTCAGCTCAACTCGCGGCGCAAAGGCCGATCTACTCACACGTGAGCGCCGCCCTCGGTGAGCTTCAGTACCTCGGCCACAACGTCTCCACAGATAGTAAAGTCGATAAAGTGCTCTGCACCACATCGGAGTACTAGATCGCGCTTCGCTGGGGCGTCGATGCCGACGACTCGAAGGCCCATCGCGGAAGCTGATCGCCGAGATGGGTTAGCGAGCGTCGAGAGCCGAGGAAGGAAAGCGAGACGTACCGTACTGGCATGCAAGATGACCTAGTCCTCCTCCAGCGCCGGGGATGACACACTGCAGGCGCAAAACGTCAGCAGCTAGGCGATGGGAAGGGGAAGGGAGAGAGAGCTCCTCACCCATTGACCGGCGAGGGGGTTGACGAGCTTGAGGCCCTTGTAGACGGTCAATCCAGCGCATCTGAAAGTAAATGTTAGCGCTCGCGTTCGGGGGTGAGCGCGAAGGGAGAGCTTACAGGATCGGGCAAGCCTGCTCCGCCGAGAGTGAGTCAGGGATGGGAATGGTGTGCGCTGCTGAAGCCACAGCGTACTCGGCGAAAGTTCCCTGAGCGGTGAATCCAGAGAACCTGTTCAAAAGAGGTCGAGTGAGCTGCTTGGCGCAGCAGCTGCTCGTTTCGGCGAGGGAGAAGCTTACTTGGCCTTTTGACACAGATTCTCACTCGCCTGGGTGCATGCCTCACAGGCGCCGCAGCTCCAAGCGAGGAAAGCAATCCCAACGAGCTCTCCAACCTTACGATGAGCTTCGGCGCCGGGCCCGAGGAGCACGACTCGTCCGATCCCTTCATGGCCACCGACTAAAGGCCTGATGGGCTGCAGGGCGTCAGGGGACTTCGGCGTGTGAGCGTCTACATCCGAGTGACAGCATCCGCTGTTGGTGGAGAGGTCAGCGAAGCTCGTCTAGGTCGAGAAGGAGGCTCACCTGGCTTGAAGGCGGACGAGCACCTCTCCTGGGCCAGGTTGAGGTACAGCCGCATTAAGGATCTCGTACGATGATCCTACAGCTTGGAGTACAGCTGCTCGTGCTTGGGCTGGGATGGTCGACATGCAGGCGAGTGTGGAGGAGGGAGAAAGAGCGGAGAGCGAGTAAGGTGGGGTCTGATCTCGCTTGAGGCGAATCCAATGAGCCGTCGAAGATCAGGTGATCTTGAGAGCAGAGGCGTTCTACTAAAACTTGGTTCTGCAGGTGAAGCGGGCTGGAGAAGCGAGCGACTCTTTCGGCGGAGATTGAGAGCCCCTCTCCGAAACTCGATCAAGGCCAGGAGGCGGTGTTGCAGCGCTTCGCTCTTGACCTCTTGCTTCTCTCTACTTGCTCGCTTCTCCCAGCAACATCGAATCGTAGGAACGTCTATCAGGCAGCTCTACTCACCTACAGCCCTCTCCTTCGAATCGTTTCCATCCAACACCGACGACTCGTTCCAAGAACGCGCCTCATCGCCTTTCCTCTCGACCAAACCTCACTCTCGCCAAGATGGGGCTCGCCGCTATCTTGATGGCTTCGCAGATCAAGCCTGGTGGCATGCTAGATCCCACCAAGATCATCGGTCAGCTGCAGCCGACCTCGACGGGCCAGCAACAGCAGCAGCACGGTCAGTATCAAGGCCAGCAGCAGTACGGCGCGCCTCAAGGGCAGCATGATGCTCGATACGGAAGCTCTGGAGCTGGTGCTGGAACTGCAGGTGAGCTTCAAAACGTTTGCCCGGTGAACACAGCTCGAACTGACCCTTGCGCCGCCTCTCTCAACAGCGAGCTACTACAGCGGAGCCCCACAGCAGTCACAAGGAGGTGCTCAACAGTACGGCAGTGCTACCTCGCAAGGCTACGGTGCTCCTCAGCAAGGCTATGGGCAGCAAAGTTACGGCGCGCCCTCTCCTACCCCTTCTTACAGCGGTGGAGGCTACCAGCAGCAGGGTGGGAGATTTTGATACAGCCCATTTGAGTTGAGTTTAACTTCTTCTCTCTACAGGCTCCTACTCGGGCGGCATGCCTTCGCCGAACGCTTTCCCTACCCCTTCGCACGCCGCTCCCGGCTACGGAGCTCAATCATCGGCCTTCCCTATGCCCCAACACGAGCAAGGCTACTCTCAGCCATCACCTCAGCACTACGGAGGCCAGCAGAGCTTCCCTCAACCCTCCCCCGCCGGCGGCTACTCACCAGGCTACCCGCCGAGTCAATCGAGCTTCCCCTCCCCTCCTCCCCAGCAAGGCTCGCACTACGATCCCAATCGCGGTTTGGGAACGGTAGCTGGAGCAGCAGCGCTAGGAGGAGCTGCCTACTATGGCTATCAGAAGTTTTCTGGAGCGAAGCTGCCTTTCGGAGGATCGCACGTCGGCGCTGGTGCAGCAGGAGCTTCGGACCCCAACTACATTCGCCAGGTTCTCGAGTTTGCCGTACAGGACCAGGTGAGTAATGTCTTGCTCTTTTTGTGGCGTCTGACGGCCGTTGACGATGTTCCTCGCGCAGAACATCCAAGCCTTCTACCCTCCCGGATCCCTCGAACCCCTCGCTCAACACATTGCTCGTACCGGCGCAGTTCGCACCATCGCTGCTCAGTACCGAGTCACGGAGGACGTAGCACTCGACCTCGTTCGCTTAGCCCTCTTTGATGTCGTGCTCTACATCGACGACTCGGGCTCGATGAGTGAGCACTTCGTTCGTCCTTTTCGCTCGCTGTTGCTGACGTCTTTCGCGCTCGACAGAGTTTGAAGAAAATGGCAGTCGGATCGACGACCTCAAGCTCGTAGTCTCGCGAGCAGTCACGGCAGCAGGGCTCTTCGACACGGATGGAGTCTCGGTTCGTCGTCTGCTTGCGCGACCGCCGACGAAGCTGACCCTCTGCCGCAGATCCGCTACATGAACTCGGAAAGACGGGACGACAATGTTACCTCGGAGCAAGCAGCCTCGCAGATCATCAGCCAGCTCGACTTCTCTGGGATGACTCCCCTCGGCAAGAACCTTCGGCGCAAGGTCGTTGAGCCATTGCTACTTGCCCCTGCGAGGAGCGGCGCTCTTCGCAAGCCGATGCTCATTATTGCCATTACCGATGGAGAGCCTGTACGTCTTCTCCTCCCACTCTCGGCGCTTGACTTCGGAGCTGACCTTCTCGACGACGACACAGACGGGCGAGAGCCGCGACGAGCTGGCGAAGGTCATCATGCAGACCAAGCAGGAGCTTTCGCAGACTCGTTACGGCGCTGATGCTTTCTCGTTGGAGCTGGCCGCCGTCGGTAATGATCAAGGTGCTCGTCGCTTCCTCGAAGAGATCGACAGCCATCCCGAGATTGGTCGCTACGTCGACGTGAGTTGAGCTCGGCGCTCATGGAGAGCAAAAGCTGATCTTCGATACACAGGTGACCTCGAACTTTGAGAATGAGCAGGACAACATGCGGAGAGCCAACCCTCCCGTGCAGCTCACCCCCGACCTTTACGTCCTCAAGCTGCTGCTCGGCGGTTGCGATTCGGCGTACGATAGGAAGGACGAGCGCTGAGGAGAGCGTGAGGGTGGTCTGTACCATCTTTATATTTACTATGCACCTCAGGAGATCTTACTCGACTTGAACCGAGAGACAGCGGAGCCTTACGCCGAGATCCCAGCCGAGAAGTCGCTACTCCACTACAAGATTAGCTCGCGAAAGTGTTACACCTAGTCACAATTCTCCCTCGAGCGAGTTTGATACTATACCTGTCCCCGGCCAGCTCCCCGCCCTGTCATGCCGTGTCGCGGCCGAGCTGCACTTGGTCGAAATCTATTGCACGCGACTTGTCTCCCTCTGCCTCTTCCTCGTCTCACACCACTTCTCGAGCTTCGGGCGCCCAAGATCGGAGGAAACCTGGCATCGACCATGCCGATACCACCGCCACCACCACTGGACGAGTCGATGGGAATTGAACGACCGACTTTGACTCCTCCGCCGCAAGATGCACCGACGCGAGAGGGAGAGGGAGAAGGGAAGGAGGAGGAGACGAGGGGGGGAGCTGCTCCTTTACCAGCTACGCATCATAATGGCTTGACGGATCAGACTAGCTATCTCCCTACACGGTGAGTCTGAAAAGGCGGTCTCTTGTCGACTAGCGGAGTTTGCGGCGGAGAGGGAGGGGTTGGGGATGAGGGAGCAAGGAGGAGGAGGGAGCGAGCTAAGGGAGGAGCAGGAGTATGGTCTCGAGAGCTCAGCTCCTCGTTTGCTGAGCTGGAGAGGCGTCAACGGACGATCAAGAAGACCTCGGCGCTGACCTCTCCTTGTTCCCTTCCCTCTCTATCAACCTCAGAGCAATCATCGTGGTTTTCATGGCGATGCAGCTGGCCGTAGCCCTCTCCTTCCTCGACCAGAGTATCGTCGCTACCGCCCTCCCCGTGAGTATCCCCTACCTTGGCCGAAGCGCTCTCCCTTCGCCGAGAGGTCCTCTCCCTTCGTACACAGCGACTCGATCCTCTACACGTATTCAGAGCTGATCGTTTACCCGCAGAACATCTCGGCGGCCTTCAACAGTGGACGTTCAAGCTCATGGGTCGCTTCGGCTTACCTCCTCACTTCGACGGCCTTTCAACCGATTTGGTGAGTCATGAGCTTGACGATAAAGTCAGAGTGAATTGACTGACCTTTCATACGGTAGGGGACGAGTCTCGGACGTCTTTGGAAGAAAGTACACCCTGCTAGCCTGCGTTACCGTCTTCTGGATCGGCTCGCTCGCTTGCGCCGTGGCTCAGTCCATGGTCCAGCTCATCGTGTTCCGTGGTTTGGTGAGTACTCTCTGCTTTTCAATAGACCCCCTTTTGCCCGTCGCCCGTCTTGAGAGCGACTCGTTGGAGCACGGCTGACCCTCTCATTCGCAGCAAGGAGCCGGCGGAGGAGGTCTTCTCACCCTCGTTCTCATCATCACTAGCGACGTCGTCAGTTTACAAGAGCGTGGAAAGTATCAAGGTCTAACGGAGGCGACGGTGAGTTCTCTCGAGCGCG
Organism: Leucosporidium yakuticum; assembly: GCA_019775505.1. Taxonomy (NCBI): domain Eukaryota; kingdom Fungi; phylum Basidiomycota; class Microbotryomycetes; order Leucosporidiales; family Leucosporidiaceae; genus Leucosporidium; species Leucosporidium yakuticum. Next base: position 299,628 of record JACWFO010000108.1, read on the forward strand.
CATTTTGGTTGAGGGAGTCGAGTTCGGCGCTGATCGGTGATCCCTCCCCTGCCTCTCCCAGATCGCTATCGCCAACGGTATCGGACCCGTGCTCGGCGGTGTACTCTCTGAGAAGGTCAATTGGAGATGGTGTTTCTGGTGTGCCCCGAATGATCCCTTCTCTCGATGTCGCCTCAGCGCTGACCCTTCTCCCTCTCCAGGATCAACCTGCCGATCGGCGCACTCGCGCTCGTGATCATCGCCTTCTTCCTCCCGCTCAAGGCAGTTCATGGAGATATCAAGAAGTGAGTTGGAATGGCGCCAGAGGAAGAAAGAGCGAGCTGACCGACTTGCGAGTGCAGGAAGCTCATGCAAATCGACTATGGAGGAGCCGTGCTCACGCTCGGCGGCACTACTCTCATCCTCCTTCCCATCAACTGGGGTGGAACCTCTTTTGCATGGTCCTCTCCGACGGTCATTGGCTGCCTTTGTGGAGGAGTAGCGACTTTTGTAAGCGGTCGCCGAGGTCGATCCTTCGGGCGTAGTGCTGACCGCTCTACCACGCAGATCCTCTTCTTCTGGTGGGAGAGCAAGAAGGCCAAGATTCCAATCGTTCCTCCTTTCATCTTCAAGGTGCCGACGGTATCCTGCATCTTCCTCAACACCGCGCTGAGCGGCGCAACCGTCCTCACCCAGCTCTTCTACAGTGAGTCTACTCCCTCCTCTACTGCTGCAGCCTCTGCTGAGCTCCCTTTCGTTCGATCCTACACCCGCCTACAGTCCCTCAATACCTTCAGATCGTCCGTGGCGCCTCGGCGATCCGGAGCGGAGTGCTCGTGCTCCCCCTCCTCCTCTTCACCACCTTCTTCGTCTTCATCTGCGGCCAAGCCCTCGCTAGGACGGGAGAGTACAAGGTCAACATCGTCTGTGGATACTCCCTCTGGTGCATCGCGCTGGGCTTGCTCTCGACGCTCGATCAGAACACTTCGACGCCGAAGCTCATCGGCTACCTCGTCCTCACTGGTGCAGGTCAAGGCCAAACTCTTCAGACGTGAGTTCCTCATCTTCCTCCTGTTTCTCTTAGCTCTCGGCTGACCTTCGCTCTCGTACTCGTACAGCTCCATGGTAGCAGCTCAAGCCGCCGTGCAGCGCAGCGAGATGTCAGTCGTTACGAGTACCCGCAACTTCCTACGTGCGCTCGGAGGAACCATCGCTCTCGCCTTCGCCGCCGCCATCATGTGAGTTGCAGCTCTGCCAAATTTCTCGGCCTCGCAACTGACCTGGCTTCCCTACAGCAACAACATTCTTCGCAATGACCTCCTCCCTCTCGGTTTCGACAGCTCTATCATATCGGCCGTCATTGACGACCCTACCGCCATCTGGCGATCCACCGGCGCGAACGGCTCGACCCTCTTCGACCTCTCCGACCAGCGCAAGGATCTCATAATCGCCGCCTATGTGCGCGGGTTTCGCACACTATTCCTGGTCTTCGTCGGTCTCATAGGATTCAACGCCATCATTGCGCTCATTTTCATCAAACGGATCTCGCTCAAGCGGGACGACGAGGACGAACTCAAGGCGAAAGGACAGGCTTGGATCAAGGCCAAGGCGGATAAGGCGGCGAGGAAGAAGGGTGGAAGGGACGTCGAGAAGGGCGAGAACAGCGCAGAGGGGCAGGAGACTACAGTGGTAGACCCCGAGCAGCTACAGGGAAAGAAGTAGTCGGGCATCCCCTCGGGCGTTAGAAGCAGGTTCTTAGGTCTTAGATTCCTTTAGTTCATACACGGTTGTAAATCAGTCTTATCCAAATATCTCGTTCGCCAGTCACTTCGCCAGTCGGGCCCATCTCTCTTTGCCACTTCGCCGAATCGCCGCCGAGCGAGCACGAAGCACAAACTTGAGCTTTCTTTGGCACTTGGGGTTACTTCTAGATACGAGATAGCTCGGAGCGAGCTTTTTTAGTAGATACCAACGGTGCCGTTGAGGAGGAAACCGTTGAACATGGCGAGCGCCTCGACGGGGTGGTCGTATGGGACCTGCGAACGAAAAGATCAGCGAACCGCTCGAGCACCTCGTCGTCTGACAACTCACAAAGTGTCCCGAGTCGTCGACAACAGCGAAAGCGAGGTTGCCCGAGGCGCGGTAGACACCAGCCTGCGATTGAGCCTTGCGAGCCTTGTCGTCGGCGAACCAAGGGCGAAGAGGCTCGGCGTTGAAGCCTTCTTTGCCGCTCCATTCGAGGGCGTCGAGCCACAGTTGGTTGCCCCACCAGTTGCAGATAAAGTCGGCTTTGCCTAATTGGGGTGACGGAAGGTTAGCGAGGAGAGCGAGGGAAGAAGTGGACGAGGGGCGGCGAGACGAGGAGACGAACCGGCGTAGAAGAGAGCCTTGACGCCGCTCTCGAGGAGGTGGGCGACGTGAGGGTAGCTAGGCTTCGACCTGCAGAGTGAAGGAGGTCAGCTATCGAGCTCGATTCGGTTGAATCTCGATGAAACTCACTGATCGCCGGTCAATGAGAAGCGGTTGCCAACGGGGTCGGAGCATCCGATGAACTTCTTGACTCCTCCATCCGCCTCGAGATCAACGCCGAGCTCATGGCGAACGTCGTCGCTGGTGTCGTGGAGTCGGGAAGAGGGTCAGCACTCCTTCGGCGGCGAGAGGAAGCGAACGGAAGCGCACCGGTTCAGGTAGTAGGCGATCTGTTTCTCCTCAGCGTAAGGGCCGTACTTCTCCATGTCGTAAGGGTTGCGTCCAGTCTCGTAGTACCTGCGAGTCGGTGAAGAGGAGGAGGACAGCGGGAGGTCAGACTCGAAACGCCGAGAGCGATCTCTCGACAAACTCACCTCTCGGTCTGAGTGGCCTCGCAGTACTGGTTAGCGCTGAGGCAGACGGCAGCGTTACTGGGGTTGTCGTAGCACTTCTGCACGAGGGATTGGCAACGAGGGAGGGCGGCAGCCATGCTCGCGCAATCCTTCTCGCTGACGAAGGGTCCATAGCCCGTCTCGTTGGTGCAGACGGTGGGGTAGTAAGCGGAGTATTGGATCTTGGGGTTGGTGCTGGTGAAGATGAGAGGAGGTCAGTGGGAGGATTCGACCGAAGAAGAGTCGACCGAGGCCGAGTCGACTGAACTCACAAGCCGTTGCCGACGAGGACGCTCTTGAGGGGGATCTTGGGCAGACCGGTCTCCGCAGTCTTCTCGTTCTGCGTGACGATGTAGTCGGCGAAAACGGGGATGTAGCGACCGGCGTAACTCTCGCCAGCAATCGAGAAGTCGCTGTAACGAGGGAGGGTCAGCTTAGAAGCATGTAGCACTCTAAGATTGAACGTACAGCTTTCCAACCTTGTCGGCGAAAGCGTCGAAGAAGATTTGAAGGAAGGCGTAGACCTATCGTGAAAGGGAAAGGGTCAGCCAACTCCGAGATCGCTCCCCACCGAGGTTAGCACTTACATCCTCGGCAGCAGCCTCCGTAGTCCAAATACCCTTGTCACTCTTGTCCGCGTACGAGTATCCAACACCGACGGGCTGTAAGGATGAGCGAGATTAGCTTGACCCACTCTTGCGCCGAACCTCGAATCGGGGGCTCACCTGGTCGAGGAAGATGACCGACGCATTCTGATTCCAGCTACGGGTAGAGAGAAGAGTGTTAGCCGTGTACCGAGCTACAGAGAGACCTCGGACTCACGAGTGAGGGTTGTAAATGGGATCCTCGCCCTTGGGCTGCACACGGCAAGGGCCGAGCTCCTGCAGCAGGCCGGTGAAGGACGAGCATCCGGGTCCACCGTTCAACCAGAGGAAGATGGGGTCATTCTTGGGGTCGTTGCGGCTCTCAAAGTAGTAGAAGTAGAAGTGGTGGCCGTTCGCCGTGTCGAGATAGCCGCTCCTCTGCTTCACCGAGCTGCGACGAGGTGCAAAAGAGGTCAGCTCTCTACTTCTGTACGATCAATCCTATTCTCTCCTCCCGTCCCGTTGCTCTGTAGCTCGACCCACTCGTCACAGACTCCCTTGGGCTCGCGAGAGCGCACACGGTGGTCGGGGAAAGCGGCGAGAGAGTGTACATCGAAGGTGTTGGTGCTCAGAGGAAGGGTAAGGAAAGACGAGGCAACAGGTCTGTCGATGTAGGATGTCAGCTCTGTCGCTCGCTGGCCAAGATAGCGCTGATGAGCTCACGAGGTGAAGGGCAGCTGCTGGGGAAGAGCGATGGCGGCCGCGAGGGGAGCCAGGAGCAGTGGGATGAAGGCTGATGGTGTAGCATGTTAGTTCTGTAGCTGAATCGACTATCGCTGCTCACTCACCCTTCATCGTCGTGGTAGGAAACGAAGCTGGAGCCGGACCCAACTTCGCAGCTACATCGGGCTCAACAGGGGTCGTCACTTCGCGGGCGAGGTGGGGCTGTAGGTTGGTAGCAGCTTTGAATCTATTTGCACTAATCTCTGCACCCTTTCAACACCGAGGTCCCGAGCCAGGCCTGACCTCAAGAGCGAGCGAGTGCTTCATCTCTCTTGCACTCCCGCCATTCACTCGTCTTCTGCTTCGCTACAACTCGTCACTATGGCTACCCCCCGTTCGAGGCTCGTGATTGATCTGAAGGATGCTAGCTCGGAGACCAAGGCCGTCTTCTTCACCGTCCCCTCCAAGCCCTTCGTCAGCGCTTCGTGGACTTGCACCTACTCGCAGACCGGTGTCTCGCCCAACTACTCCTTCAAAGCTCAAGTTAAGTGGACATACTACCAACCCGGATTGTCTTCGACGCCCGACATCGTGCTCCTGACTGGGACGGGCGCCGGCGCCGTAGCTTGCCAGGCGACGCCTCCCTCCCCCTTCCCATCTTCGGGTGCTGTTGAGCTCACCAAGAGTTGGAATGAGAGCTCTTACTTGTACAAGAACACTTTCAAGCTCGAGATCGGATTCCAGCTCGAGCATATCGAGGTGGGGGCAGTGGACCCTTACGCCGCTGAGCTGGTTCTCGCTCTCACGGGTGAGGTGCCGCCTCCAGAGCAGTCGAAGGCCGAAGCTGACTTTATCCACACACAGCTACTATCGACACTCGGCAGCCTCACGATGTCCGAATCGAGTTCAGCGATGGAAGGGAGCTCTGGGCCAACTCGAAGATCCTCGCCTCGGCGTCGCCCTACTTCAAAAGTCTCCTCGAGTCTGGCTTCGCCGAATCGAGCCTCGTCACTTCTAAGGAGACGAGCAGTGAGGTGACGACGTCGCCTAATAAGGCAGGGGATGATTCCGAGTCGAGCTGGGACGGCACGGAGGACGACTCGGACGAGGAGACCGACACCCTCGTCGCGAAGGACAACTCCAAATCGACGCAGAACGGCAGCTACCACAACATCAAGTCTCCCGCCACCATCACCACTTACCGCGCTGTGCTCGTCTACCTCCTCTCGCACCACATCAGCTTCGCCCCCCTCCTTTCCACCTTCCGCGCCAGCACCTACCCCGCTGCAGCCGAAGCTACCCCGAGCCGTCACCAAGCTGTTCGAGTTCTTGCTTCTAAGAACACCGGCCTCCCTTCGCCTGCCTCTCCCAAGTCCGTCTACCGCCTCGCTCACCTCTTGCAGCTCCCCACGCTCGAAGACCTCGCCCTCAAGGAGATCCAAAAGCAGCTGTCGGTCGACAACGTCGCCTACGAGCTTTACGGAAACGTTGCTGGACTCTACGATGGCGTTCGCGAGATTGTCCTCGACTTCTGCGTTGAGAACTGGGCGGCAGTCTGCGAGACTTCGGCGATGAAGGAGATGGAGCAGCTTGCTGAGGCGGGAGAGCTCTCGCCCAAGGTCATCGCTACGGCGATGCAGCTCGCCAAACGTCTCAAAAAGTGAAGGTAAAGGATTGAGCTTTGAGGTGTAGCTTTCTCGACCGCCGAGGTTCGTCGCCCTTTCGCTTTCCGAGCTCTCGCCTTGAGCTTGCTTGGCGGTCTTTGCTGACCCTTCGCTTCGCCCACAGATGGATCGTGTGCTTGCTTGAAGTTGCTTTGACGCTGGTGATGTGTGAAACGAGCTTGCTTTCTGTGTCCCTAATCATGCTCGGCGCGAGTGCGAAGGGGAGAGCGAAGTCGACTCTTGGGCGAAGATTGATGAGCTCTGCACGGGAGCAGCCCAGCTGCAAGAAGCGAGACGGGAGCAGCTGCGATCGTTCGACGAAAGTTGCCTGTGACCCCGCAGGGAGCTTTAGGGCTTCATCGAGGCAAGAAGTTGACTGAGAATCTAGGTTCGCAGCGAATGCAAATCCCGCTGAGGGGAGACGCACGACTACTGCTGGTCTCTTACAGCATCTCGCTTCAACTCTGAAGCTTCCCCTCCAGTCAGCCAACGGATCCCAGTTGCGCTGCAGGAGCTGAGCCCTCTCTCCCTTCGCTCGCCGGCGCGGGGGGGGGGGGGGGNNGCCCCCCCCCCCCCCCCCTTCATTTCGCTCTTCGCGTCCTTCTCTCCATCGAAGCACTTCCGTCACCTCTTCTATTCTTCAAGCAGAGACGAGCGTACGGCTCTGGAAGAGTTCTGTAGCATAATACAGCGCACTGACTTCGCTTTCATCTCGCAGGCTCCTCCCCCGCTCGTCCTCGTCCTCCGCTCCTTCGCCTCGCCTCAGCTCTTCGACGATATCCTCTCAGCGACCTTTACGACACCTCAGCAGCAACACAACAGCGACTAACGACCAACTAACGACACACCACACTCTTTTACACTACACAGCAACCTCACTCGACTACAGCGCCCGTTCCCCCTTCGCGCTCCTCAGCGTCCGCTAGCTCTCCGGAATGGCCGCACCCTTCGCTCTCACCTATACGGCGCCAGCAGCCGAGCTCCCCGCCTGGCAAAGCTACACACAATCCGCCACGCTCACCACCACCGCTTTCTGGACCTACGCGACCCTCGACGCCGAAGGACGGCAAACCCTCGTCTCGGGAGCAGTGGTGCAGACGGCGTATGGGACAGATATTGTGCAGCTGCCGATTACAGTGGATGTACCGTACTCGGTGGGAGGGATCTATACGAATGCAGGAGGGACAGGGCCGACCGTCGTTTCGGTGCTCGGCGCAACGGGCGACATCACCTTGGGAGCGAGCTCGCAGGTACTTCCGAGTGCCACTGCTACTGCTCCGGATGCTACGAGTGAGGGTACTAGTTCCTCAGAGACCTCAGGTGGGTTTGTCGAGGGTGTTCGCTCATTTCGAGGCGACCGCTGACCGCCGATCTCGTTTCCTGCTTCTCACATAGCCTCAACAGCATCGGGCACCACCTCAGCAGTCACTTCAGCTACATCACCATCTGCCTCTGCTTCGTCGGTCACGGTTACCAACGCTAGCTCCGAGGGTACGTCGACCCACCTTCATTCCCGCACGGGGCGCTCGCTCTTTCCCCGCTAACGATTCTCGGCTTGTCTCTTGATCTCGACTACAGCGATCACGAGCTCTCTTCCGAGTACCTCCACTTTGAGTACTCCAAGCTCGTCCTCGACCTCGGCTAGCGCGACCTCGGCGCCATCCTCCCTCGCCTCCTCCCCTACCTCCCTACCTCCCTCCTCAACCTCGTCCTCCTCGCCAACAGGCGCCGCCTCTCACTCCAGCGCATCCCACCTTTCCGGCGGTCAAATCGCCGGCATAGTCCTCGGCATCCTCGCCTTCCTTCTCCTCCTCATCCTCCTCCTCCTCTTCGCCCTCCGCCGCCGTCGCCGCCAACTCAAACGAGACAGCAGCGGCCGATCTCACGAATGGGACTTCACCCCCGCCGCCAACTCGACCTTCAATACTCGACGACGGAGTTCCGCCGCGACGGGAGGGAGTCGAGGAGGGCTTTGGGGGCTCGCTGGGTTGGTCGGGATCGGCTCGTCGGCGGGTGGAAGTCCTTCGACGGGGGGAGGGGAGAAGACGGAGAAGTATGGTGATATTGGAACGGTTAGGGAAGTCAGGGAGGATGGAGAGGGATTTGAAGGGATGGCGATGATGGATGAGAGCGCTTCGCCCGCTTCCATCTTTCCAACGATCCGGGGGAGGGGGGTCGAGTATGCCGCGGTGGGGGGTGCTGCTGGTGCGGTTGCGGCGGGGAGGTCGGCGAGTGGAGGTACGAGAGCGAGTGGCGAGCAGGGAGGCTTGCTCGATCCTTTCCAGGAGCGAGAGGTCGAGGAGGAGGAAGGCGACGAGGACGACGAGTTCCGAGACGAGGAGAGGGATTATCATACGCCAGTAATGCCAAGTGGATGGGCCGGGGCAGCAGCAGCGACGGGGCTACTGCATGGCGTCGGCGAGACCTGGAGCGGCACTCCCTCGACTCAAGCTTCCCCCTCTCGAGGTGATCGTCCATCTCGCGTTTACCCTTCCTTCCGCATCTCGGGAACCAGCACTCCACCCGAATCACCACCACCGCCAATACGTAGGAATCGACGAGGAGTGCCCGTCCTCTCCGAGTTTGCTTGGATGAGAGGTCGGAGCGAGGGTCTTGGCGGGACGGCGAGCACGGATGGGAGTGGGAGCGGGAGTGGGAGTGGAAGGACGAGGGCGACGAGGAGTAGTGTTAGTGGGACTACGAATAGCGGGAGTGGGAGTAGGAGTGCTGGAGCGACGGGTAGCTCGGGGTTGGAGCCTGGAGGGAGCGAGAATCGGCATTCGAGGGGATCGAGGGGCACTTCGATGAATGATGCGTCGCCGAATGTTAGCGAGCTGTTCTACAATAGTGAGGCGCATCCTTTTTCTCCTCTCTTATCTCTCTTGAGCTGACCGCCCTCCTTCGTTCGCAGCTCCTCGATGGCTCGGCACTCGCCAACCCAGCTCTTCCTCCCTCGGCTCTCCCGGCAGTCACTACCCTGATCCACCGCCCGACACGCCACTGATGTACCCTCTCGCCTTCACCAACTCGGACCCCATGCGCGCTCCTCCCCGCCGCTCTCGAGAAGCAAGCGATGAGTCGGCTGGCTCGATGAGGGAGATGCGCCATCGAACGAGCGAGGGAATGCTGGATAGGATTGCTGCGTCGTTTGGGATGGCGCTGTCGGGTTTGGGGATCAGGCAGGGAAGGTCGAGGGAGACTTCGCATGAGTCGGAGCAGAGTGGTGGGAGTGGGGTTCGTGACCGGTGAGTCGAGATCGGGTTGACCTTCTTCTTCGCCGTCGAGCTCGTAGCTGACCTATCTCTCGCCCATCTCCAGATTCACCGACACTCCACCACGCATTACGCCTCGCGTCGCCTCCCAACCCAGCACCACCGGCACTCCCTCTCTCGCTCCCCTCCGCCGTTCCATCACCACCGCGACCTTCGGCCAACCAACGCTCGGCCTCCCCCGTCCTTCCTCTTCTTCCTCGTCTTCCGACCTCGAGCAAGCAAGGAGCCTCGAGCATTACGACTCGTTTGAACAAGACTTTACGCCGCCGAAAGCTGGCGCGGCGGGCAGGGGAGCGCCGAAGGGGGAGGAGAATCGGTTGACGGCGACAAGCTTTGGGACTTTGGGGCAGTGAGTCTTCCACGCTTTGTTTCTCTCTCTATCGCGCGACTCGAACCAACCCTCGCTCGCTCGGAACCTACAGACACATCGACTCGAACCCTCGCTCGCCTTCGCCGAGTGAAGTCCTCTCCGAAGGCGATCTCGGGGCTACGACTCTCGGCTCTCATTCCCACTCCAACTCTCACTCGCACTCGGGCAGCGGCTCCCAATCGCATTCGCACGGTCATGGCCAATTCTCCTCCTCCGAGCACGAACCCTCCTCGCAAGGTTCGGAGGCGCACTCTCGTCTCGGCAGCGGCGGCGCACCGCCAGCGTACGATAGGAGGAGGAATACTCTCGGTCGACAGGTCACTGTCTCTGAGGCGGGGTCAGGGAGCGGCAGCGGCAGTGGGAGGAGCAGGAGTATGAGGACGGCGGAGAGTAGCGAGGGGAGCTCGGGGAACCATAGCAGCGGGGCGAGTCATGCTCACTCTTCGAGCTCGGGAGTACCGCCACCGATTCCTGAGTCGGAGACGGTCAGGCAGGGGCTGGGGGATCGGTGAGGAGGAGGGAAAGGAAGGAGCTTTCGACTTCGCCTAGAGTCGGGTTAGACCTTTATTGCTAGCAGCCTATTTTGTTATTCATTCGCACACCTCATGTCATATACACACGCATTTGCTTCGACTTCGCCCGAAAGCTCGGCGAGCAGAGCATTCGGACGATGAAGAGAGCGCCGAGCGGTGGGAGCGAGAGTGAATGGGGAGGGGGGGGGGGGGGGAGAGAGCACGAGAAGGACATATGAGCTCTTGTAGCTCGATCGGTCCCCTGCAGCAGGAGGAAGACCGCCTTCTTCTTCGCCTAGCTCGGCGATCACAAGGCTGAGGTTGCTCGGGCGCTCTCTTCTCGTAAGCTCTCCAAATCAGTCGAAGAGCCTTGGCAGGGCGTTTCCTATCGTACTAATCCGTATCATATTCGAAGCTAAGCGCAAGCACGTTTTCCATCTGCGAAGGCAGGAGGGAAGGTCAGCTCGGCGCTCGGCGCTCGGCGCTCTTCCTTCTCGGCGCGCTAACGACTCACCAATCAGCTCCTACTTGTTCACTAAAGCAGCTTCATCAACTTCATCGACACTTTGCCCGACAGCTCCGTCTCGCCCCTCAGCACTCGAGACTCCATCTCCTTCATCGCCGAGCTCTGCTTCACCTCGGCCCAGTGCTTCGAAGCGAAAGCGACGACGGCAGCGGCGATCTCGTCGTAGACAGAGGTGACTTCGGAGAAGAGCTCGTAGGCGACGTTGTCGATGGTGAGCTGAGAGTTGATGGACGCGAGGGCGAGGTCTTGGAGGTCGACGAGGGAGAGGAGGTGAGCGAGTCGGTAGACGGACTTTGGCGAGGCGGGGAGGAGTGAAGAAGGGTCTTGGACCGTGGAAGCAAGATTTCGAGGTGTACCGCCGTCTCCGCTCGAAGCCCCAGCAGCGCGAAGAGTAGAGGTGAGAGGAGCGAACGAGATGTGTCCCGTAGCGAGGTAGACGACGACGGCGCGGTAGGTTGTGTAGGCGGTCTCGGTGACGACGAACTCGTGGAAGGGGTGTGAACAGCTGTCCTCGGCTACTCGAGAGCCCCCCTGCGTGTCTCCCGCCTGCGTTAAAACCTCGTCCCGCTCGTCGTCCGAGTCGTCGAAGGCGCTCGACTTCGTCCTTCCTTCCTCGACATCCTTCTTTCCGAGCTGCGAGGGTGTACGCTTCATCTGACTCTCGGAGAAGCCCGACTTGAATAGTTGAGCAACGTAGGGCGATCTGGAGCTGAGGAGCGCCGAGCTCGTCCAAAGGTCTCGGCCGAAGCGTGGGAAATAGCTGCGAACGTCGGCGTGGTGGCGGCACGAGAGTACGTCTGTAGTAAGAGGAAGTGAGGTGGTCATAGAGGGCCTCTTATAGCCTTTCAACTCACCGGCGAAGGAGGAAGCCGCTCTCGTGAAATTGACGGCCGCTTCTTCCCCGCTCATCTCGACACGAAGGCTCACCCTGACATCGCTCTCCTTGAAGCCACCGAAGTAGCATTCACCGTCCTTCTTTTCCTTGACGGCCGATAGCAAATCGCCACCCGGCTGCAGCTCAAATCCCTTGAAGAGTTTGGCCCCCCGCCACTCGAGCTTGGTGATGCGACTAAGGTCACCAACACCCTCCCAGCAAATGTGGCCACCGAAAGTTCCTCCGGCGGTGGTGGGTGACGTGAAGACTATCCAGCTCCCAAGGTTGGACAAAGACGGCGGGAACTGAATGAGCTGCTCGTCGAAGGGCATTGGAGGGGAGGTGAAGGTGAAAGTGGTTTTGACGAGCTTCATGTCGAGTGGGCAAGGGGGGTACTGAAGACGCGAGAGAAGAATCGAGCGGTTGACGAGACGAGACGGAGCGAAGCGAGCAAGTTGTGGCAGGAGGGCAACCTTCGAAGCTCGATTTCCTCGCTCTTCGCCTCGGCGCACGGATCACCTCGGTGTAGTGAGGAACGGCAGAGCAGCGGTAGCAAAGCAGTCGGCGTGATGTTCTCTCTGAGCTATCGCTTCGCGCTCTCGATATCGATTGCCACAGTACACTCGCGCAAGCCTGAGCAAAAGCAACGCCGAGCCGAGGCGGAGTTCAGCTCGGTTCAGCTCAATCCTCTCGAGCTTGCTGCTCGCATCCTCTCCTATAGCTCTCCAAACTCTCCTCGGCCGACGAGGCCGCCCTCCAATAGCTGTACACACCCATTCGAATTGCCCTTCCCTCCTTCCTCCGCTCTTCCCTACTCCAGATTAAGCACTCGCCTCCTTGGCAGCCTTAGCCTCCTCCTCCTCCACAGCAGCCGCCGCCATATTCTCAACCCTCTCCCTAGCACCCTTGACGACCTCGACCAACTCGAAGCGCTTCCTCTTGGAGACGGGACGGCAGTTGCGAATGGAGACTTGGTCGCCTACGACGCAGAGGGATTGAGGGTCGTGGATGAGGTATTTCGTGTGGGCTTTGAATTCCTATGTAGCAGGGACTAGAGTGAGCAAGCTGTAGGAAAACAAGGAGAGAAGAGAGAAGGGACGGACTTTGAGCGTCTTGTGGTCGACGGACTTGCGCTCGACTGAGACGGTGGAAGTTTGAGAGCATTTGCCCGTTTGAGTTACGATGCCATGTAGGAGAAGACCGTTGGGGAGCGAGTACTTTGGTCGTTCTGCTGCTGGTTCGGCTGAAGTTGAAGCGAGAGAAGAGGAAGAGAAGGAGCGCAAGGGAAGGGCGGTAGGGAGGCAACGGCAGGGGAGGGAGGTAGTCCTAGTTGCCTGTAGTGCTGTACGACTTAGAGAGAATGACATGGCGATTGAACGAGTCGAGATTGAAGCGATTAGAGCGGAAGGCAAAGGGGCGCAAGGCGACGAGCAAGGCTCTCTTGGATTCCTCCCCTAACCTCGCTTGTTCAACCGCTAACTCGCCTACAGCTTTCTAACGAGGAACTACAAGGCTACAGAATCCTCTTCGCTGCTAGCCCATACTCCCTCGGCTGTACCTCTCCCTCTCTCCCCTCCCGCTTCCTCCCTCTCTCCCCTCGCTCACCATGAGGCGAGCTCTCCTACGCACTCCTCGTCTCGCCCGTTCCCTCGCCACTTCAGCTGCATCAACATCTCTCGCACCTTTACCTCTCAAAGTTTCGACCCTCTCCAACGGAGTACGCGTCGCCACAGATCCTACCCCGGGCCATTTCGTAGCAGCCGGTGTCTATGTTGATGCTGGTAGCAGGTACGAGGGAGATAGGACTAGAGGTGCGGGTCATATGGTAGATCGGCTAGGATTCAAGGTGAGTGGCATGTCCTACAGCTGGAGAAGGAGCACTTTGCGTCGTTCGCTCGCTCCCCTTCGGCTTCGGCTGCTGATTAAAAGGCTACCTTCGGCGGTCCATTGGACGCTAACTCGCTCGCCACCTCGCTGCAGAGCACCTCCAACCGCACCTCGGAGCAAATGACCTCGGAAATCGAAGCTCTCGGCGGTCAATTCCTCTCGTCCTCCTCTCGAGAAACCATCATGTACCAATCTACGACCTACACCCATTCCCTCCCTTCCGTCCTCTCCATCCTCTCCGACACGGTCCTCAACCCTCTCATCACCTCAGAGGAGCTCGACGCTCAACGCGACGCCGCTTTGTGGGAAATCGGCGAGATCAAGAACAAGCCCGAGATGATCCTTCCCGAGATCCTACACGAGGTGGCGTTCCAGGGGAATACGTTGGGCAACCCCCTTCTTTGTCCCGAGGAGAGGTTGGAGACGATGACTCCAGAGACGATCAGGGAGTTCTTGGGATCGTGGTATAAGCCCGAGAGGATGGTGGTAGCTGCTGCAGGAGTAGAGCACGAGCAGTTGGTCGAGTTGGCGGAGCAGTACTTTGGGGAGATGAAGTCTCAAAGCTCCTCCACCTCCACCTCAACCTCCTCATCATCCTCCTCCTCGCGCACCTCCCCTCCCCTCTCCAAGAACCTCTCCACCTCAGCCCCTTCCTCCGCCTCTCATCTCAACCTCTCTTCGACTCCCATCCCCCCTTCAGAAACTTTCGAAATTCTGTCCACCGCACCAGCAGTCTACACCGGCGGAGAACTCTACCTCGAGAAGCCCGAATTGGAGTTTACGCACCTCTACGTTGGTTACGAGGGATTGAGCATCCATGATGAGGATATCTATGCATTGGCTACTTTGCAGGTGCTGTTGGGTGGCGGTGGGAGCTTCTCGGCCGGTGAGTGTCTCGCTCTTCGCTCTTTTTGACTCTCGGCGTTTCGCTGACCCCGGTTCGGCGCTCCCAGGTGGACCCGGCAAGGGCATGTACTCTCGCCTCTACACGCACGTCCTCAACCAACACCACTCGGTCGACTTCTGCGCCTCCTTCCACCACTGCTACCTCGATTCCGGTCTCTTCGGTCTAAACATCGCGGTTCACCCTTCCTACCTCGCTCAAACTCCGTGGTTGGTGGCTAATCAGTTGGATTCAATCACCCGGAGTGTCAGGGGTGGGATGGATGAGATTGATTTGATGAGGGCGAGGAATCAGTTGAAGAGTGGGTTGATGATGGCGTTGGAGAGTCGGATGGTTCAAGTTGAGGATCTTGGGGTTCGTCTGCCCTTCTCGCTCTCCTCCCTCTCCCTCGCGCCTCGAGCTCAAGCTGACGATGATGTACCAACACACAGCGCCAAGTCCAAGTACACGGCCACAAAGTTCCCATGGAGGAAATGACCCGTTTGATCGACGCCGTCACCCTCTCGGACCTCTATCGCGTCGCCAACCGAGTTCTACGACCCAAGACTTCCTCGCTGTTGAGTGATAGGAAGAAGAGTGGGAAACCGACTATCGTGGCGCAGGGTCAGTTGGAGGGATTGCCGGATGTTGTTGAGGCGCTCAGGAGGAGGGGGTTGGCGGGGGACGTTTAGTCGTGCGTAGGAGGGGAGTGGAGGGTAAGATAGATGTATAGAGTTACATAATGAGATGACAAGAGCGAGGCTCTTGAGTTACACCTGTCAGCTTTTTGAGGAGCGAGCGAGCGAGAGTCTGAGTCTGCTTCGGCGCCGAGCAAGCGGCTGTTGTACTTGAGCAGCAGCGAAGGGAGGTCGAGCTCCTTCGGAGTCAGATACAGAGTCGTGTGTGAGATGCTACCCAGTCTCATCTCTCGAATCCGCTGCGAATCCCCTCCTCCCTTCACTGACTTGCTCGCGCTCGCCTACGCCCAACCTTGGCCTCTCCCCTCACCTTCACCTCGCTCTCAATCATGTCCTACGGCGGCGGCGGCAACTACGGAGCACCACAGCAACGCTCTAGCGTTGTATTTGGTGAGCTCTTCTCCTCCTTCTGTACCTCTACAAGCGCTTTGAGCTGATCGCGCGCTCTCTTCCAACTCGCAGTTGGCAACCTTCCTTTCGATTACACCGAGGAACAGCTCGTCGAGGTGAGTTGGGGTATTCACTACTAATGACTAACAGCTACTAACCCACTCTACCACCCTCCAGACCTTCTCCTCCGTCGGTCCCGTCGTTTCCTTCCGGTGCGTCTCCCTCCCTACTCCCTCCTAGCTCCCTGCTCACCCAGCTCTGCTCCATAGACTGGTATTCGACCACGCCACCGGCCGACCCAAAGGCTTCGGTTTCTGCGAATACAAAGACCCCGAAACTGCCGCTTCAGCTCTACGCAACCTCCAAGGTGTAGAAGTAGGCGGCCGTGGATTGAGGCTTGATTTCGCGGATACGGAGGACGCTCCTCCGAGTAAGAGGGGGCCGCCAAGGGGTGGGTCTGGGGGTGGATATGGAGGGGGAGGTGCTGGGTTTGGGGCGGGCGCTGGACAGGGTGCTGAGCCCCCGAGGCCGCTGCCTACGGGCGCGCCGCTTGCTCCTGGGGCACAGGCGACGGATACGATTTCGCATACGTTGGGAACGATGCCCCCGGGGCAGTTGTTGGATATCATGAGTCAGATGAAGGTGCGTTTGAGCGTTGAAGGAGCGAGGGAGGGAGGGAGCTGATTCGCTTCGCTCTGCAGGCGCTCGTCATTAGTTCTCCTTACGAGGCGAGGTCCCTCCTTGCTGCCAACCCTCAACTATCCTACGCCCTCTTCCAAGCGATGCTCATGATGAACATTGTCGATCCCGCCGTTCTCAGCGTTCGCTCTCTCCCTCTTCCTCTCCCCGTCTCGTAGCAGTCGACTAACCCTCCCTCGCGCGCTACAGAAAATGCTCCCCCAAGCAGCCCCCGCTCCTGCTCCCGCCCCCACATCCTACGGCGGCGCTCCCTCCTCCTACGGCGCCCCCCCTCCTTCCTCCTCCTACGGAGCCGCTTCTTCATCCTCGTACGGCCCCCCTCCCTCCAACCCCAACTCCTACAACGGCCGAGCTCCCCTCTCCTACCCTCCCGCTCCTACGCCACCACACCAGCAGCAACAGCCGCCGAGAGGCTACGGCGATTATCAGAAGCCCCCGCCTCAGGGTGGTCAGGCCGGATATGGGCCTCCTCCCCATCAGGCGCAGAGTGCTCCTCCTCCTCCCCCGGCAGGTGGAGCGCAGATTGCTCCCGATCAGGCGCAGGTGAGTTCTCTCTCTTTGGCTGACCGTCGCCGAAGCTTAAACTGACCCCTTCCGCACCACAGCTCATCCAACAAGTCCTCGCGATGACTCAAGAACAGATCGACGCCCTCCCCGCCGAGAGTAGGAGTACTATCATGCAGATCGTTCGTCTTCTCTCGCTTTCGTCCTCCCGTTCCCCCTCCCCCGAAGCTGACCCTCTCCCTCTCGCTCGCTCACAGCGCGCTCAAGCGGCTGCCTCTATGGGAGGTCGTCGTTAGTCGGAGAGACGGGATAGGTGCTGTATACGTGTAGCGAGGCTGTGCAAAAAGCAGGCGTCCGCCCGAGATTCGCGCCGATGTCGAGAGAGCGAGAGGGATTGTCGTTCTCCTGCTGCTCTCCCTCTTTTCCTTCTGGCCAACTCGAGATGAAGAGCGAATACCGAAAGCCAGTCCGATGCGAATTCCATAACCAGAGCTGCGAAGTGCTGCAGCCCTTTTCTATGCCCCTCCTGTTCTCCCCCTTCCTGCCCCGCCCCTTCCAACTCGGCCCTCGACGCCCCTTCAGTTCCCTCCATACGCGACGATATCGACCCTACTCTGAGCGCAGATCCTGACGGCCCAGAAGACATACATGGCGAGACGAGGGATCCCGATGTCGGCGGCGGCGTTGGCGGATTGCCAGAAGGTCTGTTCGGGGTGTGAGGGAGGTTAGCAGAGCGTCGAGGGAGACTATAGGGCGCTACTAGGATACGCACAGAGTTGAACCATCCCATTTCCTTGATGTGGTAGGCGAAGTTGGTCTCGGTCTCGAGGTCTGTTCGGCGATGGGAGGACGAACGGCGATCAGCTCCTCTCCTCTTTGTCGACATCGTCAGCTCGTCGAGCTCACCCTTCAAAGCAGCAACCATCATCAACAAGAACTGATCATCGGCAGCAGCGACGGTACTCCTATAACTGAACTTTGGCACGAGGATAAAGTTATGAGGTTGAGCTCGCATGTGAGCGGGGTTGTCGGTGAGAACGACGGTGTCCTGAAGAGTCCAGCGGATGCCTTCCTCCTCCTCGAGCTTGTCCCAGAGGAACTCGAGATCTTTCACCTCGAGCTCACCGCCGGACCAGCCGCGGCGCATGTCCTCCTGTTGGAGCGGAGAGAGGGGAGGGTTCAGTAGGATACTTCGGGGATGGGATAGCGAGAGATAAGAGAGAGCGTACGTGAGCAAAGACACCGACAACTCCATCGCGCTCGTCCTTCTCGGGGCCTCCGGTCGGGAGCTTCAACTGCTTGAGCGTCTTGAGAGCGACCTTGCGAGGGAGGGAGGTGAAGAAGCAGACCGACCAGGGAGAGTGAAGGTGGAGGATGTAGTCCTGTACGCGTTGGAAGAGAGGGTGCGTGGAGAAGCGTGAAGAAGGAGAAGGCAGGTCAGCAAAGAAGCCGAGCGAGCGTAGGGGAACGAGAACGACGTACGAGGAGAGTGTGGATGTAGGGGCGCGAGATGACGTCCGTGTATCCTCCCGAGAGGTGGTAGGGAAGCCTCGCGCTGTGATTCAGCGAGAACGGTCAGCTTTCTTCCCTCGGCGCTCGACTTCGGAGATAACTCACTCCAGGACCATGTCCAAACTCAAGACCACAAGAGGGTGATCACTCGCGGTAGGCTTCGAGGGAACGGCCGACGCCCTCAAGTAAGCTGCCGAAGGAGTGATGTCTCCCGTGGGTCCCGAGGGGCCAGGAGCGAGCGAGAGGTCGCGGAGGGAAGGGTGGCGAGACGAGCCGTGTCCACGGTTGCGGTGGCGACGCTTGTTGCGACGAACACAGCGAGGGCAGTCACTGCAGGTGCAGTCGGGCTGTGAGGAGGGCGACGAAAGTGGTCAGCTGAGCGGAACGATGAGCGCCGAGCTTTCCAACGCCGAGCACTCACAGGACAGTGCAGGACATCACAATCCCTCGCCGACGTCTTGGGGAGCCCTCCAGAGCTGGTTCCCCTGCATCCCTTGACCATGAGCATGTGCATCTCGGACTGCATCGAAATCTTGAGCTCCTTCATTGAGAGGACGATATCGCCGTTTCGCTCGCGGTGGGTGGGAGCGTTACCATCGTCCGAGTCCGAGTCCGAGCTGTTGCTGTCCGAGTCGCTATGGACGGGGTTGGGAAGCGTACGAGTCGAAGGAGTCGAGTTGAAGACGCGGACGCGGGAGAGGGAGCCGAGGGCGGACATGGTCTGCGAGAGAGGGAGGTTAGCTTTGCAGGCGGGGGCTGTAGTAGGTCAGCAGCGAGGTGACTCACGATACTCTGCGAGCGCTCGAGTGCGATTCGTGAAGTCAAGAAACTTCGGACGACTTTCTTGCCCTCCACCAACTCCGAGGACCCCCTCGCGGAAGCTGTGTCGATTCAGAATGGAGCAAGTGCGGCGAAGGAAGCACAGCGAGGTGGTTTGGAGCTCTTGGGATGCTTGTACAGCAGCAGAGAAGAGCTTGGCGAGCTGTTCGTCGAAGGAGAGCCGCTGCTGAGGCCAGGGAGGGGCCAGCTCTGATGAGCGAACTCGCCGGTTCTGAGGTAGGTCGAGCAGGGTGAGCAGTAT
The DNA here is from genome assembly GCA_019775505.1 of Leucosporidium yakuticum. Classification (NCBI taxonomy): domain Eukaryota; kingdom Fungi; phylum Basidiomycota; class Microbotryomycetes; order Leucosporidiales; family Leucosporidiaceae; genus Leucosporidium; species Leucosporidium yakuticum. Next base: position 318,647 of record JACWFO010000108.1, read on the forward strand.
TATCTACATGCTGGCAAGTCGATCTGTAGGTCGAATCCGAGACGAGGCGAATTAGAGCGAAGAGGAGGAGGCAAAGGAGCGCGTTCAGCTGCTCGTCGCCTCTTGAACTCGTACCACTCGCTCTGGTCAACCTCAACCCTCTCGACGGAGCTCTGGACTGCTCTACAGCTGCCCAGCTGCCCATAGTAGCTCCGTGTAGACCTAAAAGTACCCGGAATGAGCTGGCAAGACGTGAGCTCCACTTGCCGTTTCGACCTCTCGACCCCGCTGACGCCTCTCTGACCCGCTACAGACTCTCGCCGTCGTCCCTTGGGCTTGCTTCCCCTCTCCCGACTCTTCCTCGCCGAATCTGCTCCTCAAAGTCGCCCTCTCGCGCGGTCCAGCTCCCGGTCTCATCGTCCTCGCTACGCCTGACCTCGTACAAGTCTACTACGAGGATGTCAACGAGCGCAACCTGAAGAGGAGGATCGGTCAAGCGTTGGACGAGTCGCAGGAGACGCAGAGTCAGCAGCAGGGTGCTTTCGGCGTTGGCGAGGAGGGCGAGAAGGAGCTGAGGGAACGAGTCGAGGAGGTGCTCAAGGGTATTCGAGAGGGCGAGGCAAAGGTTGAGCTCGATAGGAGGGGGTCTGAGGTACGCTCGGCTGGATTCGCCGGAGCGTAGGAAACTGACCGTCTCTCGACAGGCCATCCTCACCGTCTCCCTCCCTTCCTCCTTCACCATTCAATTCCCTCTCGACTCCCTCGAAGCCGGATCTGGACCTTTCCTCGCTTCGCAACTCGTCACTCCACTGCTCGGTCTTTCCGCTTCCCTTGTCGGCTTGCTCAAGGAGGAGAGCTCGGCCCAGCCTGCTCTCGCTTCGAAGGTGCAGGACGCGCTCGATGCCTCGGGAACGGCAGAGTACAATCAGGAAGGAAGGTCGTGCAACACGCTGCTCAGGAATGGAGGAGGTAGCATGATGAAGAGGTGGGCTCAGAAGAGCAGGAGAGGACAGAAGGCCAAGGATCTCGGTGAGCGGCTAGGTCGATCCTCCTCCCAAGTCGCGCTGCTGACCCTTCGTCAACTGCAGAACCCGTCTCTTTTTCGACCTCGTCTTCTTCCCTCTCGCGGCCAGCCCTAACCCCTCAGCCCAGCGCCTCCACCTCGAACCTTCGCGATCGCCGACGTTCTCCCTCCCCTCCTCCTCCCGCTCCTCGCCCCTCCACCTCGCCTTCTAAAGCCCTCGCTCGCCAGATTCTCGACCACAGGAATCCTACCACCCAAGGCGAGACGATCAGCTGGGATGAGTCGCAGGCTGCTCCTCCGCCACGCTCGCCGAAGAAGAAGGCGGGAGAGAGCCCAGCGAAGGGCAAGGGCAAAGCCAGCGTACTGGTGCTCGGTGGAGAGGAGGAAGAGGAAGAGCCTGCGACGGAGGAGGACGAACCGATGGACGACGCTTCCCCCGCTTTCGAGTCTGCGCCGACTGCCGCTCAACCTCCCTCGACGAAGAAACGCCCCGCCGCTTCGATGGATCGGAGCAGCGTATCCCCTCCGCCAAGTTGCCAGTCCTCCTTCCCTCTCTCTCGTTCTCCCATCCGCTCGCCATCCCCTTCGCAATCCCAAACCGAGAAGCAAGATTCGGACGACGAGGAGGATGAGGAAGCTCGAAAGGCGAGGGAGAAGGCTCGAGCCAAGGAGAGGAAGAGGGTGGAGAAAGAGAAGGAAGAGCAGGAGGAGAGGGAGATGAGAGCGTTGAGGTTGAAGATGGCGGCTAAGCAGGCGGCGAGGAAGGGCGCGCCGCCAGTGAAGAGGAGGAGGGATTGAGCGTTCGCCGGGGGGTGGATTGCTTTCGCTTGGATACGGGATCGGTAGTGGTGAATGTGAGTAGGCGCTGTAATCTTCTTCGTTTCCTCTCGACCTTCTTTTGCCTCTCGAGCTCGCAGTTCGTCAGCTCGGCCGGTTCGCGGCCCAGCGATAGCAAGCTCCACAAACGACCGCATGGCTCTCTGATTCGTCCTTTTCGTTTCTTTCGCCGCTGGAAATGGCTTCGCTCCCTACTTTCGATCTTCCTGTACTCTCGCTTGCTCTGCTCGAGACCGCCGAGGGTCGGGAGAAGCTCGCTCAACAGTTTCGCGAGGCGGGCGAGACGACGGGATTCATGCAGGTGGTGAGTCGTCCTCTCTGTGGTGTCATCCTCAATGGCTCTGCTGATCTTGCTCTCCTCACTCGCAGATCGACCACGGCGTCTCCCCCTCTCTCATCTCCCGCGCCTTCGCCGCCGCCGAAGCCTTCTTCGCCCTCCCTCTCGCCGAGAAGCAGGCGCTTGCTCGCGACCCCTTCACCAATCGAGGATATGAGCTGATCGGTGGACAGGCGTTGGAGGGATCTCTCGGGTCGAGTGAGGTGCAGGAGGGATTGGTCGATGCTGAGAAAGTGAAGGTGGGGAGCGGGGATCAGAAGGAGGGGTTGATGATGGGGGATGATAGGATCAGGGAGGTGAGTTTCCCCTGCTCGTCTGATGCTGGTGGAGGGGAGGCTGGGGCTTCGCTTGAGCTCGAACTCGAACTGACCTCGGCGTTCGCTGCTCGCTCGCAGGGAGACAAAAACTGGGGTCGATTCGGTCACGGGAGGAATCGACTACCTTCGGAGGACGCTCAACCGCGTCTACGAGGCCTCGTCGACGAATACTTTGACGCCGTCAAGGAGGTCCCCAGAAAGATGATGGAGGTCGTCGCCCTCTCGCTCGGCTTGGATCCCAAGACGTGCTTCACGGCGGAGGCGAGCAAAGATCCCATCATGGCGCTTCGCTTTCTACACTACCCTGCTACGGATCTGGCGTGAGTTGCATCCCTGCTCGCTCGCGTCACCGCCTCGGCTCCGAGTTGCTGATCAGTGCTCCTCTTCTACTCCCTCCCGTCCCTCAACAGCAACATCACCGGCATCGGATCACACTCCGACTTCGGATTCCTAGCCACGGTCGCCGTCACTGACACTCCTGGCCTCGAGCTCTTCTACCAAGGTCAATGGCTCGACGTGATTCCCATCCCTGGCGCTTTCGTCATCAATATCGGCGACTCGCTCTCCAAGGTGACGGGGTACAAAAGTAGCTTGCATCGCGTGATTAACAAGAGCGGGAGGTCGAGGTATAGCATCCCTCTGTTTCTTGAGGTGAGCGTTTGACGGAGCTCGGCGAAGGCGGACTCGAGCTGATCCCTTCGCTGCGCAGGGGAATTCG